>BFEA01000174.1:433887-445282 GCA_003427395.1 Chara braunii | reverse complement strand
AACTCATTCGGCCAAAGCAGGTACTGCGGAAAGCGGTCGCGGGGTCAAGGAATTGAAGGAGAGGCGAGCCGTGGGGTCGGGGATCTACCTAGGAAGTGGGCAAGTACTAGTGAAAGATGCATTCGATCCGTGCTCGTTCTACCAACGGGAGAGCAAGGGCGGTCGTAGACAGGGGTTACTACTGGCAGCCGCGTTGATCAGTTGACGAACTGGCGGAAGACTCGACGGAGGCAGTTCGTACCTTCGAGGGAAGTGGCACGAGAGCAACCGCTGCTTTGAAGACTTACATAGTGGCCGGGCGCTGCGCATCGATGCAACAGACGTAGCGCTGAGGAACGGTCGTGAAATTGGTGACTTACATGGTGGGAGGTGCGTTGCACAGCCCATCGAGGAAAGTTCCAGGGGGCGAGTCGGCAGGCGGATAAGAGGGGCAGCGGGAGTCAGGAAGCAACTTTGCGACGGGTGCGCTAGCCACCTACAGAGTCAAAAGCGGGTAAGCAGGGCGGTGGGCAGGCGAGGCGACGAACAACTGAGAGAACGGGCGTAAGAAGGGAGTGGACTGAAGGCAGGGCATAGTGGCAAAAAGGGAGACGAACTTGGACGGGATTGTACGCCAGATACGGCCGTCGATGGAGAAGGCGGAGCTACGCACGAGCATGACGAAGAAAGGAATTGAGTTCTTTCCCAATCTTTGATGAAATTAGTGGAATCGAAGATTTAAGTTTGGGGTTTCTGGGGTAGGCGACCCCGAATATAGTGATAGAATGAGGCGAAAGTTAGTAGGATATGTGGTAGAGGGAAGAAATGATGTGTGGGAGAATGGCGGAAGCAGATATGACAAGGTGAAGAAAGGATTATCTTACTCATTTCTTTGTATATATGAGGAAGAGGGGGGAGCCTAAATCGGGGGTTTGGAGATAGGCGGATCCAAATCCAGTGTTAGATTCAACAGAGAGCTAGTGAATTTGGGGCTAGCCAAGAGAAGTAGTGCGTGGAAATGGCAGAATGGCCGAGCGAGAAGATGAAAGTCTCACTCGAGTTGCTTTGAAATCTAGAGCGAAAGGAGGCTAGCAAAAGGTTCGAGACCATTGGGTATGAGATGGTTATGTCAGATTTCGCGATAGATAGCGAGGGAGCGAGGCTAAAGTAGCGTGGGAGCGCGACTGAGGTAGTCAGGGGGAGAGACAGTGATAGGGGCGAGGAGAGCAACACTTACCTGGGGACGAATGTAATCGAGGAGGTGCGCATGCTTTCAAGCCCGAGCGGAGGATTCATCCGGTTATGCTTGCCAGCAAACAACAAATTCACGAAAGATTCGATTCGGTCTCGCAGGAACGACCGACCGAAGTAAGAAAGACATAAGTGGGGGAGAGACCCACCTTCACAAGGTTCACAGTCGGAGTGCCCACCTACGAAGCGGGTAGGGGCAGACGCAGCAAGGCACTGTCTGTTTCGCTGCATAGAGCAGCAAGGTGGGGGGGAGGTCATGAACAAGGCGATTGAAGACTTACCTATTGGTTGTGGTCCTGCCTACCCCGTTGAACAGGAGCAGCGAAGGAGGGGAACCACAAGCTTGGAGACCCACTTGTTGGGTGATGCATTACTCATTCCATCGCTGACAAGTTCGCTGTTTTGCCCTGTCGACTGCGGAATCAAGGAGCAGATCACGGGGGCGGAGAACCTGCTTGCTGGTTGAAGGGACTGGTCATTTCGACGTCTGAGAACAGTGAGAGGTGGGCTACGGGGGTTGAATAGCTACCTGTAGGAGATAGAACTGCCCAGCTTGTGGAACAGGGACTACAAGCAGGCCGTGTTTACGATACTTACCCATGTGCTGGGGTCCTACTCTTCTTGGCGAATATGAGTGACAAGGAGATGAGCAACTAGCCTGCAAGCTTACCTATTGAGGGTGAGCTGTTCATCCAATGAGCAAAGTGGCTGAAGGAAGGGCCGCGAGGTTGGAAGCGTACTGATGACCTGAATACTCCGGGTCGCGAGTCGGGCGGGGTGGCTGAGCTCGTTGAAGGGGAGGCCAACAAATGGTGTTCTGACAAAATATGAAATTGACAGTCAAAGGCCTCTTGTAATATGTTAGGCCCGCCTTCACTTAGGGCGGGCACCACTGCAACCGGGGCCCCTTAGGCCTGCCGAGGAACCAGATCCTCGCATTCCCTCCTCCTTTACTTCGTTAGTCCTATGAGAAGTCTCTTATTTTGCAGGTATTTTCCCTTTCAGTTCTCTTTCATAGCCTGCTATCACTTGAGGTGCCGTTCTCAGAAGTTCTTCTCGTGTGAACCAGCAATCTTCCTTGGGATCGAGATGATGTCTAAAGCTCACACGATAATGCATTCTCGGTTTAGGAGGGCGCCCTCTGCCTGATGGTCGAGGAACAGGCATCATTCGATGCTCCACGATCTGGTCGATGTCCACCTCGCCATCCATGGTTGGGGGCAGCATTGATCTTCTTGAAGGAAACTGCTCTGTTGCAGCGAAAGGTGCCAACTTGGAAGCATGGAAAACAGGGTACGTACGTAAGTGGGGAGGAATGTGAATTACGTATGATGGCCCATCCGGTTGGTCCCCTACAATGTCCAAGATCTCCTAGGGCCCAAAGTATTGTGGCATCAACTTCTGTGAGATCCCCATCTCCTAACCTAGTTCAGATGACTTTACCCAGACTCTCTCACCTACCTGAAAGTTAGAGGGCCGTCTATGTCTATTCTCAGATGCGATCATAGCATCCTGAGACTTCTTGATATGTTCAACGGCCTGGTGCAACATCTGTTCATACTTTACAGCAAACTCTATGCTGCCAGGTGCTGCAATGTGTTGTCTTTCTGGTAGCAGAAAGTCAAGCGCACTTCTGGGCTTCCAACCAAGATGTAGCTGGTTGGGAGTCATACCCGTAGTATTGTGCACAATGTCATTGTACAGGCTGGCGACGAGAGGTAACTTCTCGTCCCAGTCATCCTGACTTGGCTTGATATAATGCCGAAGTAGGTGTTGTACTACCCGATTCATCTGTTTGGCTTGGCCATTTGACTCAGGGTGATTACCTGAAGTCATTTGGAGTCTGGTGCCCATCTGTTCAGCAGTGGATTGCCACAGTTCACTGGTAACCCGTACATCCCTATCACTTACTATAGATGTAGGAAGTCCAAAATCACGTACCCAGTTGTCTAGAAACAACTTGATGATAAAAACAGTTTTCACAGTTTCTCAAGAAACAGCAAGCCGTCTACCATCGTAAATTCATCCAAAGTCCTTTTGTCCTTGGTTTGAAATCTACAGATGATCTCAGACATAACTGGATCTTGCTGATAGGCATCCACCAATGATCGAGTTAAGTCGTTAGATATGCCAAATTCAGTAACTAGTGCACTCAGGTAATCGGCCCAATGTGACAATTCATCAGCTACCTTATTGTACTCTCCCTTGATTGGATCAAGTCGATAGTCATACATGTCTATCACTTGAATCCATCGCTTGAGTGCGTCAGAGAGCACAGGCTGTGTCTTAATCCAACACAAGGTCGCATGGTCAGATCTCACATAGAAGAATCTGCCAAGGAGATAATGTCTCCAATGTACCAGCGCTCTGTACAGGGCATAGAGCTCACGCTCATAAGTGGACCTGGCTAGTTTATGAGATGGCATCTTCTTACTCATGTACTCGATCGGTCTCAACTTTTCCCCCTCCTTTTGCGCAAGAACCGCGCCTATGCCATATTGGTTGGCGTCTGTGATCACGACAAAGGGCTGATCAGGACCAGGAAGTTTGAGAACCTCATAGTGTGTTAGGGCATACTTCAGTTTCCTAAAGGCCGCCTCACACTCTTCAGTCCACTCCCACGGGATGTCAAGTCGAGTTAGATCTATTAAAGGGGATGCTATAGTACTATAATTCTTAACAAACGGACGATAGTAGCCCGTCATTCCCCAAAACGATCTGACCTCAGTAACTGTCTGACGCTTGGGCCAGTCATGTATGGTGGCCACCTTGGCATCATCCGGCCTCAATCCATCTGCTGAGATTTCATGACCCAAGTACAAGATCTTGGTGCGACCAAACTCGCATTTCTCCAAGTTAACCTTGTACTGGTGCTGTCTTAGGAGACCTAGGACTATTTTCAAGTGCTCAGCATGCTCCTCTACAGTCTTACTAAAGATAAGGACATCGTCGAGGTACGCGACGATAAACTTGTCTAAGTAGTCATGAAAAATCTTGTTCATCGCGTGCTGGAATGTACCAGGTGCATTGCATAGGCCAAAGGGCATCATCACAAACTCGTACAGACCGTACCTGGTCTGGAATGCAGTTTTGTGCTGATCCTCAGGTCTAATGGCAATTTGATGGTATCCGGACTTCAAATCTATCTTGGTGAAGTACCAACATCCCTGCACTCTATCCAAGAGGTCGTCGATGCGGGGTATGGGCTCCGCGTTCTTAACGGTGATGGCATTGAGGCCCCTATAGTCAATACACATCCTTAAGGTACCTCCCTTCTTCGGTACGAATAGGACTGGAGCGTCGTAAGGGGAGGTACTAGGCCGAATCCATCCCTTCTCTGTGAGCTCCTTGAGCTGGCGGTGGAGCTCATCTAACTCCGCAGGAGACATCCTATAGATTCGTCCTCTAGGCACCTTACTACCTGGGACAACCTCTATTGCATGGACAACCTCCCTTTCTACCACGCCTGTGGGCTCCTAAAAAAGGTCTGAATATTGAGCGACGACTGATTCTATCTCTGGGGGTGTTTTTACGACCTTCCCTTTCTCAGAGACAAATACTAGATACATGCCCTCCTTGCGATTCTGCTTATAATAGTTATAAAAAGATGATGCACACATGCACCCGTAGTTTTCTATCAGACTGCTAGCTTTAAACTTCTGCAATCTAACAGATCTACCGTTGGGCAATTTGTGAATCAACACCTTTCTATCCCAGTCAAACTGCGGTTGCACGACCTCGAGGTAGTACATACCTAGGAGCATGTCAAAGGGCAGTTCGTCGCTAACCAGGAAGGAGATTTTATGGCTCACTTCCCCTCCTCCATATGAGAAGGTACAGACTACGTCCTTGACATAGTCTTTTACCAGCATTTGGTGCTTGTTGGCCAGCGTAGAAGCTACAGTTCTGCTAAGTCGCTACACTTGGTCCCCTAAGCGCAATCTATCCACACAAGCACGACTGATGAAGTTCCATGTAGAGCCTATGTTTGCGAAGGCACCAACCTTGCGGCCACCTACATCAACCTCTACCACGAAATGTTCACCTTTTGGACCTCTACTAATCATCGCCCAAGAGTCCCTGAGGTCCTTCCCTGACCACTCAGTCTCTAACTCTTCTAGGGCCTCAGACACATCTCTCGAACAGAGCGTCGGTGGGCCTGAACGTGTTTGCGGGGCGATTTGTGGGTCACTAGCCTTGGCCAACGCCTGAAGTGGGGAAGGCAACGTTACCACTTCAGTGCGAGTAAGAGCGACTAAAACTCCTACTGGCCCGATGTGTTTCCCTGCGAAGTGCTCGCAAAAGCACCGCCAGAGTTCGAAGATAGTCCCACCACCGTTGGTGAGGCTACCCTCGTCAGGACTTTTTTGCCTCGACACGTTCGAGATGTGTGGCCATAGTTGCCACAGTTCATGCATGTGCCCCTAGCAACTCGGTCCCTCCACACCTCGTACTCTAAACCAAGCTTCACCCAAGCAGGTGTGCCTTGGTGTCCCTGACCCGTAGACCGGCCTACCTTCTTCTTCCCGGTCCCCCTAGCCTTTTCTTTGATAGGCGCCACAACTCCCCCATCCGAAATCTCACTGACCCCATCATGCTCTGTGTCGTCCCCAAGGTCTGGGAAGTCGTCAATCTCTGTCGTCTGACCATCATGGTCGACGAACATTAATTGGCCTTTCTTCTTTCAGTCTTGGGGTAGTCTCTTCTTCCTACCATCACCCTGACTCTGATGCGTAGATCCCGACTTTGCCTCTATGTCTAAGGCTTTCTTGCTCAAAGAAGCGAAGTTGTGCTGATCGACATAGGCCTCATCTACTAGCTTTGTCCTTACCTCTGAAGGTAGACATCTGAGGTAATCTGTGAGGAGTACCTGCTGGTCATAGCGCACACCCGGTATTACGAGCAGACGTTCTACGGTGTCCGTTAGCTCACGAACATTCTTGTACCTTCTGGCACAAAGACTATTGATTGCATCGGTGGCCTTTTGAGCCCCTTGCGGGTCATGCCACCTGTTGTACATGGACCGTACGAACTGTTCCAATGTCTAGGCCTGGGCCCAGGCATCGAAATTCTGACCGTAGCCCTGTTGCTGCCATTCAACCAAGGGGCTGCTGACCCCTCTAAAAAGGAGGCAGCCACAACAACTTCTTGCTCTGGCCTGGTAAGTTTGTGCCTTACATAGGTAGGCACCGTCCTTACCCAGGTATCCAAATCCTCGTCCTTCTTCCTGTCGCCGGAGAAGGGCTTAGGACTCAGCAAAGGTATTTTGGGCATCCATTGCATAGGCTGCATGGGCCCAGGGGCCTGCTACAGTGGCTAAATGGCCACCGAAACAGGTTGTTGCACACTAACCTGGGCCTGACTTGACAGTGGGACTGTAGTAACCACTGTTGTCGATGGTACAGTTGAGACTCTATGAACCGGACCACTAGTTGCTACAAAACCACCTGGAGGGGGCATGCCAAACATAGGGGAGAATGCAGGCCCTACCTACCGACGGCAGCGTCACTGATGGACCCGCGCCCGAAGGGGGATCTACAACAAACTGAGGGTGCCTCATCAATAGATGAGAGGTCTGCAATGCAGCCAGAATTTGTTTATGGCCTGCCACTAGTTCAGCCAACACCTCCTGCTGAACTACCTGCGTCTCCGCCACACACAGGAGCGAGTTACACAGTGCTCGCATCGCAGGGTCAAGTGTTGACTCATCTAGTGCTTCTAATCTGCTTAACTCCTGCAGTCTACTCCCTAGTCTAGCTTTTCTCATTAATGTTTTTATTCTCCTCTCTGCTGCCTCATCCAATTGCCGTTGTAGCTCATCCTGAAGTTCTTCTGCTTGGAGGATTTCATAATCCTCCGGCGTGAGTTGAGTCTGCTGGCTGACTCGCAAGCCAGCAATCTGGCTAATGGACCCCTGAGAACCACTCTGACTAACTCCTGACGAAGTGGACTGTGAAGAGGTTTGCGACATGGTAGATGAAGTAGCCATGGCCGTACCGGTGCTAGCTGAATTTCTAGTCCTGGCACTATCCTCAGCTGCCCACGCTCTCCTTGCCGCTCTCCGCAATCTCCTCTCGTCTCCTGGACCTAACCCCAAGAATGTCAAAGGTCGACTGCGAGAAGTCCCACGAGTAGTCCTACGGTCGTCCACTAACAACTCCTCCTCAATTGTGCTTGCATCACTCATGAGCTACAGTGTGTGTGATCTAAACTAGAATCCACACTGAATCCTACCTTAGCCTGACACACAACCGATTACAAATCACAAATAATTTCGGTCGGACTGAACAGAAACAGTCAGGTGATGTAGTAACAACTAATGTCAGATCCTGCAGAAAATATCACATCTATTTTTAGATTACCCTAGAACAGATTGCCATGCAGCAAAGATCTAATATGTCTGCAGTTGTCTGTCAGTTGTGAGTCAAGTCTGCAACAACTACATAATCAAAATAGAAATAATATCTCCTGTTGGAGATGTATACTGGATGGCAGATTGTCTAATGATTGCCACTGTGAACAGTTACCGGAATCCCCCCTCCCCTGTATCCTTCTTGAGTTGTTTCTTTGTGTCGATGCCCTGAGCATCTGGTTGAGCAGCGTGTCTGAAGGTGTGCAATCCGGCCCACCCCTGTGCCCCAAGTCAACGTCGAACCTGCCAGCCCCTGCACATTATTTACCCTCGCATGCAACGAGCCTTACACCCGGTTTGATCTGGCTGATCAGGAGGCATTTAAGGAGGTCCCCCGTAACTCCTCAGGAATTATTTAACGTCGCAGACAGGACGACGATCACAGCCAGAGTCAACACCAGTCCCCGCCAGAAATATTTAAAGACGGTCTGGTAAGCGTCTGTTCAAGGGGCTGGCATGCCCTCCATGACCTCTATTGCGCAAGCAGCAAAACCAAGGACTTGCGGCAAAGCATGCGTGTACTAGTCCCAGCGGGTTGGCATGGTGACCGTGACCCGAGTGCTTCGTCCAGGGCCCTTCGGAGGCTTGGCCCGTCTCCCACCAGCTTGCTGCCCAGGAAGAATGTCGACTCTCAAGGTTGAGCGCTCGCGACACCTCACATCGAGAGGACTCTCAAGACAAGACTCACTTCCTTACGGTAAGAAGCAATGAAGAGGGTAGATAAGGAAGGAAGCAGCGTACCTCATAATGCTGCCCCCAACCACAGATTTCTCACCGGCAACCTGATGTGCATTTATGATGACCGGTCTTTGCCTCGGCACAACCAACAGCAGAATGCAGTTCCACCTCGGCTTAATATGTCACATCAGCGAGCTCTCATCATCCAGCATATACCCCGTATGTCACCACATAGCTTCCTGGCGCGCCCACACGACCCTGGGCCGCCTTATGTTCAACGCCCAAGCCTTATCACTGCCCCACACCTCATGTGAAGCACCGAACAGCTATTGCGAAGAACCAATGAAGCGCAATATGAACCATCTCGGATACCAAAATTGCAAGGAAAATAAGCAACAGCGAGATGACAAATTCCAGATTACACCATCACATTGAAAGCCAGATAGTCACACTGTGTCCAGAGAGCAGCATTGCACCAATAATACACCAATGGAGGTTAGTAGTACTGAAAACCAATGTCAAGGAGAGCTTTCTCTCTCCGCCACAACACAAGAGTCCAGTCCTTTCACACTCCTACTTGGCGCTCAGCGCCCAGCCTACTCCTGCACAGCTACGATCAGCCTACTAATAGACAATGCAGTACTTGAAGATGTCGCCCAAATGCAGACCATTGCCAGTACAAGGTATGTGCCCTCACAGCATCATCATCATCATCCTTCGCCCTTCCCTAACTTTACACCCATGTCTTCCTCCCTTACACCCGAAGACCACACATGCGCATCACTGTAGTCCAAGCCCACCAGCTATGGTGGCTGGGCTATGGCGCTGCCCTCAGCAGCGCCCTGCTTCCCTGCACGACCGCACGTGCTGCACCTCGCCTCTCAGCGCCAGCAGCAGCCCATGAGCATTTGCTCCAGCAGCGCTGCCGCTAGCATGCGAGTGCCTGAATGAGGCTGCCTGGGGAGAGCTCTTTCCTTTATGGAAAGAGCTGGCCTGCTCGTGCAGACTGGCTGTACTGGCCTGGGCCCAGAAGCTTCCGGAAGGCCCCAGGATGCTGCCTTTGCGCTGCAGCTACTGGTCCTCATTCGGTTGGGCCTCCCAACTGTCAGTGTATGAGGCTGCGATTCACGCCCAGGGCCTGCATTCTTTGGAAAGGCCCGGTAGGCCGTGGAAATGTCTTGGTTGCTCGGCCTGTGTTTCTCTCAACCAACTGGCGCGCCGCAACCACCTGTACCCCAAATATGAAATTGACAGTCAAAGGCCTCTTGTAATATTTTAGGCCCGCCTTCACTTAGGGCGGGCACCTCTGCAACCGGGGCCCCTTAGGCCTGCCGAGGACCCAGATCCTCGCATCTGTATGTCATTTCTTGAAAAACGGATTCACTGTCCATGTGTGTTAGAGTGATACAATCAGGGAAATTGACCTGCTATGTCATGCGGGCAAAGCTGCACTGGCCCTTCTTGTTATTATTACAAGTGGACCTGCTGCGGCGCCGCCGCAGCGCAGAAGGGGTGGGAGGAAAGAAGAGGGGAGAGGAAAAGAGAGAGGAGGAGGGAGGAGGAGGAGGACGAGGGAAGAGGAACGGGGCGGATATAGACAGAAAGGAACAGTTGGCAGAAATCACTTGAAAGTCGATGGAAGATGCAAATATGCATAAGAGCAAAAAGAAGAGGCAGAAAAAGACAATTGGAAGTAGAACAAAGACACGAAGAGCTATTGCAGCAAAGAACATACAAAGGAAAAATACAAAAGGACATGATAATCAGGTGTCGCCATTGGTCCACATGGCGGTCTTCTGTTAGCTGTTTGTTTTCTTCTTTTTTTTGCATCATCGACTTTGCCTGTCTGTTGACCTTCCTGTGGATCGTTGTTGATTCTTGCTGCATCTCGCTCCGGTGCCTCTCCCCGTTGTCCTCCCTCCCTCTTTCGTCCTGCAAGCATGCACGCCTGTTCATCCTTCCCCTGTTGCATCTCACTCCTGTGGCCCGTTCCTGTCCACTCTTTCCGTGGTCTTCTCTCCTCCTCCTCTCTCTTTCCTTCTAGAAGCATGCACGTGTGTTCATCTTCCAGTGGATGGCTGATTGCTGCTGCATCTCACTACTGTGGCCAATTCGTCTCTGTTGATCTACTCTTTCTGCATCCACGTGGCGGTCTGATGTTCGCCACTTTTTTTTCCCTTTTCTTTTCTTTTGTGTCTGAGATGCGCTGGGTACATACAATACCGGAAAAAAGAAAGGAAAAACACAAAGGGACATGATAATCACATGTGGTCATCCGCCCACCTGGCGGTCTGCTGTTAGCTGTTTTCTCTTTTTCTTTTTTTGCATCATCGACTTCCCTGTGTGTTGTCCCTTCTGTGGATCGTTGATTCCTGCTGCATGTCACTCGGATGCACCATTCCTCTCTCTCCACCCACTCTTTCCCGTCGTCCTCTGTCCTCTTCCCTCTTTCCTCCTCAGAGCATCAGGCCGTCTTCATCCTCCCGTGGATTGTTGAATCCTGCTGCATCTCACTGCCATGGCCCATTCCTTTCCGCCGGTCTACTCTTTCCCCTCGGTCCGTGTGGTGGTCTGCTGTTGGCTGTTTTTCTGTGTCCATCCTCCTGTCGATTCTTTTTGTTGATGCTGCATCTTGCTCCCATGGTGCATTCCTCTCTGTCCATCCGTTCTTTCCCCTCCTCCCTCTTTGCTCCTGGAAGCATCCAGGATCTTCGACATGCACTAGCACCATACAGACATGGGACGACGGAGCAATCCCGAGATGAGATCCGGTGGTGTTTTTTGTTTTGTTTTGTTTTTTTTACATAAAAGCATCCCGAGCTGAGATCGAGGACGACGACATTCACAGCGATCCATGGAGATGAGGGTGTCAGGCTGTTTTTTTTTGGTTAATTTTACAGAAAGTATCCCGAGATGAGATCAACATAGACGAGGACAATCAGTGATCAACGGAGATCGGGGTGTCAGGAAATGAGGCACATATGGGGAGAGAGAGAGAGAGAGAGAGAGAGAGAGAGAGAGAGAGAGAGAGAGAGAGAGAGAGAGAGAGAGAGAGAGAGAGAGAGAGAGAGAGAG
>BFEA01000174.1:380475-410611 GCA_003427395.1 Chara braunii | reverse complement strand
AAAAAAAAAAAAAAACGAGAAGGGGGAAACGGGAAACCAGCATCTGAACGTGATTGCCCTAAGATTCATATAACTTCATGCAGAAGTGAAGCCAGATACATTTCTCCCCCCCCCCCAAAAAAAAAAAAGAAAAGAAAGGAAATCAACCATCTATCTTTATTTTTTCCTCGTCCGTTTTCTTTTTTGTTTTTTTGCCTCCTTGCTACCACTGTCCGCGCGTTTCCACATAGCACACCACGAGGACATCGTGTAGTCCTTTTGCCCCGTTTCCATGGGGCCACCAGCTCCCTCCCCCATTGCCATGCCAAGCCTTTGCCGAGGCGCCGGAAACGCGTAGCGTTAACGCTAAGGGCCCGCGGCCGATGTATGGGCCAAGCACTGGTGGTTTAACTTTTCTCTCACCTTCCTGTAATTGGTACCAGAAGTTATTGAAAATTTCGACAACATTTCCCATAAACAAGGTGGATTGGCAAATTTCTCCTAGCAGAAAATAATCTAACTGTCCAAATTTCATAGGCAGCGCTTCCAGTAGGAAAAGTGCCTTTTCAAAATTTTTGCGAGCCAAAAAATGACCAACTCTTTCAGATTTGTAAAATTTTCGGCAGTGCTTCCTGTAGGAGAAGGAGGCTGCCAAGGTTTATACAAAGCTGAAAAATGCAAAAGCAAAGTACAGCTATACGTGGGACTAATTTCTGACACTCACTTGACATCTATGAGATTGCATCGTGAGCTAGAACTGGAGATAGTCTACACGATCCTTCTTTGAAGATTGCATCGTGAGCTAGAACTAGTCACTAACTTCTAGTAAAGTCAGTCCTATCTTATCCCAAGCTTCCCTCCGATCATCTATCTTACCTGCCTATAGCTCCAACACTCAACGATCTTCTATAGCTACTAAGCTATCAAAATAATATCCCAAAAAAATACCCCAAAACACACACACAAGTGAGCACAATAACATCTGTCGCCAACCCTCAGGTTCCTTTCCTGATCACATAGTTAGTTTCAGTCTCACATTATTACCCTTTTACCCTTCCTTATATAATGCATAAGATCAGACAACCCAACTTATGGGTGTGATTGACCTGCCCAAGTTATATGGCTAGGCGGCACCAACTTTTGGTGCCCTAGCCTGGTAAAACAGATATACATAAGACATACGACTAAGTCACACCAACTTATGGTGTGACTAACTTCTGCCTAAACAAGTGACATAAGGTGTAAGACCAGACCGCACAAACTTATGGTGAGGTCGGTTTGCCTAAACATTCGACATACGCAATTACCTGGCCGCCTCAACTTATGAGGAGGTCCAACTTTTGCCTGAACAAACGACAAAAGGCATATGACTATAACACACCAACTTATGTTGTGGCTAGCCATCCCAAACAATGACATACAATATAAGACTAGGCTACCCAACTTATGGGTAGTCCAGCCTGCTTGAAATAAATAGCAAGCACGTATAATTGAACAACCCTCAACTTATGGGTTCACTCAGCTTCAGCAACACAAATACATTTAACAAGTAAGGTCGCACCTTCTTTCTGTCTTTAGACACATGGTCCAGTCACTCCAACTTATGCAGATCCCCAACCAAGCCTTGAGTATGTTTAAAAATAACCAGTTTATATTATCTTTATGCATCTTGTGTTATTATGGGCGTAGGACCGGACTACCGAACTTATGGATGAATCCAGCCTGTCCAGGTTACCTCTCAATTTTATACTATGAATCTTATTTATTTTCTGCTTTTGTCTTCTACGGGCTTATATGGCAAAATCTCCTAACTTATGGCGCTTAGCCTACCAATGATATAATACATAATAATACATAAATAAATATATCAAATTTTATACTTTGGATCCACTTATGTTTACGGCTCATGACTTAACCACACCAACTTATGGTGTGACTAGCCTTTGTCTGTGCCCACCTCAGAAATAAACTTAGAACTAGACACACACACTTAGAATGTTGTGCCTAACTTTGTTCAACAACGAAGAAAACAAGGATTCAGAGTACCCAACTTATGGGTCCCATCCTCCGTTTAGAAACCCCAAGAAAAACATGCGACCGGACCGTCCAACTTATAGAGCGGCCCAGCCTCTGAAAACCAAGCACACAACCCAACATACAAAGAAGAAACATAGCACTGAGCCCACGCACCTAGAATGGGCTCAGCCTTTGGTTGGCCCGGTCAGATACAAGCAAAACCAACCTTCCTCCGCCTTCCCCCATTCATTTTGTCTAAATTCGTACAAATAATCTGAATTTTCACACATACTTCAGTTACTTTTCCTTAGATTAAATCATGGCTACCGCGGACCCGGACACCGGATCGATTCGGACCCAGACAACCAGTCGGTCCGGATATGGTCCGAACGTTCGGATTTCCAGACCAATCTGGACCGTCCGGACATGGTCCACATGGTCCGGATGATCGTCCGGATCGGTCCGGATTGAAAAAATAAAAATAAAACAATTGGCAGGTCTCTTATGCATGTTGAATGCAGTTTCATCGTATAATCGTGACTTAAGGGGAAGTGTTCCAGGAAAACATTGTTGTTGGCACATATGACAAACATAAGTGATAATTCCTTGACATGCACTGTGCTGGCACAGTCACTGCAAAGCACAAACTGCTGCAAGGGAAGAAAAAGTGAAGAAATAAAAAAAAAAGCACTTTGCAGTAAACTTGAATAAAGGTAAATCTTAAATAAAGTTCAAGACTTTAGAAATTCAGAATTTAAAGTTCAAAGTTCGAAGTCCGAATTCAAACTCTCTCTCTCTCTCTCTCTCTCTCTCTCTCTCTCTCTCTCTCTCTCTCTTCCTTCCTTTTGCTGGTGCGCGCATGTGCGCACCAGTCCACAACGGTAACGAGGGCTCTCTCTCCCTCTCCCTGCGTGTGTGTGCGTGTATGTGTGGCGGCGGCGAGTGGGCGGGAAAACACTCTGAAGTGCCTAGATCCGCCCTTTCTTCCCTTTGTCACAGGGGAACTGCGCTCTACCTCCAACGGTCTACCCAGGATGCAAGTAGAAAAGGGGACGGTCCGGCTACCCTGTACGGCCGATACCGGCCACAAAAATCATCAAAACATTTTTCAGGGGGTGCCCCGGACCTAAGGAACAGGTCTAGGGTGCCACCTTTTTTCTTGAATTTTAGGGTTTTGGCCCCTTCCGGACAGGCCTCCTACGGTCTGGCGTCTAGACATCGGAAAACAGACCGTTTAGACGCCTGTCCGAATGTTCGGGTGGTAGCCATGGATTAAATCCTAAAAATAAAAATAGAAAGTAAGGTAATAACATTTTCAGTTATATTTCAAACAGACTAGACGGTAGTATGACTAGGGGAAGGGATCATGAGTGTAAAGTGGTTATACCTATGTGTTTCGTGCCTCCAGAGCCCCACGTGGGCTACAGCTGAGCTTCCGCAATCGGTGGGATGACCGCCCACAAAGTCTTTGTGCCAAACCCGCCAAGATGGCGGTCCGCCAGGATGGAGAAGGAGGGTTGACGAAGGAGGAGGTGGATGGAGCTGGAAGGACAACGCAGCTCCGACGCAGACTCAACACACGTACTCCAAGATGTGCAAAAGTGAAGAATGCTGAAAAACAGACTGCAGCTGGGTTATAACCCCAGCGGACTGACTGGACTAGACTGGACTGGCCTGGTACCGACAGTGGTACCGAGCAGGACTGGACTGAACTGAAACAGTACACGGCCTGTGGGATCAGGCCACGGCCTGGTCCCACAGGCCGAACTGGCAAATAGCCGAAAAGGCTCTGGCTGTAGGCCAGGGTAGATGGAGGCCCGCTGCACGATCCTCAGACCTGTAATGGATCGCAAGAGCCGTAAACATGCTATCCGCAAAAGCAGTGGAACTCTGCACTAAAGAAAGTTGAAAAATCTAGGATGCGGAGCAAGCTCCATGCGGAGTCCATGCGATGCAGCCTAAGCTACATAATGTCGAATGGAAAGCAAATGTCTGGTATACACAACCTACAAAATGAAATGTAGCATGATACAATCCTGGAGGCAATGGCCTCAGTGCTGAAAGGAAAAAGAGCAATATGTCACAAGATAAAGTCATGTCGTTGAACCACTAAGAGTGGGATAAGGGCAGTCACATGTAATGAAGCCTGCAGATTCTCAGTGGACTGTACATTGGGCCGACGGCAAAGTTCGGGGCTTGCCTTAGTCGGGTCGTGTCTTAGGTTAGATTCGTAATTTTAGTTGGTTGAGGGCTAACCGAGAGACCTACCTGTAAGGAAAATTCGTGAGGGACATATTTGCAAATTCGGGAAAATACAGGTCCGTACTAACCGAATTTCCTACAGCTACCCTAACTGCGAATAGCAGACCCGGGCTACCCCTAAGACAGCCAGACCTTACAGGCCTGAGCTGATAGACGGTCCCATAGCCTATAGCCAGGTTGGTAGAGGCCGAGAGGCCGAAACAGAAACGGTACCGGTCGGTCAGTCGGAGTGGTCTAGGTTGAGTCTAGGCTAGTTGTAATCTATAGATAGGATGGGCACATCGGTTCAGGGCTTTTGGCAGTTGGTACCGAGTACATCGCTGCTGCGCTACGCGTGAACCGGAAGTGCTGACGGCTCAGCGTGGAAGGAGACAGGCATAGCCAGACCTTCGGAGTGCTAGCCATAGTTAGGACCTGCGTTGTACTCTGCCAGCGTGCAGGGGCTGACAGAGGTCTGGGCTATCGAGGTTTGCTGGAGGCGAGAGAGGTTGGTGCCCTGCTGGACCCTCCTCCGGACTGGGGTTCAAGGGTGGTGACGCTGCAGCCATAGCTGCAGCTTCCTTCTCAGAGGTCATCTTGTTAGGGTTTAGTGGCGCTGCTGCAGACTTCCGCCCGGGAAGTCTTCCGACACTTCTTCATCATCAAATACTGTGGCGTTGGTCTTCTTCTTCATCCTTTGAGTGGCGCTTGGCCTCAGAGGCCTGTTTGAGGGTGGCGCTTCCCTCAGGAGGCTGTATCTGGGTGGCGCTTGATGTTTCAGGGGCTCAGGGGTGTTACGGGTGTTAATCAGGGTTAGGGAGTGAAGCGCTGCTCATTTCTGAGCAGCGCACTGTAGTTCTGGAGTTATCCTGACAATTCAAGACTCTGTTACGGGTGTTAATCAGGGTTGGGGAGTGAAGCGCCGCTCATTTCTGAGGAGCGCACTGTAGTTCTGGAGTTATCCTGACAATTCAAGACTCTGAGTTTAATAAACAGTGTGTAGCTGGGTTTGGACTATCATCGTTTCATTGTTTCCTGGATGTGATCTGCTCGACTTTTCTTTATGACTGGTTGTGAGGATTGAGTGGAGTGAATTGCACTTTCATTGTACCCTGTCATATCGCATGGTTAAGTCTTTTGCTGTGTTATCTCTCCCTGTGCGGTGTGATACACCTATCCTCTCCCCTTCCTTCGGTGTATGTATGGGCATACCTAGAAGTCTATGTGAGTGAGTGTTGGTCATCAGACAACAAACAACCAGAATCATAACACACACATGAAGGTGGGATAGGTCATTAGGCTCAAGGTGGGAGAGTGGTAGCGAAACAAAACCAATGACCCTAGCAGATAGACCATCAGGGCGGGTAATGCTCGACAAAAGGGTGACACCATACAGGGTCGACCATGAAAAGGGGAGCCTAGAATAGGGTGGATATATGCCTAACTGAAGGCATGCAAGAGCTGGCACTAGAGGGCAGTCACACATGAAGGTGGGATAGGTCATCAGGCTCAAGGTGGGAGAGTGGTAGTGAAACAAAACCAATGACCCTAACAGATAGACCATCAGGGCGGGTAATGGTCGACAAAAGGGTGACACCATACAGGGTCGACCATGAAAAGGGGAGCCTGGAATAGGGTGGAGATATGCCTAACTGAAGGCATGCAAGAGCCGACACTAGGGTGATGAGGGCAGTGGGTAAGGGAAACATGCACACAACTCACCAACTGGGGAAGGGAGGAGCTAGATCTGAGAGCAGGGAAGCCAGGATAACGCTACGGTCCCAATGTCTATGCGATACCAAGGGAGAGCCCAACTCAAAGAGACCCAGCTAAGTGAGAACCATCATGCGACAGATGCAAGGGAATGTACAGGGTAGGGTGGTGGCGTGAAGTAGTCACGTCCGAAGTAGCTGAAGCTGATAATATGGCTGAAGTCGAGAAGGTGGTTGAAGTCGTCGAAGTGGTCGACGACCTCGATGAAGTAGGAGTCCAGTCGATGTCGAAGCAGAACTGCAAAACGCTGACATCCGGAATAAGTTGATGATGGAGTACCTGATGGTGTGAGTCAGTAGGGAGATAGTAGGTGATCAAAGTGTCAATCGTCAAGACGCCGAGGGCGTCTACGAGTGCGCTGTGGACGTGCGGAGGCGTCCGTCTGCTGCTGAAAAACGGCCTCGGACGGAGCGGTCTCGTCCTTAGCGACCTCCTCAGTCGGAGGAGGAGGAAAAGGGTCAGTCGGCTGAGTAGGAGCAGATGTCTCAGCACGACGAGGACGATCATATGCACGCACCAACATCCGGGCGTGCTCCAGGTGCTCGAGGGGCTCCCAAGTAGCCTCCTCATCAGGATAGCCCTTCCAACGCACAAGGTACTCAATGCGTGGAGGGGTATCGTCGGTAACTCGGCGAGATACGATGTCGAAAACAACGGACTCCTCGTAACTGTCGACCATGATAGGTGGAGGGCGCTCGTAAGGACGTCCGACGAAGCACTCGGACGGTTTGCGATAAGGACGCAGCAAGGAGACGTGGTAAACATTGTGTACGCGAGCCTGTCGAAGGTAATCAGGTAGCTTCACACAAAAGCTGACCGGACTAGCGGCAGTATCAGAACCGACGGCCTAAAGGATGTGTCATGGACCGAAGAAACGACGCCTAAACTTGCGAAGCGTCTCCGCTTCGAGCTGTAAGTGGCGTGCGCCGATGAGCACATCGTCACCGACTTTGAATGGATGATCCATTCGTGATCGGTTTTCTCGTGCGGCCATGCGAGTCTGGGAGTCGGCTAGACTCTCGTGTGCACGCTTCATAATCGCCGCCATGTGGGCGATCCAGTCGTCAAGCGCAGGACAACGAGTGTCTGGGCGCAAACGCGATGGTCGTAGGAAGTCCGCGGATACGCGAGCGTGGTAGCCGAGGTCGCAATAGAATCACGACATCCCCGTGGCTGGCGAAACAACGTGGTTGTCCGCAATCTCCGCGTGGGCTAAGTATAAGTCCCATTGCTGGTCATCCCTAACAAACTTTCGGAGGATATTACCGAGAGTTTTATTGGTGACCTCAGTCCGACCATCCGTCTGAGGGTGGTAAGACGATGAAAAGCAGAGCTGGGATCCGTACACCTCGTGTAGGCGTCGCCAGAATGTGCTGGTAAAGCGGGAGTCACGGTCGGAGATGATGCTCTGAGGTAAGTCGTGATCTCTCACGATTCGGTCGAAGACGATGATGGCGATCTCACGAGCGCTAATGCGATAGCGACACGGGACAAAACGTGCACGCTTCGTGAAGCGATCGACGTCGACCAATATAGCATCATGACCGCGCTCAGTGAGTGGGTGGAGGGGACCAAGGAAATCCATCGAGATGGACTGCCAACGACCCTCGGGTATGGGTAAGGGCTGAAGTAACCCATACGGAAGGTGGTTCACATTGTTCACCTCCTGGCAGGTAGGACACTCCTGGATGTAGGCTTTGACGAAGTCCTTGGACTTCGGTCAAACGTTTAGGTGGCAAACACGAGCCAACGTCTTGTGGAAGCCCATATGACTGGCAGCTGCCTGGTCATGGAACTTTGCGACAGCCTGGACACGGAGCTGTCCGGTGGAGGGAACGCAGATACGTGGTTCTAGCTGACCAGATTTACCATGCCGGTACACGAGACCATTCTCACTGAGTGAGTATGAGGGAATGGTCTTGCCACTCCACAGTGTCGCGTGGATGACGCGATAATCCGGGCAGTGACGGTACTGAGTGCGATATGTGTTGATCATCGACTGATCAACAGTGGTGATGGAGATGGCAGCAAGATGAATGGGTTCCTGATTGTGATCATGACAGCAGGACAAAGCATCGGCGACGCGGTTCGTTTCACCCTTGATGGGCTGAGTGGTGAAACTGAACTCGGATAAGTCACGCCACCAACGTGCCTGTGGAGGGGAAAGCTTGGGCTTCGTGAGGAAAGCCTGGACAACTGAGAGAAGGTTAACAACAGTCGTATTTTTCATCACCACTTCAGGCGTCCCTTCACCACTTCAGGATGCAGCCAGCCTGCCTAAACAGGTGGTTTTCAGGGTCTTCGGACCTTTCACCACTTCAGGACCATTCAGGTCTGAAAATCCTGAATGGCCCTGAAGTGGTGAAAGCTCCGAAGACCTTGAAAACCACCCGTTTAGGCAGGCTGCATCCTGAAGTGGTGAAGGGTGGTTTTCATGGTCTTCCGACCTTTCACCACTTCAGGACCATTTAGGATTTTCAGACTGCCCAAAACTCTCACTTGACCACTTCAGGACACCCTTCACCACTTCAGGATACAGCCTGCCTAAACAGGTGGTTTTCAGGGTCTTCGGACCTTTCACCACTTCAGGACCATTCAGGATTTTCAGACTGCCCAAAACTCTCACTTCAGAATTTCCATTCCTGAATTTTCAACTACCCGATAACCGCTTGTGGGACAACTGAGTTGTTCGTATGCACCGTGAAGGGCGCCCCGTGCAGGTAGTGACGCCAATGTCGGGTAGCATAAACTACTGCGAGAACTTCACATTCATTGACAATGTAGTTTATCTCGGCAGGCAGTAGCTCACGGGAGTAGAAGGCGATCGGGCAATTCCCGACACGAGCCTTGACAGTCCCATCCTCCGCGATGGTCGGGGAGTAAGTAACGGGAGGAGTGTCAGTGGAGGGAAGTGGTGGCAGGGTAGGCGTCAGTCGAGAAGCAGTGTCAGCAGGAGTGGGGGGGGAACGAGGAACATGAGGATAAGGTGAATCGAGAGGAGAGGGAAACACCTGAGAAAGTACAGCTCCTGCTGCAAAATCTGACGCATCAGTGGTGATGATGAAGGGGTGATCAAAATCGGGGAGGCGAAGAACCGGCGCACAAGTCACCGCCTTCTTGAGGGTGCGAAAGACGTCCTCGCACAGGGGTGTCCAAAACCACGGCGGGTTCTTGCGGAGGAGGGTGGAGGTAAGGAAATAGGAATACCTGGCGTATCTCTGGATGAAATTACTACAGTAACTAGTGAGACATAGGAAACTGCGAAACTGCTTGACAGATGTGGGGACAGGCCACTCTGCAATAGCACTGATCTTCGCGTCGTCCACGTGGAGGCCCTGGTCAGACACGTGGTGTCCTAGGAAGTCCACTTTGCTCTGAGCAAAGCGACATTTACTACACTTGGCATAAAATTCATGCTTGCTTAAGCGCTGTAGGACATCGCGGAGGTGTCTGAGATGGTCTTCTAAGGTACGACTGTAGACCAGGATGTCGTCCAGGTATCCGAGAACGTATTCTTCAAGGATGTCCCTGAAGATGTCGTTCATCACCGTCTGGAAGGTGGCGGGTCCATTGGTGAGGCCAAATGGCATCACATGAACTCATAGTGGCCGAAGCGCGACCGAAAGGCGGTCTTCGGTTGGTCCTCTGTGGCTACGTGGATCTGATGGTAACGGCTACGGAGATCGATCTAAGTGAAGAAGCGGTTGCCTGCCAGACGGTCAAACAACTCATCCGCGCGAGGCATTGGGTAGTTGTTCTTAACCGTGTAACGGTTAAGGCCATGGTAGTCAATGCAGAGGCGAAGAGTTCCGTCCGCTTTGCTAGAGGACAGGTGCACTCCAAGGGGAGTTACAGGTTTAATGAAACCTAGTCAAAGGAGCTCCTCAAGCTGATGCTTGAGTTCTGTCGCCTCTAGAATCGAGAGTCGGCACGGTGCCTGATGGTGAACACGATAGTCAGGCACAAGCTGGATAGAATGCTCGACACCGCGCATCGGAGGGATCCCGCTATATGAAAAATACGGGGGGAAGACGTTGCGGTACTCTCGAATCAGGTCGCGAACGGCGGGCTCTAAGTCAGCCGTGAACCGCATGAGTTCCTCAACGTCTACGTCGGCACGAGATGTATGGGTGGACTCTGAAGTGGACGGCGAAGGGACCTGGGATGTGGAGGGGGTATCCGCAAGCTGACGGTTGGATATGGAGATGGGAGCCGCGAAGATGGAGGAAGGGTCAGGGGGATCGGGCTCTAGTGAGATGAACTCAACCTCGGGGATAGAGTGGATCGTAGCGAAGAAGATCCATGAAGTTCACCGAGTAGAAAGTGACGTCCGCCTGTCATATGAAGTGAGCAAACTGACGAGGAGAAGTGAAGGCGATGTCTGGGTGGGACCCAGAGGGACGAGGGTCCTGGGGAGGCAGGTTTAAAGGGGTGTAGCTCGTGGTTTCAATGAAGGGGACTCAATGGGTTTGACTACACTTCGTTTTGAGAACGAGTGTCTCAGTCGCCCATTCGGCCTCTATGCCACGGAACCGGCGATACCAGGGAGTGCCAAGGATAAAGTCGTACCCAGTCTCCAGCACGTCGAAGTATGTGGAGGAATGGTAGAGCCGAAGCGCCTGGGTACTATCCGATGGCTGGAGGGTGAGGGAGAAGTGGAGATCAAGGACCGTCTGATCGAAGAAGCGTTGCGTCTTGTTATCTCTGAGGGTAACGAAGATAGGAGAGCAAGATCCGGAGGTAGCTAGGCGAGCTCCCTCAACCACGCGAGAGTGAACGAAATCGCCCTGCGAGCCAGAGTCCCATAAAGCGCAGTACACCCTCGTAGATGTCCCTAGGCGAATAGGGATGATGGGGAGGGTGCGATCAGGGTCAGAGAGCAGAGCGAGAAGACGACGCAAAACGTTTACGCGTCTCGTGAGTCGCTCCTGGCGAGCCTGAAGGATGCTCAAATCCAGGAGAGATGAAACAACGTCGTCGCGAGTCGCCAGCTGGGCACTACAACGAGTTGTGCGAATGGCGCGACGCGTCGGAAGTCTCGGAGGGGGAGGACTAGATGCGGCGGTTTGCTGTGGGGCAGACGGTACCTTGACAGACGACGGGGCAGAGGGAACTACGTGTGTCGTGTCCTGAGGATCCTCTGGTGGGGTAGCCAAAGAGGCAAACCGCGACTCGGTGGTCGGGAAGCCGGCTACGTGTGAGGCCTCAGCGGTACACTGCACCGTGGCTAGCTGGGTGGGACTGGTCGGGCGGGGCCGGGGGGGGACTGAGATCGGCGCTGGCGAGAAATGGCAACATAGTGCCGGTCGAGGGCGGCATGGTATGGACACCGTGAGGATGTGTGTTCATCCTGGCAGCAACGAAGGCAGCCACGACGGGCGTCGAGGGCAGCCCGCTCCTCAAGGGATAGAGCTCCGCGAGGAGGGACAAAGCCCTGTGGGAGGTCTATCTAAGGAACCGTGACTGTGCGGGCGCCAGCCTGTGCAAGCCGACTGCGCGCACGACCCATGGCAGACATGGCCATCTGCACGCGCTCGACCACCGGGACAGTTTCGTCATCCAAGTGGTACTGGATGACGTCTCGAAGCTCAATGTCCTCGGGGGCGTCCCCAATGTTAGGGTCGAGCTCGGCGGAGGCGTCCTCGCCATACTCGAGAGAACTGTAGTGCCAAGAGGATGGCGCTCCGGGTCGAGCTGGTCGGCGAAACCGGCCGCCGAAGGAGGAACAACCTCGAGTAGTGTCGTGGGACTGGGTGGTGGCAGTGGATCGCGAAGAGGACGGGGCATCGGGGAAGCGATTCCGCATCCTCTGGTACTGTCTAGCAGCCTCGTATGCCTGCTCCGCGGAAGAGAATGATTGCCTCCATAACTCCAAGCGGAACCGGTTGGTAAGGGTGACCTCTGGTAGAAACGTATCATCACAAACAAGGCAGGCGTCTTGAAACACCCGGATGTGACGAGGTCAGCCGGTGTAGAGGACCCTGACCATCGGGTCTGTGTGACGCGGTCCAAAGCGTCAGTGGCATCGTGACGAGCGCCAAAGTCTGCAAGAGTAGGGACCTCACCCACGCGGAGGCGGGGAGTAGTGGACGAAACCGTAATGCCGCGACCGGTGTAGGGAGTTGGGAAGCAGCATCGGAACGGGTTGGTAAAATTGTCGGTCCAGATGATGGTCTCTGGACCGCAGGGCCTACGACAGCGGCAAAGACGGTAGGGGCGGCAGGGGCCGGGAGAATTGCCGCAACAGACGGGGTGGTCTGACCGGCAGCAGCGCTCATCACGGCTGAGGGGGTGTTGGGCCTGAGCCGCAGGGGAGGGCGAACCACCATGTCTGTTTTGCTGGAGTCGTGGGAAACCGGTTGGTGAGCCGGTTGGGGATGGGGTATGCGAATGGGGGAGGGAGCGATGGGGAGAGCCTTTGAGGCGGTTGACGTCAAGGGCAAGCGCATTGATTTCCGCTTGCAACGGTCCAAACGTACTAAGTTGAGCTTGGATCGCTACAAGGACGACATGAAGGTCCATGGTGTCCGCATGAGTCTGACCATGAGCCGTTGGCTGCGCGCTGGCCTGGGATGTGAACTGCGCCGCGGTGATCTCCTCAGCTGTAGCCCCGTCCGTGGGCGGTGGAGGGAGAGAGGTAGACATGGTGGGAGGTGGGGGGAGAGATGCGTTGTGGCACCGATGAGAGGGAGGGGACCGCGAGAGCGGAGTGGGTAGTCGTGGGTCGGCTCGCCCCGTGACCAGCGGGTCGCGCGTGAGATGGTGGTGCGAATCCGGTCGAGGGGAGAGGAGCCGTTCGTGTCCAGGGTCCCCGACGGGAGGAGGCGGGATAGTAGGGGGCGTTAGGAGAACCCTAAACCCTAGGAAAACCTTATGAAAACCCTAACCGGGGTTTGGGTGGTTAGGGGAGGGTAACGGCGACCTAATCAAGAAAAGAAAATAAAAACCATGGAGAGGAGGGGGAGAGAAAATAAAATAAACAATAAAATTTTGAGATAAAAATAAAAGAAAATAAATAATAAAAATATTAAAAAAAATAAATGAACAAAATGTGAAGAGAAGTGATTTTTATTTTTTTGGGATTTTCGGTAGCATGTCCTTACCCCTCGAGGGGTCAAGAATGTGCCAAGAGGAAGGAGAGACCAAGATGAACACACTAAAGTTCAAAATGCCGCAAATTATTAATTTCAAATAAATAAATAAATAAATAAGTAGATGAGGAGGTGAAGAGAAACTAAGTGTTGTTTTTTTTTAAAACATTTTGGCAGCATTTTGTTACCCCCATGGGGTCGAAGTGTGTCGTCAAGAAGAAAGACTAAGTAAAACTAGAAAATTTTGCCAGCACTTCGCTATCCCCAAAGGGTCAAAATGTGATTAAAAAAGTAAAAGAAGAAAACTGAAAATTTCGGCAGCACTTCGTTACCCCCACGGGGTCAAAATGTGTGCCGAAAGCAAGGATGACCAACTCCTAATCAGATTTGAGGGTGCCGCAAAGAAATTCAAATTTTCAGAATAAATTAAAAAAATAAAATAAAATTAATCAGAAAATGAGAAAAGAAGGTGGAGAATAAAATAATTCGAATTTTTGGAAAAAGGGAGGAAATATAAATCAAAAGAAAGATAAAAGAAGAAAATCAGAAAATTTTCGAAGTTGGGGGGGATGGGGGTTGAAAAAGTAAAAGAAAAAAGAGAAATAGGTGAGAAAGAGAAAATGAGTGAAGGGGGAGATGGGGGAAATGATGGGGTTGTAGTTAGGGGGGGGAGGGAAGAGGGAGAGGAGGGTGGTAGAATGGGAAAGAAGAATACAAAAAAGTTGGCAAGGAGTAGATGAGATTAGTAGAAGATGGTGAGTGGGGAGGAGAGGAGAGAAAAAGGTTGTGGGAGATGAGTCAAGAGGGAGGTAGGAGGAGAGAGTAGTGGTAGGGTTAGAAAAGATGATTAGGTGATGGGGGGGGGGAAGAGAAAAGGGGTTAGGGGAGAGTAGGTTAGTGGGTAGGAAGGTGATACCAACCTCTTGGGTGGCCAAGAGCAGAGCACTACCAAGATCCATAGAATCTTGGCCTTCAAGATGTTGCTAGGCTGATGCCACTGCAATAAAAAAAAATCTGGGGTGGGCTGAGATTTTGATCGGCCACCCAGATGTCACTGTAGTGCAGCCCCCTAGCCAGGGGGGGGTTCAATCTTCAGCAAGCTGCCACGTGGCACTGTTGGAGATGGACAGAGACGAAGAGAGGAGAGGTAGATGACAAACACTGTTTTGCCAATAACTTTTCACCCGCTTGGTGAAATTTGGCAAAAGAGGACTTGTTGGAAAGCTTTTTGAARGYTGCTTCCAACGAGATATGGCGTGACACCAGCCGTTGTCTGCAGTAATAGCTCTCGTTGAAAAACGAGCGCGCGTGGTTTCAGAGCTTAAAAAAAAGTCGCGATCTTTGAACGATCGCAGCTCCTAAACCAACGCATAGAATTTAGCAATCTATACCTCGTTGGAAGCGGCTCGTCAAGAGCTTTCCAACAAGCTAAAGAACAATAAATTTGGTTTGCAGGTGCAAACGTTACAATCAAAACTGTGCACCGGTGTCATCTGGGGGTAAAAGTAGCGAGTTTTTTTTTTTTTTTTGCTCAAGCCACGTGGCAAATGGTGGAGGGGGGTGAGGGGAGCAGGGAGGAAAACCTTCTCTGATACCAGTGTGCCGGACTCGCCAGGATGGAGAAGGAGAGTTGACGAAGGAGGAGGTGGATGRAGCTGGAAGGACAGCACAGCTCCGACRCAGACTCAACACGCACGTACTCCAAGGTGTGCAAAAGTGAAGAATGCTGAAAAACAGACTGCAGCTGGGGTATACCCCCAACGGACTGACTGCAGTGACTGGACTTCGACTGGACTGGCCTGGTACCCACAGTGGTACCGGGCAGGACTGGACTGAACTGAAATAGTACACAGCCTGTAGGGTCACGCCACGGCCTGGTCCCACAGGCCAAATTGGCAAATAGCCGAAAAGGCCCTGGCTGTAGGCCAGGGCAGATGGAGGCCCGCTGCAGTCTTGCTGCCCGCCTGCCGCCTTCCACTCTGAACCAATCAGACCAGACTTAAAGTCAGAAAGGCAGAGATAGAGGTTACTGAGTCTCTCAAATACAAGGGGGTGGTCTCAGACTTGCACGAGAGGGCCTTGAAAGCTTGACACGCCTGAGGGCCCCGCAATGGTGGCCAAAAACGCAGTGCAGACTGTTAGAGCACGACCAAAATGCAGACTACCAGCCCTCTAACAGTGAACCCCTTTCAGAGCCTGATCACCCTCTTGAGTCACACTATGGTGCCCCCTGACTGAATTGCTGCTACGCAGCCTGGAAAGGTTGCGTTTGATAGATTACACCCTTGTGCTTTATTCGAAACGTAGGCAAAACTTCAGCAGAACTTAGCAAAAATGTGGAACACTCAACTGCCGTGTGCAGCAACAAACGCAATAGCTATGCACGACATAATTTTTAGCAAAACAGCAAGGCACAACGCTGTGTATAGAGGTACACAGTGTGCACAATGTTGTAGCAGCAGAAGGCACAATTGTGGTGACAGCGAAAACGCTCAGCTACCGTAACAACAAAGAGCACAATCTGCCTGATGATAAAGTAACAACAGTCGTCTTGACACCTCAACAGCAGACTGCCCACCAGCAATAGTGTTCGTAGAACAACTGTAATATTTAAGCTCCCCACCACCACTCGAATGCACAGCCAGCAATACTAGTTCAAACAACAGCAACACCGAGTACAAGCAGATGTTGACTGCGCAACCGCAACACTCGTAGCAATGGCACTAGAAAAGACACAGCGATGTCGTAGTGAACTGCACAGCATTGCGCGGTCTTATAAATACACAGCAAAAGCATCAGCAGAATGCACAACAATAGCAACACCGTCCATCTCGATTGCAGCCGCGCAGCGCAGCAGCGAAACAAAAATAAAAACACATCACTGCAGCAATAGCTGAAAATGCACAGTATTCGAAAGGGCACGGCCTGCAATACAGCGACGAAAGCCATAACCTTGCCCAAATATCAGCAACTAGTCCGAATATGCAAAACCACATACCACCGTGAACGTGAACTTGGAACTACGGCAATGTGTCACTCTGGCTAGCACCGGCCCCTGCCGAAACAGTAAGGCGGCCGCCACCAAAACCGGAGAGGTACACCGCCGGATTTCGAGCAAGGACGACAACTGCAAAGAGAAGCATCCGGATCGCAAGGGCAACGAACCAGCACCACGACCCCGATTACAGCGGGCAGCAGTCGCTTGTTCCACTACTCATCACAATGCACAAGACGAGGCCAAGTCTAGCGCCAGATCATGAATAGATATACGCGCCCTGCTCTCGCTAACCTTCTTTGGGCACTCTTATTCTCTCCACCTCTCTTGCCCACTTGCTTCATCCGTGTGGTTCCCTCCTTGCAGATTCCTCCCCTTTTTACCACTCCGAGCTTACTCCTGTCCGCAAAGGCGGTCAAATCCATGTAATCCTCGAGGGCACCGACTTTTGGCCAAATTTCATGGAAATGCACCTTTGGCTTGCTGTTTTATATGTTTTTAATTGCTTTTTTTAGGGTTTTTTTCTGTGATGGTGTCGCAAGAAGTGCACTCTATAGATTGGTGTGAAGTGTTGTTAAAATGACTGTCTGGTTTTCTTATAATTGGGCCTGAAAAATGGGTGCTCGGTTAACCTGCTCGGGTCGTAAGAAGTGCACTCTATAGATTGGTGTGAAGTGTTGTTAAAATGATTGTCTGGTTTTCTTATAAATGGGCCTGAAAAATGGGTGCTCGGTTAACGTGCTCTCCTCCTTACACCACACAAGAGGTTAACGGGGCATCTCTCTTGGTTTTCAGGCCTGAAATTTCTGAAATTAGGGTTTTTGGCTCAAATTTCATGTTTTTTTTGGAATTTCAAGTTTTTGTTATATATGCATTTTGATAGGGTTGCTGTATATGAAATTTGGGGTTATTTGGAGTTTTAGAATTTGCGCTGTTAAGATTTCTGAAATTTCTGAAATTGGTTGAGTTTTTTTTTGGCCAAATTTCATGGAAATGCTTCTTTGGCTTGCTGTTTTATATGTTTTTAATTGCTTTTTTTAGGGTTTTTTTATGTGATGGGGTCGTAAGAAGTGCACTCTATAGATTGGTGTGAAGTGTTGTTAAAATGAATGTCTGGTTTTGTTATAAATGGGCCTGAAAAATGGGTGCTCGGTTAACCTGCTCTCCTTCGTAAGAAGTGCACTCTATAGATTGGTGTGAAGTGTTGTTAAAATGACTGTCTGGTTTTCTTATAAATGGGCCTGAAAAATGGGTGCTCGGTTAACCTGCTCTCCTTACTTCCTGCCTCTACCCCGCCTCTACTTCCACATCTAGATGTGTATAAGAGACAGGTTAACCTGCTCTCCTTCGTAAGAAGTGCACTCTATAGATTGGTGTGAAGTGTTGTTAAAATGACTGTCTGGTTTTCTTATAAATGGGCCTGAAAAATGGGTGCTCGGTTAACCTGCTCTCCTTACTTCCTGCCTCTACCCCGCCTCTACTTCGGATCACACTCACTCACCTTCGAGTATGCCTCACCTCAGCGACCTGATGTACTTGGTCAAGAATTCCTACCCCAGGCGCCCACAATCTTAGCCAATGGAGCAATTCAACAAGACCTTGAATAACAATGCTGCGAACATGTGAATCCCACACTCTCTCTCACGTGCGTGTTTGGGTTCCCTTGCCGATTGTCACTCACACTTGAAAAAAACGAAGAATGAATCTTCCACCTGAACCTGGGAAGATGCACCACGTACGGAGTGACCCTCTACAAAACTCAACCAGTGTGCCAAGTGGGGATGAAACTTCCTTTAGAACATGGAAAGGTGCATTCAACACAACTCCTCGCTGTAACCACGTTCGCAACCGCTTATCAGGTACGTACCTCTCTGAGGCTCTCTCCCTTGTGCTCGCAGATATATGCATCACCGCTCCTTCCAAGGTCGCCCGCCACTTAACTGCGAAATAAGACCGAATCTCCTGCTAAAAACGATAGGTGCATCGACCCGCTGGAGGCGACCTCTACTACGAGCACGATGACCGCCAAGATGGGGAGTGCTCGGGATGACGAGCATCAACAAGTCAATGACCATGAGCGGGATGGCTATAACGAATGGGGTGGTCGATCCCGGTCCTGCTGGCGATCACGTGCATGAGCACCTCAATGAAGCACAATCGGGATCTCGAAGACGAGCGAGCCTTCGTGCGCAAAAGATCTCGAGGGCAACTACCGCGAGGATCATGAGAAAAACCGGTCGTGATGAAGAAGGCGACCACGATCAGGACGCGACCACTTCATAGCCATTGTTCTCTCAAATAGACAAAATATAAGAAAATCTATCGCTTGATCTTGGCCAGATACGTTCCGGGCGAGCTCGCCCACCCACAGCGCCAAAATGAGAGTGAATCGTTTGCTAGAACATGAGAGGATACACACCCCAAATGGCTGCGACCCCCGACACTAAAATGTCGAACGCGGAGGAGAGCTGCCCAAAGCGAAGAGCACAACGAGGATCAACAACGGCGACTTTGATGGGCAGCAGCACGGTCCCCTGTGTGAAGTGAAAGTGGATATTCCGCTAGAACATGGGAAGATACACCGTATCTACATCATGCCTGCGCATAGGTCAACATCTTGGCTCGACTTTCGGTTCATTCCTCACAGCCAAATCCCCTAACGTACGTCCTCTTTCTCTTTCTCTCTACTCTTCTGTGTGTGTGTGTGTGTGTGTGTGTGTGTGTGTGTGTGTGTGTGTGTGTGCCCACACTTACTCTGCTGTTTTGCCCGTGGAAACAAATCCTTCCCTCAGACATGGCCAAGTGCACGTCCAAGAAGCGAGACCACCATGTTTATGACAACTCGAGATCCTTGCAGTGAACACTTTGATGGCCATGAGCACTATGAAGGAGGCGCACACAAAATGAGTGTGATCAACAGCGCACCCTCAGAATGGAAACATTGACTTGCATGAGTTGTGCAACCTTGGAAATGGAGACGACACGCGATGCGATGCATGCGCTAGGACAAGTTCGGCAGGTAAGATGGCCAAAGCCGAGATCGCTGCACTACCTCTCAGGGAATGAGAATGAATCTTCCGCTGGCTTGCGAAGGCACACTCCCCACGATGAGCTAGGCATCTGGCCGTACTCACAGTCAGGTAGGTATCTCGAATCTCCTCTGTCTCCCTTTCTTCCTCTCTCTCATTCTTGTCAACTCCTTGCTTCTCATCTTCTTCTTCATTTATGTCGATGTTCAGTTGCTTCACACTGTGTAAAGTTGTAAACCTTTAGTGCTCTTGCCCACGACTCTTACAAAAAAACAGATGGGGAATTCTCGCTCAATTTATGTGTGTCATCCTTGTGCAAGGGCCAGGCTAATCTTCTTTGTATCATTCTAGTTTTAACGGATGTCCCGAAGGATGGGGTCGTGGGAACAACCCTGAAGTATCATCATCGGACTGACTGGGTCCAGGTAATCTTAGGATTGCGGAATTTTCCTCACCCGTATCTCATGAAATTCGAACTCATGTCTGTATTTTAATAGTTCAGGGGTGTACCAACTGAGCTAGGTATGTTGGTCCATTGTGAATCCCGGAACCGGTACTAGTTCCGATAAAAAAATAGGACAAACAAAATAGGAAATAAAAAAGAAAACGACCTTGAGGTATCATCATCGGACTGACTAGGTCCAGGTAATTTTAGGATTGCGGTATTTTACTCACCCGTATCTCGTGAAATTCGAACTCATATATGTATTTCAATAGTTCAGGGGTGTACCAACTGAGCTAGGTATGTTGGTCCATTGCAAATCTCGGAACCGATACTAGTTCCAATAAAAAAAATAGGACAAACAAAATAGGAAATAAAAGAGAAAAAGAAAAAATAAATAAAATAAGACTAGAGAAAGCCAAGGAGAAGGGGAAAGAAGGAGAGAGATCAAAGGTACGTCCTTGGTCTCGCCAATCGGCCCCGCGATCGGGACCGAAGGCAAAACCAAAGGGGATAGCCCCACCAGACCCTCACCCCCTCAGTTGACTTCATGGTGCTCCATTATGGCTTCGTCACTAGTCGCAAGTCTCGATCCTTGTATCGACAGTTTGTTAATCTGATGTCGTGACCTATAGTGCTAGGCCCATGGCTGGGTGCAGCAGGCACAAATTCCCTTAAAAAGAGTATCCGCTTTGCTCCTAGGCCTGTCAACTGCACTAAAGGTTGCACTTTGGCCCACTGACCACTTCCATGACTACTACATGCTGCAAGTGGCGCTTGGAGGGCCCGGCTGCCAGGCCCTCACCCCCTCGGTTGTCTTCATAGTGCTCCATTATTGCTTTGTCACTAGTCGCAGGTCTCGATCCTTGTATCGACAGTTTGTTAATCTGATGTCGTAACCTATAGTGCTAGGCCCATGGCTGGGTGCAACAGGCGCAAATTCCCTTCTAAAGAGTATCCGCTTTGCTCCTAGGCCTGTCAACTGCACTAAAGGTTGCACTTTGGCCCACGGGCCACTTCCATGACTACTACACGCTGCACCTGGCGCTTGGAGGGGCTGGCTCTACCTGCGGCCGCCGCGCATATGAAAAAATTGCACTGTCGCCAAGGATTCCGACTCTCTCAATCGACGACTCCCTCAAAAGGCCATACCTTTTACCACCTTGACATTGGGAAACCCCAACTTTTACTTTCATCATACCCTACTCATGCCAATTTTTCCAAGGTCGTCGGCGACATCTACTATCGAACAAAACATGGTCAACCTAAGTATCCAACGCACCTCACACTACGTTGACCCAAGCGCCGCCACTGGTGAGTCAACAAACTCACCTCCGATCACGGTTTTGATAGTTAACCTCGACGCCGATCGTAACACTGCCAGTGTCTATGCGCGCGTGGTCAGTGTGCGCACAATGCAAATCGAAATTTTAATCATTTTCTAGCTCGCATTGTTGCGCAAGGTTGTCAATGACGACACCAGTCACTAAATCACGAGACGTCTGCCTAAAACCGCGCGTGCCCCCAAAGTGCACAGTCACACACTCTTTGATCTAACCATATGCGAGCTCGCCATTCCGACTTCTGAGAGTCCGTTGCGGTCATGCAAAAATGGGGCACTCTCTTAAGTATCATCAAGATGCGTCTCGTGTAAGATGCAAAAATGTGAACAAATACCCTTGTAAGGGTATTTGTGTCGACATCGTATGACCTCAACCTTGGTTGCCTCAGACTCAAGGCCTGCAGCAGACAACCAGTGTTCTAGATAGATGACGTTGTACATATTTCTCCAAATTGACGTGGAGCTGCGTTTTCTTGAGGATGTTGAACACTTCCTCAAGATGTCTCAAATGTTCCTCTGTCGATTTGCTGAAATAAAATAAGGGGGTCCAGTCCACCGAGATCCGTTTTATACGGGAAAGGGGGGCTTTCCGACTAGGCCAGAGAGTACAGGCTGGGCAAGCACGGCGCCGATGCCATATTGGTTGCCATCCGTGGTGACTATAAACAACTTGTCAGGATCAGGAAGTTTCAAAACCTCGTAGTGCGTCAACGCATGCTTGAGATGTCTGAAAGCAGCCTCACACTCGTTTGTCCACCCCCATGGGGTGTCAAGGCGGGTCAGATCAGTCAAAGGAGCGGCCACTATGCTATAGTTCTTAACGAAAGTCATATAGTAGCCTGTCATTCCCAAGAAAGATCTCATCTCAGTCACAGACTAAGGACGTGGCCAATCACGAATGTTGGCCACCTTCGCGTCATCGGGCTTCAACCCGTCCGCGGAAATCTCATGACCCAAGTACAAGACACGGGTGCGGCCAAACTCGCACTTYTCACCGTTGATCTTGAACTTGTGTTGTCGCAGGAGACTGAGGACTTTGTCCAAATGTGCAACGTGCTCCTCGATAGTCTTACTAAAAATAAGTATGTCATCGAGGTACACGATGACAAACTTATCTGTCATGGAATATCCGATTCATAGCATGCTGAAAGGTGCCAGGAGCATTGCAAAGGCCAAAAGGCATCACCACAAACTCGTACAGACCGTACCTGGTCTGGAAAGCGGTTTTGTGCTGATCCTCGGTCCGGATTGCAATCTGGCTGTTCCCCGGACTTCAGATCTATCTTACTGAAGTACCGACACCCTTGCAGTCTATCTAACAGATCGTCGATGTGCGGTAGGGTCTCTCTATTCTTTACTATGATGGCATTGAGGCCCCTATAGTCAATGCACATCCTAAGAGTACCCTCCTTCTTAGGTACGAATAGAACTGGAGACCCATAAAGAGAGACACTCGACCGAATCCAACCCTTCTCTACGAGTTCCTTGAGTTGGCGGCAAAGCTCATCAAGCTCGTCTGGAGACATCCGATAGATCCTACCCTTTGGGATATTAGACCCTGGGATAATCTCTATCGCATGGAAGACCTCCCTCTCAACAGCCCCTATTGGCTCTTCAAATAGATCAGGGTACTTAGCAACTACTCCCTCTATCTCCGGCGACATTTTCACCGGCTCGCCTGCAGCAGAGACATAAACTAAATACATACCCTCCTCTTGATTTTGCTTATAATAATTGTGGAACGCAGCCGCACACATGCACCCATAGGACTCGATCAGACTACTAGCTTTGAACTTATGTAATCTGGCGGTCCCTCCACCTGGCAAAGTGTGTTTGACCACTTTTCGGTCCCAGTCAAACTAGGGCTGTGCTACAGAGAGGTAGTACATACCTAGTAACATATCCATTGGGATCTCGTCACTTACTAGGAACGAGACACGATGTCTCAAGTCCCCTCCGTCGTTAACTACCATGCGCTGTTTGTTGGCACAGGTTGACTCCACAGGTTGACTCAGGCGCCTGCACTTGCCCCTGTAAACGCAGCCTTTCAACGCACGCGCGACTAATAAAGTTCCTAGTCGCGCAAGTGTCATAATAGGCCCCGGCCTTGCGGCCGCCACTGACAACCTCGCTGACGAACATCTCACCCTTCGGGGCTTTGACTAGTGCCGTTCAAGAAGCTAGTGGGTCTGATCTAGACCACTCCACCTCTAGCTCCTCTAAGGACTCAAACACATTCATCGAACAGAGGCTCGATGGGTCTGAATGTGTTTGCGGGACGACATGGGAGTCAGTAGCTTGGGCCATCTCTCGAGATGGTGAGGGTGTCTCCACCACCTCGACCCTAGCAGGAACANCTGAATGTGTTTGCGGGACGACATGGGAGTCAGTAGCTTGGGCCATCTCTCGAGATGGTGAGGGTGTCTCCACCACCTCGACCCTAGCAGGAACAGCTACTATTCCTACTGGCCCGACGTGTTTCCCGGAGCACTGCCTGAAGTACTAGCAACGTTGCTACCAACAGGATGAGAGGATCCCAACACCTGCCCCATCGTAGGCGGGATCTTTTCTGTCACTTTCTTATTGCGACACTTGAATTGGTTGTGGCCATATTGACCACAACGAATACAGGCCTACCGAGAGTAACGATCTCTCCACACGTCCTCTGTAAGACCCGCTTTCTCCCATGGAGGAGCGTTGGGGTCAACTTGACTCCTGGAACGGGAGCCTTCGCGGCGTCTACCGGTCGCCTTACCTTTTTGAGCTACGGTAGCGACCACTCCACCCTCTGAAGTTTCTACGCTGCCCGCCACTGAACCTACTCCCTCCTGGAAGTGTTCGTCGACTTCGATAGTGGAACCATCATTATCGACAAACATTAAGCGACCCTTCGCCTTCCAGTTAGGAGGCAGTGTCTTCCTCCTCCCATCCGTAGTGGGTGCTTGTCCATGCCCTATCTTAGCTTCAAGGTCTAGGGCCACCTTGCTAAACGAAGGAAAGTTGTGCATATTGATATTGGCCTCTTTTGCCAATTGGTTCCTGAGAGGCTGAGAAAAGCATCTCAAGTACGAAGTCAGCAGGACCTGGGGGTCATAGCGCACCCTGGGACACAGATCAGACACTCAACAGTGTCGACTCCCTCGTTTGCAGTGTCAGGATCGCATCAGTGGCCCTTTGAGCCTCCTGAGGATCGTGCCACCTCTCCTCCACCATCTTCAGGAAGTCATCCAGTTTCTGGGTGGCTGCCCAAGCGTGGAAGTCATGACCATATCCCTGGAGCTGCACTAAACCGCTCAACCATCTTGCTGCACTACCATCTAGGTAAGATGCAGCCACAAGCACTTCTTCGTGCGGCAAGGTAAGTTTGCACCTAACATAGACTGGCACTGACCTCAACCATGTGTCGAGGTCTTCGCCTCTCTTGTCCCCTGTAAAAGGTTTGGGAGCGGCGATGGCCTTCTTTGGAACCCACTGAGTTTGTCCTGGTCCCTGCACCATTCCGGGCTGTGGACCCAGTGACACAGGTTACTGTGCTAGCTGCTGGGGCTATGTGCCCTGAGGCTGCACAGGCTGCGAGATAGCAGGCTGCGTGGTGATTGCAACCTGCGACGGAGTTTGGGTGTACACTGTCTGAACAGGAACCTGCAAACTACTCCCTGTTGTTACCCCTCCTGACAGCGGCATGCCCAAGGAAACGATCGCAACCGATGATGGGGCTACATATGGGGATACCCCTGTTACCGGTGGGACAAGGAGGAGGATGTGCAACGGGCCAGGCACCAGGCCCGGACATTGGCGACGTGGCCTGCGTTCGCCCAACCAACAGGGCCAGACTTTGCTGGATGTCCTGAAGGATGGTTGTCTGATGGTCCTGCATCTCTACTACATTAAGCAGGAGCGACCGTAATAGTCTTACATCTTCAGGCACATTCGTCAGATCCATTTCCTCTAACTCACTAACGTCCGCTTGTCTACGTTGCATCCTGGCTCTTCTTCTAATCATCTTTTCTTTCTCCGCTTTTATCTTTCCTAAAGCATTCTGTAGCTGTGCCTCCTGGAGGACTGCCTCCTGTATGGCGATCTCCTCAGGAGTCAACAACAATGGCTGGCTCGCCATTACGCCAGTGGACTGCACCTGTGTCTGCGAGACTGTTGACCCAGCAGACCCTGAACTACCGGCTTGAGAAGTCTGCATTGCTGAGGTAGACATGGCTTCCGAATGGGGTATACGGAATGCCCGTTTCCCACCATATTTCCATCAACTTTCTCCCTGCTGCCCTCATCCTGCGCGTTTTTCCAGAATGGGGTATACGAACCCCACTGAAAGCTACCTTTCCCACCCCTCGTTTGCATTGGAAGCCGATAAATAGAACACACGAAATACAGGGATTCGCTTCTATTGCGTTACTATCGAATCAACGATAAACCGGTGCGAGGAGAGTACACTCCCTGCTTTAGGAAGGCCTTTTGCCCAGGTTAACTGGTAGTTTGTTTCGACGTGAGAGGACGAATAACAGCCCTGGACAGACTTGGGATTAATCCCCTAATCACTATCCACCCCTGGTAAGCGCAGTGAAAACTTAGTCGCTCTTGGTTCTTACTCCTGTGCTGGCGCGTTTCGTGTGTTATGTTGTTCTATGGCATGAACTCACTCTCCCCTGCAGCAAAAAGATTGCCCATTTTCGTTTTAGGCGCGTTTCTCACGTATGCTTAGGTGATGCCGACTGTCTTTACTCGTTCCAGGCGCGTTCCACTCGTTATGCCCCGTCTGTTTTGTTGTCGAATTCCTTCTATGTTGGAGTTTTGTCCTTTTCGCTACCGTATCGGCGGTTCTCAAGGCAGACCACTATTCCGGAGAACTATTCCTGGAACCTTTGGCAGCAGAGGGCCTAGACAGACGACCTCTCCTTACATAAAAAGCCGCTCTATTAGGTTAGGGTGGAAAACAACACAGCGTGGGGCAGGTATCTCGGGCACTATTCCTAATTGGCACCTTTCTGCAAAATACGGCGAGGTTCGTTCTCTGATCTCTCAAAACCCGGCCCACACCACGGGCCTAGTCGGAAAGCCCCCCTTTCCCGTATAAAACGGATCTCGGTGGACTGGACCCCCTTATTTACGATGTGTCAGAGGGCGAAATCAAGTGACCTGGTTCCCGTGTTGGAGAGGGGGGGGGGTTACTACTACTGACACCCCCTTTGTAATAGCTACTTCCCTAGCCCGCCTGCTGTCATTCATTAAATAAAATGTCTTCTTGTGAGAAACTTTCCAGCCGCCCCAGTTCCTGCGATGGAAGTATTCCTATTCGGGCGCGTGGATAGAGACTTCGTCCCAAGGTGAATGTGCCGGCCGCTTGTGAAGAAAAGCGGCTGAATCCTAGATACCAATTTACCCACTTGTCCGATCTCGGACGCGTGCCGTTCGTGAAGTGGTGGAATTTATCTCCCCGACAGAAAACAAAAGGGAAAAAAAAAGTTTGTTGCTATTAATTATTGGAGAAGTAAATGTTAGTCAAGAATAGTATGAAAGATCAGATTAAGGACAGGAAGGCTGTTATTGATCGAGGCTCTGGCCCACACACAGTGACAAAGTTTGGTTGGGGTATGAATATACCTTACGTTCCTGGAAAGCTTCTTCCGCTGTCAGCATCCAGATTCATCCAAACCCCCCCGCCTTTGAGTCAAGAGTGGGAACCGAGCCTGTCTCTTTCAAAAGAGGTCGCTGCATGAGCTCTCGAGAAACGTAGGTCTTCCTGTTTGCTTCCATAAGAAGGACGTGCTATCCAACGCGTTCTTCGGTTCAGTATGTTCAAAGTATTCTATACTTCTTCTGGCGGCTCACCCCTCTTCCCCTTCCCTTTCTCCCACCACCTTACCCATCCTCCCTTCCCCTCCTGTGGCGCTTTAGGGACAGTCCAAAACTAGCGCTTGCTAACTGCCTGCCTTTCGCCACACAGTAGCTGCGTAGGAATGTCGTCTCGCTCGTGCTTAGCGCGCCAGGCTATGGCGGCTGGACATCGTCACACTAACCCTAGTCGTACTTCTCAACGATGCATGCATAGTGCGCTCGAGCGCCGCCGCAACGCAGGTCCCGCGCCCGTCCACAAAAGATTTTTTATTTTTGGGGCATCCGATGAGGAATTCTGATGTGACCATCAGCCAAAAGTTGTTTGTATTGCAATTCTACACAACATATGTTTTTTCTGGAATTTTTTTACTTTCGCTTTTTTCTTTTTTGTGTTGGGGCTGCCCGGAACCTTACCCCCAGCCTGGTCGGGCACCCGGGCGTGTATCCGGGCACAAGTTGGGTGCCCGGGCGCCCGGAAAAACAGCCTAGATCAGCAGTTCATTTATTTATTTTTTCCCCAAAAATTATTGAACTTGCCTTTCAGTTTGAAACACTTGAGTCGGGGTCCTCACAGTATAACCGGAATAAATACTGGGAGCATTACCAAACTTCGCTTGAATGAGAGCACTTGGGAAAATCCTACAAGAGGGAAACAAAACTGAGAGCGGAAAGCCTGCTACTTCAGCTTCACAATCTCTACGTCAAAAACTACCACCGGGACAAAACTGAGAGTTCACTTGCGAAAGTTTGACAAGTGGGAAACAAAACTGAGAGCGGAAAAACCAACTACTTTGTCTTCACAATGTCTACTCTGAAAACTACCACTACAAAAAAATTGTCTCGCTTATCCATACCCAAAATGATATACATAACTGGTCTACGTGAGTGGGTGCCTACCCTCACCACCACCACCATGTGTACACCCTCCCTAAAGTGGGGGTGGTAAGAAAAATGGTAAAAACTAACATATTACGTGATAACCTTCCTAAAGTGGGGGTTCAGAAGGAATAAAAATGCAAAAACTAACATAGTAAGTAACAAACTCCCTAAAGTGGGGGTTCGCAAAAAAAATTGTAGTAGCTAATAAAATAAGTTACGTATTAATTTCTCGACGTGTTTTTGAAACAAACAGCACTGCAGAGGTCAAAGCGTGATTGTAAGTTTCACATACAATCATGCAAGCTCAAACGAAGCGAACTTTAAAGCTTGAGAACATAAAAATCATTGACACAAACTAAGTAAGCGACAAACATGGAATTGTTTGGCGTGAAGCTATGAACAAAAGAATCTGCAGCATCCTGCACATGAATGGTGCACTTCTCACACTCGCTGACACCGAAGCAGATAACGTCCTCAACAACAGTAACATTGGATCAGTTATGTCGGTCACCTCCTCCATGTCCTTCATGGAGTCAACTACCATGTACCTGAACTCTTTGCATGTGATGATTGGTTCAGGGCCATAAACAGCGCGATGTAGGCACTGCCTCAGACTGCAAGGTTCGGTTCTCGTCTAATCAACAGGAATGAAATATGCAGGCGGTTGCAGAAGCTCCAGATTAAAACCATTTGCAGCTTCCATGATCTCTTTGCCGAAGGCAGCATCCCACTCTTCCATATTCAACGTGGGGTTGAACAATGCCCGCAATGGTGCATGAAGCTTCGCTAAGTCGTAGTCTGCTTTCAATTGGAGTCCGCAGACTTCAAATGCATTGGTGATATCTTGCTTGGTCTTCGTTTGAAACCAAGCACAGACCCAATCAGCCACCATCTGATAGGACGAAAACTTCGGATTGCCTGCTTTTGTTTGCAGGTTGGTGTTTTGAAGTGCCCTCTGAATGTGCCCATCATACTCGCGACTGTAGTGTTGCTGAAAAAAGCGATGGACTTCCACGTCAAATGGTTGCAACAAGCTCATGAGGTTGGGAGGAATGATCACTACGTGTATGTTCATTTTCTTCAGTCGATCGTTCTCCGACAACTTCAAATGTGGTCCATAACTATCCACAATGAGGACTGGTGCACGATCGAATGCAGTCTGTCTTCGGTTGGCGATGGTGTTGTTAACGTATGACATGAGTATGTCATCGCTCCACATCCCAGTGTCATTCACCTCTACATGCACTGGAGCATCAATGACTGGCTTATTTTTGAACTTCGAGAAAAGAATGTGAGGCTTCAAAATTTCACCTGCAAGTGAGATTGTGAAGGTTGTTGTGAACCTTTTGTGCGATGTCCCACCTTTTTGCGACAACACATCTCGTGGTCCCATCTTGGCAAGAGTAGATGATGGCTTTGTCTCAAAATAGAGGGGAACTCGATCCATATTGAAAATGTTCTTCAGAGCTATTTTATTATTTTCAACCACCCAGTGCACTTCGTGAATGAATTGCCTGCAAAGGTCCGCAACATCTTCTGGAATGCATTGTGTTGTAGTCTGTCTACGTGAAACAAAATGCTTTCGCCGTTTGAACCGTGACAACCACCCTTCGGATGCGGCACGACAAACTCCACACCCTCCGTCACATCCCCTTCCTCTACTTTGCGCTGGTGAATCAGTCATGCCTTTGCTTTTATGTATTGCTCCCTCACTCTCAGCCCTTTCTTATTTTTACCAAAATCCATTCTTCGAGCTCATCCTCCAAGACTACGTGGTCCAGTTTCCTTCCCCCTCCGGGTAACTGAAGCTGCATGCGGTTGACCTTTGTTCTGTCTAACAATGAGTTTTCCAACTCTTCGAGATGATGCACCCATTGGCAAAGGGTCGTTTTGTTGTCTTCGAGATGATGCACCCATTGGCAAAGGGTCGTTTTGCTGACAGAGTGCAGCTTGGCTAGAGTGTCCATCCCCTTCGCTTTCTCCTCTGGTGTGTAATCTCGTATGATGTCCAACTTTGCTTTGATTGACTACGATTGGTTCTGCTCTCTTTACTGTCCTCCTCAGTCCGTTACTCGTGCCCCCTTCTTCATCTCTCCTCTTAATCTCCAATTGAGAGAGTACTCAGAGTCTGTCCCACTGTGAAGTACAATGGATGAAGGCATGTCTCTTCCTCTGATCATAAAAATGAGGATACGTTATTCATAATTAAAGATAAAAACCTTGGGGAAAGTACTACCGTGGTAAAAATGTGAACATTATCGATGTGTACAGGCAAAGTTTCGGTATTGTGAGTGCAATTCACTGATGCAGAAGGGAAAAAAACAAACTGCAGGCAGGGCTAGGAGACGGTATATTACACTTCAGTGGGGCTGGACCGGGCCCTTCCGAACGGGAATTACGTTTGCCCCCCAGCAGTCCTGATGGTACGTGCTTTCAAAATGGCACTGCTCCATGTACTCTCTCTCTCTCTCTCTCTCTCTCTCTCTCTCTCTCTCTCTCTCT
>BFEA01000174.1:355776-372962 GCA_003427395.1 Chara braunii | reverse complement strand
TATAACACACACACACACACACACACACACACACACACACACACACACACACACACACACACACACACACACACGCACATGCAAGTGGAGGGGCGGTGTGCAAGGGCGACTCCAAGAAACGAGCAATTCACTAACTCCAAAAGACGAGAAATTTACAAACCGTGTTTCACACACACACACACACACACACACACACACACACACACACACACACACACACACACACACACATGTAAGTGGAGGGGCGGTGTGCAAGGGCGACTCCAAGAAACGAGCAATTCACTAACTCCAAAAGACGAGAAATTTACACACCGTGTTTGCTTGTTGTGCAGGTCGATGCAAAGTGGAGGGGCGGTGTGCAAGGGAAACTCCAAAAACACGCTCTGTCCCCACTGATTTCTAAACGTACAATTCCGCCTCGCTACACGACTCCCAACATGGACAAAACACAAAAATTATGCAAGTTTGTCCTTCCATGTTCTAGGGAAAGATTCATTCTTATTTTGCACAATTCGTAAGCGGTGGAGCAAGGCCTCTTTGACGGGGCACAAATCGGTAGCGACGTGTGGTGTAACGGGAGGGAAGGGCCCTCCTACTGGTATCGGTTCGCGAGTGCATATATATTTTTTTTAGGGTTCTCCTGTCCGAAAAGTAGGTCATTTTTTTAGAATGAAACGCTCGGGCGTTGTAAATGAATATTACGCTCGTAGGGCGTTATATTGGTACATAACACCCGGGCGTTATTTTCGGGCGAAGACGGTAGGCTTCGATTCACTTTCACTGATCCGGAGGTCCAACCAAGGTTTGGTTGCCGCATCCTCCGACTTGGCTGGGATCTTGGCTCCTTTGGGGAGTGGGACATAGTTCTTCCCTAAGTTCCAGTTTGGCCCTTTCACATCGGCAGACTTTGTAAAGGCATTAAGTTGCTCTTCATCGTTATTAATATCGGACTCATGGGCTGAAGATGAACAGATTGTATCATAGTCCTGCTCTTGCTCATCACCAAGAGTGGGGTCATTTGCATAGGCCTCCTGATCAACCCCCAACAGGTCGTGCACAACAAAACGGTTGCTGCCTCTAATTCGCTTGTCGCCTATAGGCTTCTGTTGCCTGTTGTGGAAACGAGGTCTTGGGCCTCGAGGATGACTACATCCTAGATGAGGGAAAGCCAGTCCATGTATCCAATGAGATCTTTGCTCAGGCGATGTGTGTAAGTAGTGGGAACCGCACCTTTCACAACATCCATGCATGACTCTGCAATCATTTCCAACCCAGGAGTAACAAAAAGTTTGCTCACATACAATTGTAGGTTGTGCATGGTGGCCGACCACTTGCTGCGCTTGAGATAGTCAAGCTTGTTCCTTACTCTCGCATCAACATTCGGATCTTTATGTTATTTATTCGAAATCTCTTCGTGTGTGGTCATTGGTGTGGCCTTGAGCCACTGCGTCAGATCAATCTTAGTGTACCCGACTTGCATAGCTTGGACTTCGAAGAAGCCCTATACGACGGTTTTGACGTTTGCCCCAAGATCAAGGACTAGCTTATCAATTGAATTCCTAGCACCTCCAAGTAGTCTCTCATGGAGTTGATCCAGGGCTCTACGTCTTCCTTGCCGTCATACTTGGACGGTATCTATACCGCCTTTCTGTCCACATAGGGACTGCTATAGCCGGCACCAGCAAATGTTGTGTTTGAACTCGAGGCTGCAGTAGTTGCAGAAAACCCTGCATTGTTGCTTGTTGCAGTGGCAGCGGGGTCTGCACCTACTTGAGGTCTCGATTGAACCACACTCAGAGAAGGAGAAGTGGAGGTATGGAGAGGAGCAAGGACAAACTGGTTACCAAGAAGGTGACAGTCTATGAGAGCACGTACACGCTTGACCAGACTTTTCTTCTCCTGAGTGTCAGGCAAGGAGGACACTGTTTTGAAAACAACTTCATGGTCCGTAATAGAGGTTTTCCGATTCTCCTCCTCTGCCTTCTCTTCCCTCGCCAGTGCCTCGTCATAGAGGACTTGGAACAATGGTTTGTCCTCATTGTTGGCCGCATCTAGTTTGGCCTTTAAGGCCACAAAGGCCTTTCCTGTTGCCATGTTAGAACTACCGAGGTTTTCAGCTGACAACACAGAAAAAGATTCAGCAAGTTTCTCAAGATGGGTGATCGCTCCCTCCCTTTTCTCTCTCTCCTCCTTTTGTCCACGAGTCTCTACGAGCATCGAAATATGAACTCAGAAAAAGAAACAAATTGAAAAGCTCGAAGAAAGAGAAGGTAGAACTCTTAGTTGGAGTTGCATTACATTTGGACTAGAGAGCAACCATTAAAGGGGAAAAAAAAATCAGATGAGAGGTCTGATCCAGCGTCTCAGCCTGATCAGACTGAATACAAGGTCCCCTCGAGTCCAATTTGATCAGTTCCGTGGACGTACAACAAATTCCGACAACGAGTAACGACATGCAACAATGAAGAATTGAGTGGCGTATAAGGTGTGAGTCAAGCCACGGATTGTGCAGTAAAAGTATACAAAACATCTCAGCCGAGATCCCCGCAACAGCGAGTGCTCTAACCAAAGAATAAAACTTTGTGTCCCACACAGAAAAAGAATGATCTCGCGTTAAAGAGATTTGGGCCTAAGGGGTCCTTTTTGCTTGGGCCTGCTCCCATTGGGTACCGAAAAGGTCCCAAGTAGGCCGTGACCAAGTCCAACCAAGAAGTGTCCCACATGGACCGACTTTCTTCCTCTATAGAAATGGAAAATGAATTTCAACTTCAGAGAGAACCTACAGTCTACATCCGTTCGGAAACAAAAGACAATGCACATCTGAAGCAAGATACCTCATTTATTCATCCATCAGGTGAGAAAGTAGTTTGCATACCCATACACACAATCAAGACCACGGAGGAGTAGGAAAAGAAACCCAAAATAACTCCAACAGGACAATGAAGCAAGATACCTCATTTCTTCATCCATCAGGTNACCTCATTTCTTCATCCATCAGGTGAGAAAGCAGTTTGCATAACCACGCACACAATCAAGACCACGGAGGAGTAGGAAAAGAAACCCAAAATAACCCCAACAGGACAATCAATACCATGCACACACATACAATGGCGTCCCGTAGGTGCATTGCACTTACTTGAGTGGCCTCAACTTTGAGATGAATAGAACTCACCCCCCTCTCATTTGGTCCTCCTGACCCCTTTAACACAACCCCTAAACTAGTGCCCTATCTACTAGGAGGGTCTGACTCCAACACCAAAGTGCCCCGCCGATGCTGAAGATCACAGTAGCAACTTGCAGTCCGTAGATGCAGAATCGCCACCTCCCTCAAGCTCGCCTACTTGAGGGAGGCTCTAAAGTCGCCAAGTGTCTCCCTTGGGTCAGATTCCAAGTGTGAGTGCCTCTCACTGTCACCGCTCCCAAATTGTCGCACGCAGTCTTCTCGAAGTGTCTCGCCACTCCAAACTTACTCTCCATCAACCTGGTCAGGTCCAATGTCGACCCAACACGACTTAACCAGGTGGAGGTAGCTTCCCTCAACCACGCTGCCCCACTTCCCTCACTTTCAGCCCTAACCCTAAATGGTAGCTCTCCACTTAGGTTAGGGTTGGAGCAGCAAAGTCAACTCTCGCCAGCAAGTAGAATCTGCTCCGATACCAATGTTATGATCCTGTCCAGTTTCGAAGTACAAATTCATGAGAAAGCACAATGTCGTCCAATTGCGAAAAGAAATGAATGAACTTGAGAGGAGAGAGAGGGAAAGAAGAAGAAGAAGAAGAAAGAAAGAAGAATAAGAAGATGTACACCAACAACGACCAATGATAATTCCCTTCTTCTCGCCAACCACTCTCCTCCTGCTTTTCTTCTCCCCTTATTCAAACAATAAATAATAATAATAATGTTGAATGACCGAAACATAATCAATGTCCGAATCCCTCTTCTACTGCAAATTCAGCATGAGGTCCACCATAGCCATGGCCACCCTTGTCCTTCCTCTTCCTGAAGGTCGAGGATTTGGCGGACTGTTAGGGCCTTGCCCTGATGTGCAAAAGACAACTCAAAGCAGTTGTGGCTGCTCTAGCTCAGGCCGCCATGCCTGACTCTGCCTCGAAGCTTCTTGGTGTAGCTCTACGCCAACTAGGGCCTTCCAGATGCAGCACCCACCAAGGTGATGAAGATGGCATCCTCCATAGCCAGGTAAGTACCTCTGGCGCTCTCCTCTCCTAGTCCTCTTCTTCCTCCTCCTCCAGCCCATGCTCCTCCAGCATAGCCATGGTGGGGAGCTGGGCGCTCCTCTCTCCCTAGCAGCGCTGCTCCAACCAGTGCTGCTCCAGCCAGCACTCCAAGCAGTGTGTCGCCAAACTTGCACACCGACGAATGGGGAGGAGCCCCTTGCTCCTTAGAGATATAGCGGCCTTGCCTCTTGGGCGGTGACTTCCAAGTCGGACAGCCTCCAAGCAACCAGTACCTCCGCCTGCTCGGAGGGAAACATCATTCTAGACTCTGATATTGCCCGTACAGGCCCTGTACTCGGATTGGTTGGACTGGTACCCTCCTAGACCTAGCCTACAGCCAACGGGCCTCTAAAAATGCCAACTTTTGGGCATTTCTACCCCTACTTGGTGTGGTACCGGCCTACCTGCTACTTGAGTGTTTTTCCGCTGCTCTAAGTGTCGCAGGCCTCTTTCTCCGCCACTTGAGTGTTTTCCCCGCTGCAACCCTCAATGTCACGGCCACAGGTAAGTACCAGCCCTTTGGGCCTCCCATACGGACGGGTACCCTTGCGGGTCACACACACACTCAAATCGACAAGCACTCAGACAGGCATTCATACCGGCAAGCACGCACACACACAGACTTGGAAAACTCGACAACAAGCAGGAAACTCATCAAGGCATACATTCCATTTGGCAAAACTCAGAAATGAGTTGTGCGTCTCAGTCCGTGTTTGGCAGGTCCTTACATCCATTCTCTTTGCTCCCTTCCGTCTCCACCTACTGTCGTACTGTCGTATGGGGGGTACATATCGGGTTCCAGGGACAATGCTCCTTGCAGCACCCACACACACCGGGGGCTATCCAAATTGTCATAAAAAGTTGACCCCTGGGATTCTGATCCATTAATGTAACAAACTCCACGGACATGGATTGTCATAGTTGTACTGGTTTGATCCCTGCTGCGGACTTTCGGCATTGCATACCCAAGTGGCCCCTCCCTCAACACTTACAACAGAAGGGATTGGGATTGATAGATACGAAGATTGTGATTCTCTGCCCGTTTTTGCAAAAAATCCAGACTTGTGGAAATTTTGGCGGAGCCCCAAGCTTTTAACCTCCAAACAGGCCACCATTGAATCATGATTGGGTGCCAAGAAGTCCGGGTTCGCCGGCAGCCAATTAATAATAGGGTTTATTTGGGTATTCCTCTGACAATCGTTTTTGGACAAAGTTGTGCATGCCCTCTAACAGGTTGTCAAATTAGACCAAATAATGCTCCCTCGTCATTGTCTGTCTGTGGCAAGAGGCTTCCGCTTGCGGGTGTCATAGGGGTTTCCACGCTTGGATCATGACTATCGCTCTACTGCGCATAAGCAGAGTCCGCGGAGATGACAACAAACTTCCCCCGCTTATGTTATGAAACTTTTGGATCTGACTGCGGTACACTCTCCAGCCCCCTCAGTCGCTCCATAACCCATCTCCTCTTTTCATTTAATGACAAATCTCGATTCTTGCTTGCGCGGCATGTCGATCATATAGCTCGTTCAATGAAGGAATATCATGTTCCAGATACTCCCAAACATCCACTTCGTCTTCCTTCCCCCCTGGTCCCTTCATGATTTCCTTCGTGACTTTAATGGACGCTGTTGTTTTTGTTTTTTGCATCAGAAATTCGATCACTCTTTGCCTTAGTGCCCTGGAGTGCGTGGGTGTCTCCTGAGGTTGTCGTCGCTTGTGAAGTTTTCCCCTCCCTCTGTTCTGTGGTTACCTGTTCCGACGTCTTTTTGTCCTCCTCCTTCATAGCCCTTTGGGCTGCCTCTGTATACAAATGAGACATGGTGTCCTCCTTTTCTCCTCGTATCCTTCTGCCTTATTCTGTTTCCCTCACCCTTCTGCTACATTCTTCATTTTCTTTTTTCGCTTTTATTTTTGTATTTGTTTCACCTCCTGTTGTGACCCCCTTGATCCGCCTTTGTCCTTAATCCTACCCGCGATGGCGATGATGGATGACCCATCCGGTTTTCGGCTTGTCTGTTCTCTTACTTGCTGTTAACTCCCCCTCTCCTTCCTTGGCCGTTACTCATTCCCCTTCTCTCCAAATCCCTCAGCCTCTGACACATGCCCAGTTGGGCAATGTGTAATTAGCCAAGGATCCGTTGTCGAGCGCATCGGCCCCCGCCTTTTTCGCAAAGTGCGGGAGCCCTCCCAGCCATGTCACGCAGGAGTTAAAACAAAAAGCAAAACACAGAGACAACTCGGGGACGACACATAATTAATCCCGCGGGCCGTCGAGACGGTTGCGGTCGCGTCGTCCCTTCGCCGCTCTAGTCGGGTGCGCCAACTCTACACCCCGCGATCCCCTATGACAGGACAGGTTCTCGCGGTGCATAAGCTTACTTCCCTAGGGGGCTGTCACCGCCCTTAGGGGCGTATCCCTACCGAGCTACTGACCCACATGCGAAAGCTTTTATATGTAGTTGCAGAGGTGGGTCAGCCGAGGGCGTTTGCTCGCTCGCTGTAGTATAGGTACGTGCGATTAAAACGCCTATTGAACCCGGACGTTGTCCGTTCCTTAGGGCGCTGATCTCCTAAGTACGAAGTGTACGCCGATCAACAAGGATGGTCTCAAGCAATCGTGAAAACTCTTTGCCCCTTTAAACACTAGTTATAAAAAAGTTATAACAATCTCACATAGTTATACCAAAAGGGATTGTACCTAGTCCATAGGAATGTATATCCCATCTGCAATGATAATCGAAAGAATCAAAATCATCATTAGATACACAAGATCAAAATAATACTCGACCACCCCTGGGTCGAACTCCACAAAAATCATACAGTCGCCAACGAGGAGTTGGCTTTAGACAATAACATATATGCAGCCGACACGGTAGTCGGACAACCTTAGTTTTGACTTGATGAGATGTGCTGCCAAAGTTATTCATTCCACCTACCACCGACCTAAGATTAGGTACGAACAAACCCATCTCCACACCTGCCCAAGCTTTTTGGATGATAGGCTGCTTTGCTGATGATTCTTGATCAGGTGCATTGCTTGAAGTGTTGCATGCCTCTCGCTCTAGGAAGTGGTCTGGGGTACTCCTCCTCCTCGCCCGAGCACAAGACTCGGATCTCAAAAGTCGGGCCGTCTTCACCGAATCGGCAAAGTACCCTCCCCGTAGAACAGTCCACTCTGGGTCGATAAACACGGTCGGCTCCTAAAGCAACAACCCCCCGCCCCAGATGCTTCCTTGAGAGAGAGGATGTATCCACTGCAAGTTGCTTTCAATTATTCTTATCTCTCCTGAGTTCATGGTAACTTAGATGAAAAGAAGACAGAGGAGATAAAGAATGAGAATCATTTGAACAGGTACAGGCGGATAAGGTCATTCGGGATAGAACGGGTAATCCTCAGGAAAAGACTAAGTCCATTTGGCCTTATCTGCTTTATTTCAATCGAATTCGTTCTACAGTACACACATAATTAACTTTTTTCAAAACAACGAATCATTTTTAGCATGCAGGCAGGTGAGAAGTAAAAGAAAAACAATAATTTTCCCTTTTCTCAATTAGGCATAATCAATTTTTTTTGCAAGCATCCTTCTACCTACCTACACAACACACAGACAACACAATCAAAAGAAGACCAACAAAGTCCCACTACTCACGTCAGACTCACCTTTTCACTCATGCATAACGCCCACAACCGCACTCAACCTTTTCTCCCGAACATTCAAAGCAAAAGGGTCAAGCAATGTGTAGGTGCACACAGGTGTGAAGGGAGTCTGAGTCATCCACTGACCTTGAGTGAATTGGTGTCGAACGCGCCGTGGCTCACTCAAGAAGGCGAAGTAACATATGCGCGTGGCCGAAGAAACCGCAGTCCCGAGGTAAGTCTTGGGCCAACCGCTAGTACCAATTTACTCTTGACTCGCAAGTCCTACTCACGGCAGTCCCAAGTGTGAAGATGGCGAGCCACACTCGTCCTAGAAAAACACTCAGTCTGGTACCACGTCAGTCCCAACTGGTCCCAAGCGGTCCTAGATGGTCCCACGCGGTTCCAGGTGGTCCCATATTGTCAAACACTTCGTCGAATGACTATTGAGTCGAAAACCGTTTCCGCCACACTTCTCAAAAAAATAAAACCGGTGCCGAATCTCAAAGCTGCATGCGTCGAGACTACCGCAAATGACTGCCCGCGTCCCACGTCAGTCCCAACTGAACCCAGGCAGTCCCAAGTAGTCTAGTCCCACTGCCGCAAGTGTTGGGTAGTCCCAACTACAAAACATTTATCTCATATGGCGCATAAAAAAAAAAAACCTGCCCGTCGCGCTCAGATTTCGTACCGTCGCATGGCGTCAACCGCCACCATGTCGCATTGCTGCTGCCGTACACACCAATGGTAGCAGACCTTCACCAAGAAAAGCAGACGCCGCGCCGCAACAAAAAACCTTTCCGTGCCGTAAAAGAAACCTCCACTGCCACGCCGCACGTCCCACCGCCGTGCCGTTGTCGGTGCGAATACCCTTACAAGGGTATCCGCCCTAGTTTTTGCAAGCGACAGAAAATAAATTTAAAAGTTGAGTATACCGCGCGAGTCGCGGCAGTCTCTATTGTTTATGCGGCTGATGGTTGACTAGAATAAAGAGTGTGTGGTCGCGCAGCTTCGAGGCGCAGGTGATCTTTTTACTTTTGATTAATGACAGTGAAGAGTCGGCATGATCGCCGACCAGATTTTTTTTAGTTTTATTTTGATGAAACTAGGGTAAAACACTATTAGTTACGGTGTCGGACTTTCATCAGGGAGATTCAGGGACCGAGACTGAGCGGCGACGACGCAAGGGTATCAGAGTAACGCGAGTGGACCGAGGGGGTCAAGGACCCGGCGGGCTATCCCCCCTTGGGCTTGCTTTTGGCATAGCCAGGGCGGGACGAGTGGGTCTTTACCTCGATTCGTCATATTCTGACGACTGAAATTTTCTAAATGATTTTGTTATTTATTGTCGTTATTTTGATGCTCCGGCGCCCTTTGACTTGGGCGCAACGTTGGATTTAGAGGCCATCGCGGCCGTCGAGGACTTTTAGCGCAGACCGCTTTTGTTTAAACAGTGGGTCCCTACGTCTTCAGGATGCCGGCGGAATTCTTCTATTCCGCATATCTTGAAACATGGACCGAGGGGGTCGGAAGGAACTCGAGTGGTAGGACCTTTATGCAGGAGCACCGTCCGTTCCCCGCAGTCCGCGGTGGAGAGGTTGGGTGAGAGTATGCCTGCGGGACTCTTCCCCACCTCGGACTTCAAAGTTTCCATTTGGATATTTGCAACTACCGCAAAAAGACCTGCGTCGGGCCGTTTCCCCTAGGCCCGCGCGTGGTCACATAGCAGACCCGCGCCCTCGGTTTTGCGGCTCGCTATGAGAAGCTGGAACAGGGCTTGTCCGCTGGGAGGCTGAAGGGGTGACGGGGCCTGGTTGAAGGAGACAGGCCAGGAAAAACCCGGAGGAGACTGTGGCGAAGCAGCAATAATGCTGCCGTAGCAATCGCCCGCCGGGTTCGGCCTATACGGGCAAAAGACTAGCTAGACTGACCGGTAACTTAGTCTCCGCCGGGGTGCCTCAAGCGCTAGGGCAGCAGAAGTCACGAGAGCCCGGAGGCGCTGATCAGAACGGGTAGCAAGAAGGGGAGTGCAGAGCTACAGGGGAGGCACAGGACAGGAACGACGGGCTGATAGCTCAGCGGGTGACGGGCAGCAGCAGAGAGGAGTCGCGGAATGGCAGAGGGAATGAATCCGGGCGCGTTTCAGCACCGGATCCATTCGGAGAAGGGGCCAGGGAGCGACGGGTGAAGTGTTCGGGACCGATGGGCGATAGGGCCGAGCTGCTGAGACTGTCAGGCGCTGTGCAGTGGTGGTGGGTGAGAAAGTATCGGGGAGACGGGACGAAGACAGGCAGTGGAAGGGGAGAGTGAATTTGGACGGAAGTCGGGCTAGGTGCATTTGGTTTTGGAGATGGTAGAGGTAGATGTGAGCACAGAGGAAGAAGTTGCCATTCGCTCGATCCTTAATGGATCCGAGTGGGGAAAGAAGTAGGGTACGGCGCGTCTAGCTGGGCGATTTCAATAGTGAAGTTAGTTTTGGGTTTGGACTAGCAGAAAGAAGGTTAGTAAGGGAAATTAGTGCGCCGAAGTGAGGCGATGGCGGAAAGTGAGAAAGTGGGAGAATAAGGAAATGCTTATCTCCCTCGTTTCTGAGCGGATTTGGGCGAAGGAAGGCTCGATTCCTGGGGTTTTCGGTAAGGCGAATCTAATGGTATTGTTAGTTTTAGCTATAGGTTAGTAGTTTCGACGGGGTAAGCGTGAAGGGCCGCGCGGTTGCCATGGCAAAGTGACGAGAGGAGATGGCGGGAAAAAGAGCGGAGTAACGGATCGAGGAGAGGAGAACGGGGAGGAGAAGGCTTACCTGTTGCTCGGCGTGTCGCTCCTATCGATGGAAGTAGCTCCACTAGTTTTTGCGTATACAGTTGAACTGGTTATGTGGGACGAACCAAACTCGAGCCATGAAGCCAACCTGCGCCCTGACCTGGCCGATGTGTGGGGCCAGGTTCGTACGACGAGAGAGCACAGGTACGAGGTAAGGAAGTGCTCGGTTAGAGAGAGAGTAAGGATCTGGCGGAAAGAGCGGCGGTAAGAAGTGAAGGAAAGTGATTTAAGGAGAGAGAGAGCGTACCTGTCTTTTCTCTAGTCGAAGATCACTTTGGCCATTCGAACGAGCTTCATAGATCTGAGATCAGAAGTTTTGCCAAAGTACGGGGGTTTGAAACTGAGTGAAGGATCAGACCAAACAGCGAACGCTGTGTCTCTTCGAAACCGCTGCCACCCTGTCGGACGCGCAGGGAAGGACTTACCAGTAGGGTGGTACGTTGCCCATATTGACAGAAGAAGCAGTGTGAGGGCGGCTGTAGGATGGGAGTTCGCCTATCCGAACAACGAGGTGATCTGCAAAGTTGGGTACGTACCTGACCGCATGGTGCGCGGCTCATTCGAGCGATGGGAGTCGCGTGGGTTCTGCCGAGGAAGTAAGGACTGATCCTTTGACTGGTATGTTGCCTGCCTTACCTACGGGAATAGAGTGTGGCAGGGCGAGTGGATGGAGACTTACCTACGGATCGAGGTGTCGTTCATCCCAGTGAATAAGGCAGTAGGGAGGCAAGCTCGGGAGCGGAAACTTACCGTCTAAGCCGTGGACTACAGGCAGGCTGCGGGGGAAGCTTGCCTGTGGGCAATGTACCCCTGGCCCTCACATGCGGAGTTGCTGGGGACCAGCCGTGAAGATGCGGGCTCACTTGCAGAATGGAGGGGTAAGGAGCAAGGTCGTGGAGACTGCAGTTTACCTGCTGGCTGGTACACTGTTTATCGGGTTGGCCGAGCTAGCCGGAGGCAAACTGGAGGAGTGCGGACTCACCCATAGTTCACGCAATCCGAAGTCGAGATCTTGGCGGAGGGACTGAGCCTTTTGCAGAGGAGTATTACTGCAAATAGAAGGAACACCAAGGGGTCAACGGTTTATGGTTTGGTTTCGGTTGACCAAGTTGTTCTGCACATTGGCCATCATTGCGGGGCCCTCAGGCGACTGAAGGTATCAAGGCCCTCTCCTTGCGAGTCTGAGAGCACCATCCTTGGATCTGAGAGACTGAATCTTCCTCCCTCTGCCCTTCTAAGTCTAAGTCTAGTCTACTGGTTCTGAGAGGAAGGCGGCAGGCGGGATTGCAACCCGTAGGACCGCAGCAAGACTCTGTGGAGAGTCCACCCACCGATTGCGGGAGCTATGCCGGAACTCAGGAGGAGTTCTGGAGGCAGGGAATTGAAAGGTAACCATTGCTTCCCCTCTATAAACCCAGTTATAACCTTTATCTATATTTCTTGATAGGTTTTGACTGAGTATATTGTATGCATCCCTACTTTGACTTTCAGTTTGACTTCAGGACATAAACCAGACTTAATAAAGGAATGATTGTGCAAATTCAGTTTTAGTTTTGTTGTTTGACTGAAAGCAGATTGTGGGATTGCATCTGGGGGAAAGGTTGGGAGGAAGGCAGTTTTGCATGAGGGTTGACTGGGTCGATTGAGGCAGGGAAGTCCCCATAAGTTTGGGGAGATCCAGTGCTATGTTTTTTGGATTTGTTTGGAGCATCAGACCATTCCATAAGTTTGGGTGGTCTATTTGCTCTGGGGGCTGGGAAGTCCCCATAAGTTTGGGGAGACCCAGTGCTGTGAAATTGCTTTGAGAATCAAACCATTCTATAAGTTTAGGTGGTCTGGTTGCTCTGACTTGCGAGGGTTTAACTGTGATTGACTTTTTAGGAGCCAAGCATATTCTGTAAGTTCAGGTGGCTTGGTTGCCTTGTTTACTTTGGGTTTCTTTCTTGTTTATTGGGTTCTGAACGAGGAGGTCTGGGCCATTCTATAAGCTTAGGTGGCTCAGCCTCTTCTTGCTTTTATTATGAGGGAGCTACTGTGGCAGAGGACAAGGCCATTCCATAAGTTTGGGTGACCTTGACCCCATGTCGCGCACAGATTGGATCATAGAGGAATAAATCAGACAGAGGACCAGACATGTCCCATAAGTTTGGGTGGTCTGGTCCAATGCCTCGCACATGTTGGAACCTGAAGGCTATAATTCGGCTATACTTTATTACTATTCTATCTATGGATAGGCTAGTCAGACAGGGTCCCATAAGTTTGGGTGGTCTGACTATAGCCCTATCACGAACTGAAGAGAGTATGAAGTAAGAATAAACTGATGGTAAGAAGGGGCAGGCTGGATCTCGAACAAAGTTGATCGGTTCAGTCATATGCTGCCTTATAAGATTAAGTCCAGATAATTATATAAAGTTGGGATACTTAAACAATTCAGGGCGACTAGGGTGGCCTAGTCACATGCCCAAAGAAGAGAGAAATAGTTGTGCCCTCTGTTTTGTGTATACTCAACGGCTAAGTTAGGCATGCCCGATAAGTTTGGGTGGTCTGACTTTATGCCTTATGTAAGCTGGGTGTAAAGGGGAAGATCATTGAAAGACTACGGACTATTGTTTGATAAGGTTGACTTGGGCTGGTGAGAGTACTTACCTCTGTGGTTTGGCCTTGCATGTGGCTGAGTGAAATCGCTACTTAGTCTGAGTTTCAGTTTGAGAGGTAGCTGCTTTAGTTGTTCGCCACGTGCAAAAGCGATAGGAGTTAGTTCAATTTCTGTATTTTCTGAACTAAGTTATTTTTACTTAGATCAATTTCTGCATTTTCTGGGATCTTTTGTTATAACTTGGCTTTGTATAAATTTTGGTAAGCTACTTTCTCTACGGGAAGCGCCATCGAAATTTCTGCAAATCCGAGGAGTTAGTCAAATTTTGACTTTTCAAAGTTCAATTTGTCTAATTTGTATATATGGCTTAGTAAAAATCTGGACAATCTCCTTTTGTAAAGGGAGTGCTGCCCAAATTTTTGCTAATTCAGGGAGTTGGACAAAATTGGACTTTGGAAATTTGAAGGTTATTTTCTGTTTTCGTATTCAGACTGATATAAATTCTGAAAAGACAATTTTCCTACGGGAAGCGTTGCCAAAATTTTCTTAGTTTAAGAGGAGATAAAATATATTTTGACAGGTGGCGATTCTGGCGATGCACTCTGTATAGAGGAGATTCTGCCAGGGTCTACTTTTCTTTTGACACTTACTTAGAGGTTGACTTAGGTTTAGTTAAGTAGAACGATTTTGGTGAGATCGTGATATGAAGATTATTCTCATGGACGTATAGGTTTAGCCTGGGGATTGGCCTGTCTTGTGTTACAGGTCCTCTTGATCGATTGATTTGAGACTTGAACTAGATTCAGCTTGATCTTACGAGGATCACCTTAAGTTATCACTGATAACAGGTCAGTTGTCGATTCGTCGGTTTACGACTCAACTCCAATCCGCTCTTGCCACTCAACCTAAAGTCTTTAGCCTTGTGATTTGAACTGTTTTGTTGTGTTTTCGCCCATACTTTATTTGGATGGCCATTTAACGAAAGTACTGAGTATTTTATTTTGAGGAGTTGCACAAGAGTGAGTCTTGCATGGCTAAAGCGAGGGGTGTGAGTACAGTGAATGGTTGGAGTTGACCCTCTGTAGTGCATGGACTTTTGTTGGATCTTTGATGTGATTGCATGTATGTTTGTGGTTCGGATTCTCGATGTGACTGTCTGTGATCACATACTTATATATGGCTGACAGGAGCCCCACTGCGACTGTGAGAAGTGATCGTCCTATATAAATAACCCTTGTATATATTTATATGGGCCTTGGGTATTCGCGCGACTTACTGTGATCGTGCGTAAGGTTTAGACAAGGGAGATTCTTTTTTACCCTTTGCTTTTTAGAGTTTTATAGTTGGACGTTGTAGTCCGTGGCAGCCGTCAAAGTCAAACCCCTTGACTTATCTCCAGACCCTAGATGATGGAGCTGGTCTCCCGGGCAATAAGAGACGATTGCCACCACAGGTATGAACCTGTGTACCACCCACTCTCCGCAAGGTGCAAAAGAGGGTGTGGTTCTCAACCGCACTTGGCGGTTGTCCAACGTCGATAGATCAATCCCTCAAGGCGCGTGTCAGCCGACACTTGCGTGTCGAACGCGACCCTCGAGATTAACGAGGATCACGTGAGTATGGGTACTACATAGTACGCCATCATCGCGATCGCTTGCGTACCCTTGCATTGCGAATCGATATGAGTTAGCCCTGCGTCCGCGCGGTTTTATACTTAGTCTCGCTCGTGACGCCTATCCGATTTCTGCATTGGAAAGTTATGGGATGGCTACTAAGGGACTAGGAGTGTTGTCGCGTTGTTTGTTCAGTGTCGTTCTGTATATATATATATATATATATATATATATATATATATATATATATATGTACGTGTGCGTTTGTGTTTCTATTTTTATGTTCTTTATAGTGGTGTGCGCGTGGAGTGTGGGATGCGTCTAGTCGACCGACGACGAGTCGCGCTTGGGACCTCAACCCCCCAAGATGTCGGTTCGCGTACGGGTTCGATAGAGGCGTAATACCGCGCGTACCCCCTATGCTACAACGAACGAGAAACGCCCTTGGCTGGTTCACCTCTGCGATTGCAGCTGATCAACTTTCGTAATGTGGACTGGTAGCTCGGCGGGGATACGCCCACCGAAGGGAGGTGACATCTCTCATAAGGTGGAGGTAAGTCGTGCCTCGTGTAGGCCCTATCCTGTCGTAGGGGCTCGCGAGAGGTATGGCTGGCGCAGTCGGCCAGAGCGGCTTGCGGAAGCTCCATGTATATTGGCGACGAAGGATTTAGACGGACTCTTGCATGACGTGGCAGGGAGGGTCCTGCGCTGCCTTGTGCGGTGTCGGACTGATGCGCTCGACACCGCAATTACATTGTCGTGCCGAACCCTCGTCGAAAAACGGCAGCACTTCGCCGCGCTGTACTACCGTAAAAAAAAAAAAACGACAGCGCTTCGCCGTGATGTACTACCACAAAAAGACGGTGGCGCTCCGCCGCGCCATACTACCGTAAAAAAAATGGCAGCGCTTCGCCGCGCTGTACTACCGTAAAAAAAAAAAAACGACAGCGCTTCGCCGTGATGTACTACCACAAAAAGACGGTGGCGCTCCGCCGCGCCATACTACCGTAAAAAAAATGGCAGCGCTTCGCCGCGCTGTACTACCGTAAAAAAAAAAAACAGCAGCGCTTCGCTGTGCCGTACCACTGCAAAAAGACAGCGGCGCTCTGCCGTACTACCGTGTCGTGAAAACGACAGCATCACTCTTCAAAACAAAGTGTCGCGCGGGCGTGCCGTAAAAGCGGCAGCGTCACCCCTAAAAAGTGTCGCCGACAGCAACGTCACCCTTCAAAATAAAGGTGTCGTGCCGACGCCACGGTATTTTGGCAGCATAACCCCACAAAAATGGGTTGTGGTTGCCGAAAGTATCGGCCGACAGACCTCCACCAGTTGCTGTGCTGCCCGTCACTCCTTGCCATGCTGCGCTGCCGCTCCTCACCACGCTGCTGTAGAGTCCCCCTAGAGACCAGCCTGCCAAGGGGTGGAGCAGTGTGCTCCAGCCAAGGCTATGGTTGTCTCCTCCTTTGCCACGCTCCTTTGCTGTCCTCCAGCTCCGCCGGCAACACTCCTACCTCCTCTCCAACACTCCAACAATGAGGCAAGTGTGCTGTCACACACTGGCAGCTGAAGGCAAGTGTGAGGCAACTGGAGGACAACTGCCTCTTTTGTAGTGGATGAGGAGGGCAGCAGCAGCCTCAGCTGCCCCCAGGCAAAATTTGTCACTTGCCTGGGGCAGTTGATCTGAGCCAGATCAACAGACAGAGGCTGTCTCACCTCAGCCACACACTTAGGGTGGCAGTTGTACTCAACTGCTCCCCTTTTTTTCTCCCTTTTCCCTGCACTCAGCCCCACATTGAGTGCAGGTTCAGCGGGAAAATGGTTGTTTCCAACCAAGTTCCCCTCACTGACCCTCCAGTTCACAGCTCTAGCCTGAATGATTGCATTTAGGCCAATATTGCTTAAACTTGGTGCACGGTCGCGGCCACGTTCGCGGCCGTGACTGTTCCTTTCTCTTCCCTCTCTACTTTGTTCTTTTCTCCCCTGCCCTCCCCTGAAAACGGGGATGGCAGTTGCCAGATTGGGAGAGGTAGGGAAACAACTCGTGAAAATTCACGAGTTCAAATCCCAACAGGCTCAGAGCGGGGTGCAAAAAGTACCCCGACTTCGATGATTTTTAGAAAAACATTCGTCTAATTAAAAAATCCGAAAAAATTCACTCGCATGGCCTAGGTGCCTGGCTACCTACATAAATTTTTTAAGGCTGACAAAATTGGTTCTCCACCAAAACAATAATGGCGCAAACCAAAAAAAATACAGATTATCATAAAAAAAATTCCCGTTTTCTC
>BFEA01000174.1:330194-347786 GCA_003427395.1 Chara braunii | reverse complement strand
GCGCATTCTTCCTGTGTGTAGCGCCAGGCCCCTTCACACCTTGTGATGAGGATGATGTATGTTGGGTCTGCATTCTTCCTGTGTGTAGCGCCAGGCCCCTTCACACCTTGTGATGAGGATGATGTATGTTGGGTCTGCATTGCGACATTGGTTGGGCTAGTCATTGGTATTCTAGCATTTCGCTACACTGTCTTGTACTACGTGAGGGAGGTCAGTCCCAGTCAGGTCAGGACTTTTATCTAAGTCTTCCACTGCGCTACAAAGCACCATTTTTGTATGTATCAGGATGTACACTGCTTGTTGAGATTCTACCAGCATTGCATTGTCCATTCAGTCCTTTTCATCACATTGCAAATCCTTGGCTGTATATGTACATGGCCCAACTGGGCATGTAACAGTTGGTATCGGTACACCGTACGTGAATCAGGACAACCTGATCTGACACGTGTGCGGGGACTAATTAGTTGATTAGCCTTGATTGATTGATTGATTAGAGCACACTAGTTAGCCCCCAAAATCACGATTTTGCGCTCACTGCCGAAAATCAAAATTTTTTTTTTTTTTCTCTGGGTTAGGTCGATGTCCGGCCCAGACGGACGGGGGGGGGTCCGTCCGGCAAAACCAGACGAGCCAAAAAACATCCCAGGAATTTTTTTTTTGGTTTTTGAAGGTGGGGTTGGAGTGCGCTTGCTGAGAGGAGCCCGAATCCGCAGAGAAACTTGTGACAGTCGTGGGGGGGGGGAAGGGGAGTTGGTGGGGGAAATTTGACAAGGGGGGAAAAGGGTGTGTTGTAGCAGCCTTTTCCTGTTTCTTCTGCCGTTTTGCCCCTCCTCCGTCCAGACCCGCCACTCCCCCCTCCAATGTTGCTGGCACCGCCCGCCATTGTGCCGTGGAAGTAGAGGATGCAAGGACCCAGCGAGGGAAAAAAGAAAGTTCAAATATCGGAAGAAGAAGAAGAACGAGAAGAAGAAGAAGAAGAATTACCAGGAGAAGAAGAAGAAGAGTTAGAAGTAGTAGTAGTAGTAGTAGTAGTAGTAGTCGTAGTAGTAGTAGAAGAAGAAGAAGAAGAAGAAGACTTAGGGAGGAGGAGGAGAAAGGAGGAGGAGGAGGAGGCGAGAAGAAGACGAAGGGAGGGGGAGGAGGAGGAAGAGAGAAGAAGGCGAAGAGGGGGAGGAGGAGAGGAAAGGGTGTGTTGTAGCAGCCTTTTCCTGTTTCTTTTGCCGTTTCGCCCCTCCTCCGTCCAGACCCGCCACTCCCCCCTCCAATGTCGCTGGCACCGCCCGCCATTGTGTCGTGGAAGTAGAGGATGCAGGGACCCACCAGCGAGGGAAAAAAGAAAGTTCAAATATCGGAAGAAGAAGGAGAACGAGAAGAAGAAGAAGAAGAATTACAAGGAGAAGAAGAAGAAGAAGAATTACAAGGAGGAGAAGAAGAAGAGTTAGTAGTAGTAGTAGTAGTAGTAGTAGTAGAGTAAGTAGTAGTAGTAGTAGTAGTAGTAGTAGTAGTAGTAGAAGAAGAAGAAGAAGAAGAAGACTTAGGGAGGAGGAGGAGGAGGAGGCGAGAAGAAAACGAAGGGAGGGGGAGGAGGAGGAGGAGAGAAGAAGGCGAAGGGAGGGGGAGGAGGAGAGAGAGGAGGAGGCGGAGGAGGACGAGGAGGAGGAGGAGGAGGACCTGCCGATTTTGAGTTGCGTTGACGGAAAAAAACAAAAAAAAAGATGACGAAGGAGGAGGAGGAGGAGGAGGAGGAGAGAAGAAGACGAAGGGAGGGGGAGGAGGATGAGGAGAGAAGAAAAAGGGAAGGAGAGAGAGAGAGAGAGAGAGAGAGAGAGAGAGAGAGAGAGAGAGAGAGAGAGAGAGAGAGAGACTGAAACGTGGCACTTCGCCCGATGAAGAAAGCCAATGAAATACGGAGGAGGAGGAGAGAAGAAGATGAAGGGAGGAGGAGGAGGAGGACGAGGAGAAGGACCTGCCGGTTTCGTGATACGTCGACGAAAAAAAAAAAAAAAGGGATGACGAAGGAGGAGGAGGAGAGAGAGAGAGAGAGAGAGAGAGAGAGAGAGAGAGAGAGAGAGAGAGAGAGAGAGCTTCACACGTGGCACTTCGCGCAACGGTACCGTATCGACGGCGACGGGGCAGCTTTTCGACGACGGGCAGCGACGACGGGCAGCGGCGGCGGGCAGTGACAACGGGCATCGACGACGGGCACCTCGGCGAAGGCGGGCAGCGACGGCAAACTCTTCGGCGGGCAGCGACGAGACCACTTCGACGGGCAGCACAAAATCCACGTTCAAATTCGAAGGCCGCTCTGCAGAAGAATTTGTGCGGGGGGGCGGGGAGGCTCACAAGCGTGAAAAAAGCATCGAAAAAGGCCTCCCTGCCCCCCCGCGCAAAAATGCGTTGGGCCCGCCCCGCGTCAAACCGGGGGACCCAACCGGCCGGGCCGCCCGGGCCCCCTGCTGGACGGAGGCTGGGCCGCTGGGCGGCCCGGAGTTTAACACAATTTTTTCTTGGATTTTGTTTTCCCACTATTTCTGTTGTGGAAAATCGCAATAGCGCAACACCTGAAATGTCCGTTCTCGTTTTTCTTCTGAAAATTCGAAATTTCGTTGTTGGAAATCCGGAATATCTTTTTTCTGAAAATTTCGATTTCCTTTTGCAATTTCCCGTTATTTGGAAATCGGGAATATTTTTTTTTGAATTTTCGAAATTCGTTTTATTTGAGCTTCCTCCTCTGCCGCCCCCGACCCAACCATCTTGGTGACCGTCCACGCTCCTAGCGCGACGGCCGCCACGGGCCAGGCCCTCCCTCACTCTACGGGCGCACCCGTCCAGATTCCTGTCACTACGGCCACGGGACCACAACCCGCTGCCATGGTCTCAGCTTTTCCGGGTGCCCCGCTTCTCCCTCCCCTTCGCACGATCGTAGCGCCACCTGGCTCTCCCTCCTGTGGGATGCCCCGCGCCGCTCGTGCGTCCACTTCCCCCACCCTTCCTCCTGCCACTCCTCGCTCAATCTAACGTTCGACGTCTCGAGGACGAGCTGGCCCAGACCCGGGCCGACCTCGCTCTCTTACGCCTTCGGGCGCACCCCCTTCTTCCTCCTCTTCCTTCCATGCATGCTCGCTTCCCTCGCCCTGCACCCTATCCATCCCCATCCTACCTTCTTCCTATTCCCTCGGTTGTTGCGACCTCTTCCACCGCAGCTCCCTCGCAGCCTGTCGCGGTTGCCCCCACCGCTCCCCCATGCAGCCCAAGCGTACAGTCAGTTACGCCCCTTTCTCCAGGACCTGCGCTGACTTACTCCGTCGTAGCACAGACCTCTGCTCCTCGATCCCCTTGCCGCCAAAACGGTGGCGCGCCACTCGTTCGATTGACGGAGATTGCCTTGTACAACGGTACAGGGATACGCGTATCTCGGTGGCTGCAGTGTGCTACCCGCACGCTCCAGCTCATGGGTGCCCCACCCGACATGTGGGTGGCTCACCTCTCCACGCGCTTGCGTGGCGGACCTTTCGACGCCTGGGAGGATTTCTACGAGCACTCCCTTCGTGAGAGTCGGACCCCGACCTTCATGGATTTTCAGGCGTTCCTCAAGGATCGTTTAGGAGCCCGATATGACGTCACTGATGCCTTCGAGCGTGTCATCAGCACACGCTGGTCCGACTCTCGACCTGGACCGCCACATCCAGGTCTTTCAGGATGCTCGCCTCACTTATGATGTGGCGTTCCTCCCCGAGGCTGCCCTCATCGACCGTTTCTTGACCAACCTTCCCCTTGAGTACCGCTCCGAGTTATGGCGGTACGAGTTCACATCGACCCCGCAACCTTACGAGGCCGCCAGGACCCATCAGCGGATGCGGGCCCATCTTCACCCCGCCTCCTCCTCCCAGCCTCCGCTTACTGGCTACACCCCCTCCTCCTCTCATGACACTTCCCAACGCCGCTCCCCTGTCCGCGGCCACCCCCGCCGTTCCGCGCAGCAGGGCCGCCACTTCTCGCGTCGCTTCAGCGCGCTCGAGTATGGTGAGGAGGACGTTGTTGCCCCACTGTCGCCTGAGGGTGACCATAGCGACGACCTCGACCTCGGCGAGGCCGTCCACTACCACCTGGAGGACTCTACTCTCCCTATGGCCGAGCGCCTCCAGCTCATCCTCTTCGCCCTTTCCCGGGCACGCAGCCGCTCCGGTCACGCTGGCGCGTCGCCCCCCGAGGTCCCTCAACAGGACCTCCCTCAGGGCTTTGTCCCTCCTTGAGGTGTCCTTTCCGTTGAGGAGCGCGCGGCCATTTTGGGCCGACATGGGTGTTTGCGCTGCCGCCAAAGACGGTTATACCTCCTCGCGGTGCCCTTACACTGCCGCCCTCGACCGCCACTACGCTGACCTTTCCCGCCAGCGTCGTGCTCAGTCCCCCCCTGGCGCCTTGCATCCCCACGGCGCCTCCTAGCCACGGTGCAGTGTACACCTGCGCCGTCCTCAGAAGTGGGCTTCCCGACATCTCCGTCGCGGTTCGCCCCTCTTGCTACTGGAGCTGAGGTATCGCAGGACCCGACAGAGTGTACTCCGCCCTCTGTCGCTGTACCGTCTGCGCCTCTGCAGACCACCGTCTCCCCTCCTACCCCTCCGCGACTACTGACGCGTCGAGCCATTCGCTCAACCCGTTGCAGCAAGCAACTTGCGACTCGTGAGGACGTTGTGTCCTCTCTTTTTGACTTGAGCATGCTCCAGGCTCGTCAAGAGCGACTCATCCTCCATGTCGCTACACTGCGTCGCCTTCTCACCATCCTCTCTGACCCTGATCGCACCCTCTCGATCATTCCAGTACGACTGGGGACCTCCACGAGGGTGTACTCAGCGCTATGGGATTCCGGCTCCCAGGGCGACTTCATTCACCCACGTGTGGTGAAAGAAGCCCGCTTACCCACGACAGGGTCTCCGACTCCCATCTCTGTCACCCTAGGGGATGACAAGACCCAGAGCTTCTTCGATCAGACGGTGACTGACCTCCCTTTCTTCCTCACTCTCGAGACGACTGATCGTCCCCCGGCGTCTCGTCGTCACCCCTCCTCTGCACATTTCGATGTGATGGAGACGGGGTACGAATTCATTCTCGGTACTCCGCGGTCTCGTCGGTTCCGCAACACCGAGGCCGATTGGGCAGTCATGGCTTCTACGCCAAGTTGAGCAAGTGTCGCTTTGCCCAACACAAAGTGAATTTCTTAGCACACTACGTGTCTGACCAGGGTCTCCACATGGACAACGCGAAGATCACTGTTATCGCGGAGTGGCTCGTCCCCACATCTGCCAAGCAGCTTCGCAGCTTCCTAGGCCTCACTAGCTACTATAGTAATTTCATCCAGGGATACGCTAGGTATTCCTACGTCCTTACCTCCACCCTCCTCCGGAAGAACCCGCCATGGGTTTGGACACCCCTCCACGAGGACGCCTTCCACGCCCTCAAGAAGGCGGTGACATGTGCACCGGTTCTTCACCTACCCGATTTTGATCGCCCTTTTATCCTTACCACCGATGCGTCAGACTTTGCTGTAGGAGCAGTGCTTTCTCAGATTTTTCCCTCCTCTCCTGATTCCTCTCATCCTCACATCCCTCGCTTCCCACCTCCTACCCCTACCACTGCTTCCCCCCTGACGCCTACTCGTCCAGCTACGGACGAGCCTTCTATTGACTATTCTCCTACCATCGCCCAGGATGGCACTGTCGAGTCTCGCTCAGGTGATTGTCCGATAGCCTTCTACTCCCGTCAGCTTCTACCCGCCGAGATGAACTACACGGCTGATGAACGTGAGGTTCTCGCAGTAGTTTACGCCGCTCAGCATGGGCGTCACTACCTGCACGGGGCACCATTCACGGTGCGCACGGACAACTCTGTTGTCCAGGCTTTTCTGACAAAGTTGAAACTCACTCCTCGACAGGCTCACTGTGGCGCGACCTATCCGAGTTTAGTTTCACCACTGAGCACATCAAGGGTGAGACTAATTGGGTCGCAAATGCCTTATCCCGACGCCCTGACCATGATCAGGAGCAGATCCAGCTCGCTGCCATCTCGGTCACCACCGTCCACCACTCGGTGATCGACGAGTTTCGCACTCAGTACCGCCACTGCCCCGATCGCGACATCCGTGCGACCCTTCGGAGTGGCAAGACCGTCCCGAACTACTCTCTCGGGGACAACGGTCTTGTGTACTGGCACGGTTCACAAGGCACCAGAGAGCCCCGTATTTGTGTTCCCTCCACTAGACAACTACGTGTCCAGACAGTAGCTGAGTTCCATGACCAGGCAGTCGCCGGTCATATGGGCTTCCAAAAGACGTTGGCTCGTGTGAGCCGCCTGTACGTCTGGCTGAAGCGCAAGGACTTTGTGAAGGACTACGCCGCAGAGTGTCTCACCTGTCAGGAGGTGAACAGTGGGAACCACTTGCCTTATTGTTAGCTCCAACCTCTTCCTACCCCCGAGGGTCGTTGGCAGTCCATCTCGATGGACTTTAGCGGTCCTCTTCGTCCTCCGACCCCACGCGGTCATGATGCTATCCTGGTCGTCGTCGACCGCTTCACGAAGCGTGCACACTTTGTTCCGTGCCGCTATGCCATCAGTGCACGTGAGGTCGCCGACATCGTGTTTGATCCAGTCGTGCGTGACCACGGCTTACCTCTAAGCATCATAGCTGACCGTGACCCGCGCTTTACCAGCCGATTCTGGCGACGGCTCCACGAGGTTTACGGCACCCAGCTCCGCTTCTCCTCGTCTTACCATCCCCAGACTGATGGTCAGACCGAGGTCACGAACAGGACTCTCGAAGATATTCTTCGAGAGATTGTTCGTGACGACCAGCAGTGGGATCTCCATCTTGCCCATGCGGAGATAGCCTACAACCACGTCGTCTCGCCAGCCACGGGGATGTCGCCTTACTATTGCGACCTCGGCTATCACCCTCGTGTTCCCGCAGACTTTCTTCGACCGTCACAAATGCACCCCGACACGAGTTGTCCCGCGCTGGATGATTGGGTTGCACACATGACGTCGATCATGAAGACCGCACATGAGCATATAGTCGCTTCCCAAACTCGCATGGGAGCACGTGCAAACCGATCGAAGATGAATCATCCATTCAAAGTCGGTGATGATGTGCTTATCGACGTCCGCCACTTACAGCTCGAAGCGGACACGCTTCGCAAGTTTCGGCGTCGCTTCTTTGGCCCATGCCGCATTCTCCAAGCCGTCGGTTCTGATACGGCTTCTAGCCCGGTCAACTTTCGTGTAAAGTTGTCCGACTACCTACACCAGGCTCGTGTGCACGATGTCTACCACGTCTCGTTATTGCGTCCCTACCGCAGACCGTCTGAGCATTTCGCTCGACGACCATACGAGCGCCCTCCACCCATCATGGTGGACGGCCACGAGGAGTTCCTTGTTTCAGACATCATTGGTCGTCGAGTCACCGACGACAACCCTCCCCATGTCGAGTATCTCGTACGTTAGAAGGGTTACCCTGATGAGGAGGCTACTTGGGAGCCCCTCGAGCACTTGCAGCACGCTCCCATGTTGGTGCGTGCCTATGGTCGTGCTCGTCGTGTTGGGTTGACTGCTCCTCCTCAGCCCACTGACCCTCCTCCTTCTCCCTCGGTTGAGGAGACCGCTGAAGTCGAGCGTGCTCCATCTGAGGCAGACCTTCAACAACAGTCGGATGCTTCTGAGCGTCCACAGCGCACTCGTCGTCATCCAGCTCGATACGACGATTGACTCTGACTTATCTTCCGACGTCTTTGACTCCTCGGTACTCCATCCACTTCAGTTTTGCCACTTCAGCTCGTCGACGTTGCGGCTCTTCCTCGACGGCATTCCGGACTTCTCATCATGGAAGTCATCGGCAGCTTCATGGACTTCGCCACGATCAGCTCTGCCTACTTCAGACGTCGTCGCTCTCTTACCACCTTACCCTGTACAGTACCCTGGTTGTGTCGCATGATGGTCTCCCTTCACCGAGTTCCTCTAAGTTGGGCTCTCCCTTGGTATACGCATAGGCATCCGGACCGTAGCGTTGCCCGGGCTTCCCAGCTTGAGGACCTAGCTCCGACTTCCCTCACCTTAGGAGTCATTTGCATGATTCCCTTACCCATCATTTTTCTACCCTCTGCCGGCCCTCACGCCCTAGTTAGGCAGCCTTGCATGCTTCATCTAGGTGCGCCCAGTATACCAGGCTCCCTTATTCCCTTGCATGGTTGACCCTCCTTAGCGGTCACCGCATTACACGCCCTGACGGTCTGTCTGTTGGGGTCATTGGTTTTGTTCGCTCCCAGTTCCCTATCCTCATTGAGCCTGATGACATGTGCCTCCCTGTCATTTTGTGTGGATGCCCTTAGGAGTTATCGACCCCTAGGCTGCATTTGCCACCCTCAGAGACCATCCCACCCTTTGGTTTGCGACACACTCCTCCTGTGACATATGGTTGTCTTGTTGTTGCTTTGTTGCTCTCAGACTGAGGTTATTGCCTCGGACATTTCTAGGATTTAGTTGTTCTGCTTTTGCTGTTCTTAGGACTTATACACTAGTCAGTTGTTTCCAGACTGAGGCTACTGCCTCCAACATTCTGGGATCTAGCTGTCATTACTTTCTGCTTTCCTAGGACATGTATGCTAGTTCGTTGCTTCTGCTTTCCTATGACATGTATGCTAGTTAGTTGCTTCTGCTTTCACTTAGGCTGTTAGTTGTGACATTGTTGTTTTTGTGACATTTCTTATCCTAGGTTGCATCGCATGGACGCAGCATGGAGCTTGCTCCACATCCTAGACTACTCAGGTTTTCTTTTTCTTTGGTAGAGTTCCGCTTCTTGGCGGAAGCGTGCTTGTATCTAGGCGATCCATCACAGGCCGAGGATCGTGTAGCGGACCTCTGGTTGGCCTGTTCTCACAGGCTTGTGTTGTATTCGGGGTAGTCCAGTCCCGTCAGTCCGATGGGGTATACCCCAGCTGTTGTCTGTTTTCCGGATCATTCTACGTTCGCACACTTTGGAGTACGTGCGTTGGAGTTTAGCGTGGGAGCTGCGCTGTGCCATCTCGCTCCCCTTTCTTCCTCCACCTCCATCTCTACCCCAGGCGGACCACACGTGGTGGGTCCGCCACAATCTGTCTCCAGGTACCCCCTGCGGCGGCATTGGTGAGTTGCCACGTCAGCAGGACAGGTCAACAGTGCCACGTTAGCAACCAGTCACCGCAGCAGCAGGTCACGTCAGTGCATGGTGCTCACCCGCTCAAAGACAAGCAGTATGGACCAGCAACCGGGAGAGACTACCAAGGCCTATGAGACCCACATGCTGGATATGGTAGCAGAGTTCAAGCAACGGGCAGCTGCAGCAACATCCGCATGTAAGAAGGAAGATGAGGAAGCAGAGGAACAACGTCGCCTCGCTGAATAACAGCGACAGGAGGGTGCCGAGGCAGCAAGGAAGGCCGCAGACGAACGTCGTCGACTACGCCGAGACAAAATCCTCGAATCTGAGGGGGACATCGAGGTGATCGCCAGCGAATGGGCAGTGGCTGCTGAAGAGGAGGATGCCCCCCCTGATGTGGGTGGCCTTGCAACCACAATCGAACATGTGAGCGACTTGGTCGCCACTTGTGCAGCACAGCAAGAGAACATCCTCTGCGTGGATACCCTGGTCCGGAAGCAGGCTCGACTTAACGCCGAACTGCTTGACCGGTACGCCGGCTGGAACAACAGCCTACAACAGCCACCCCCACCGAACCCTCCAACTTGGCGGATCATGTCAACGTCTTGGAAATCGACGTCGGGACTCTCAAGGACGGCGCTCTAGGGACAAATAGCGGATTGACCAGCATATTTGTGCCAGTCCGACCGCGACTACTCGCGAGAGCATCCCAAAGTTTGACAACCTGCCGATCTTTTGCGATGCAGCGAAGACGGACCCGATTCCATGGTGGCGGCAGTTCGAGTTGAAGTTGGACATGCACCACGTCAGCAACTCGAATCGGCACGCATACTTATACTCTCGCTCGGGGGGCACGTGCCAGGCATGGCTGGACAACATGTCCACGCACACCGTCATAGTCTCCGAGCTGCATACGAAGATCAGCTGGGCTGATCCCAAGGCAGCATGGCATAAGCGGTTCCAGGTGGAGCAGCCCGAGCTGCAGGCAGCCGAGAAACTTCAACGGTCCTATCATAATGACCTGCCAAACATGGACTGGATAACCGAGTACCAATGCTTGGCGTCCACGCCCAACTTGTCGTTGACCTTTGTCGCCATCAAACACTTCTTCATCAGGAGGAGTTGTCCGGCGTTGCAGAACGCCTTGACGCGTTGCGGAGACGCTCACCACAAGTGAGCAGCTGTTTGATAAAGCCTCGCAGGTCATCCTGACGAACACCGAAGCCAAGAATTTGGGTCGTTCGTCCGCTGTGAGAGGGCAAAGATCAGCATCGACCGAAAGTGGTCGTGGTCGCAGCAACTACAGCGACCGACCCTTCAAACGAGGTCGCCTCTTCTAATGAAGGAGACAGATTGGCAGCCGCCCGGGATGGTGGCCGCCCTGCCAGAGGGCGAGGACGCGGCAAACCGAAGACGCACACCAATTCATCCCCCGGGGCCGGGCCAGCAGCTCAAGAGCCTTGGACACATTACGGTATCTCGGAAGGCGTTTACCGCATCCGTACTAAGTACCGATACTGGTTGTGGTGCAACAGCGCGGTGCACGACACCGCTCAATGCCCCAAGCAAGTCAAAGGCAAATTTCCTTCGGGAAAGTGAGCACCGCCGAGAGTGATGCGGCTGCACTCTCGACGCCTTCAGAACCCGTTGCTTCGCGAGCAACCTCTCTTCATTCCGAGGCACATGCGGAAGTCGACAGTCCTCTCGTTTATTCTTATGAGGACTATGCTGCCTGGCTCGTTCCTTCGCTGGGTTCTCAAGCTCAAGGACAAGATGTGTGTGCGGCTTCTTCTCCGTTCGGCAACAGCGACAATGAATCGTCTTCAAGTGGTTCTTCAAGGGATTCGACGCACGAGTTCAACATAGAGGTCTTGGACCCGCTGACGTCCGAGGATTTTGCATGGCTTCCTTTCCCTTCGATAGGCTGCTTGCCGGGACTGCAATGCGCAACATTATGCGCCCATCTCCACACATAGTCTTCTATGCACCACCACCTTCGTTGACTGATGACGAAGCTGCAGTGGGGGATATCCTTGCGTATGTTAGCAAGGTGGCCCGTGAGTTTTGCATGCAGCGGTACGATGATAACAACGCACCGCTCCTTCATGTCCGCATTCAAGTTGGGCAAGCGTCCTGCAACGCTTTGCTGGATAGCGGCGCGACTCGCAATTTCATCAGCCAGTCCTTTATCCAAAGGGTCGGGCTTGGCGCACAAGTTCGAAGAAAGCCAAACCCGACGATGATCAAGTTGGCGGACAGTCGGACGCAACAACTCCTCGATTGCTACATTGAAGTTGTGCCGGTTTATTTCGCACCTCATGCCTGCGAACCAATGACGTTTGACGTCTTGGACACGGACTTCGACATCATTTTGGGGATGCCTTAGCTTGCGAGTGCGGATCACACGGTTAACTTCCATCAGCGGACACTTACCGTTAGCGACGCCTTCGGCGCCGAGGTGTCGTGTACCATTCTTCTTCCGCACCCCTCGATCCGGTGCCAAGTTGTAACGGCCAAGTCTTTTCGGGCCACTTGCGCTTACGAGCGGACCAACGAGATAGGCCTATGTTTTCTACGAGCCGTCACGACGATCGAATCTTCACCTACGGACTTGTCTTCGGACCCCCGAGTGGTGCGGCTGCTCGACGAGTTCACCGACATCTTCGAGTCTCCTACCGGTGTGGTGCTGGATCGGTCGATCTCCCGCGAGATCATTCTCGAGGCCGGTGTCGTGCCGCCGAAAGGATGCATCTATCGCATGAGCGAGGAAGAGCTCGGGTGTAACGAGCGTGAGGCTGAGGGTGAGCCGAGGGAGATGAGAGAGAGGGAGAAAGAGGGAGAGAGTGAGAGCACACACACACACTCACTCACTCGACACGACGGACTCGGACTGAGGGTCGGACGCAGACACAGTGGCAAGGCACAAAGTCGAAGTCTTCGATTCCGAATGCCCAAACGGCAAGTCACACTGAGTACGAGTACAGCAGCAGAGAACTGGTACGCGACTGGTCGAGACTCCCCCCTGTACCGTACGGGGAGCCGGTCATAAGTACCGGTGACACGTACGGTACCAGGGGCATTTCTGCAAAGGCCCCGAGGGCAGAACTGAAAAATGCAGTATTTGAAAGTGGCGCCCGAATTGCAGCATGGCGGCAGTTGTCCAAAATCCTACGGTACCAAAAGGAGGGGTTTGGAAAAAGGGTGCCAGGCCGAAAACGGGATGCAGCCGAAACAGCAAAAGATAGACCAGGGATCGAGCCCTGGCGAAGTCCGTAACATCGGGGTTCTCCGTGTGCAACTCGATGATCTGTTGGACAAGGGCTGGATCCGCCCTAGTAGCTCACCATACGGTGCACCAGTTCTCTTCCTATGGAAGAAGAACAAGGATCTTCGCTTGTGCAGCAAGCTCAACGCACAAACCGTCAAGAATAAGGGACCTCTTCCGAGGATTGACGACCTTCTCGAGCGTTTGGGCGGCATGAAATTCTTCTCGAAGTTGGACTTGAAGTCGGGCTATTAGCAAATCTCGATACGCCCCCAAGATCGCTACGAATCCGCATTCAAGACGCGGTATGGGCATTTTGAGTGGGTCGTTATGCCTTTTGGCCTCACCAATGCCCCGCCGACTTTTCAAGCGGCAATGACCAATGAGTTCCATGCGATGCTGGACCGGTTCGTGCTAGTGTACTTAGACGACATTCTCGTCTATAGCCGGACATTGGAGGATCATCTTGAGCACCTTCGACGAGTGTTGGAGATGCTCCGCCACGCCAAGTACAAAACCCACCGTGACAAGTGCGAATTTGTTCGGCACGAGCTGGAATACTTGGGCCATTTTGTCACACCGGAAGGCATCAGTCCGTTGTCGGACAAGATCCAAGCCATCCAAGAGTGGCCGGAGCCAAAGAACGTCACAAATGTCCGTTCCTTCCTTGGCTTAGCCGACTACTATCAACGCTTCATTAAGGGATACTCGAAGATCGCGGCTCATTTATCTAATCTTCAATGCGAGGATCGGCTATTCGACTTCGACGACAATGTGCGGACTTCCTTTTTGGCCCTCGAAGCCGCATTGCTATCCGCGGAGGTGTTGCGCATCTGCGATCTGTTTTTGTCGGCACGTGTCACTACTGGTGCGTCCGACTATGGGATTGGTGCCGGCCTCGAGCAACATGATGGCGTGGACTGGCACCCGATCGAGTACTTTAGCAAGAAAGTGGTCGTCGTGCCCTCGATTGACGACGCAAGGAAGAAGGAATTATTGGTCTTCGTACACGCGCTCAAGCGCTGGCAACATTTTCTTCTCGGTCGACGGCAGTTCCGATGGGTAACGGATAACAATCCATTGGTCTTCTACAAGACCCAAGACATGGTCAATAGCACCATTACCCGTTGGATGGCCTTCATCGACCAGTTTGACTTTTTCCCCGACCACATTTTGGGCAAGTCAAACCGTTTTGCGAATGCTCTTTCACGATGTACGGACCATTGTACCGTAGTCTACTCAACTTTCGAGATTAACGACGACTTGTGGGATAGCTTCATCCGCGGCTACCAAGTCGACCCCGAGTTTTGCGACAAGTACCCAAAATTGCTCCTCTCCTAATCTGGCATCATGGCACTATCGGATCGAAGAGGGGTACTTGCTCGTCCGCTCGCGAGGGAAGGACCTTCTTTGTGTGCTGCGAGATTTACACTTGCGCACACGGCTTCTTGGCGAGTTCCACGACGCTCCCGGCACCGGACACTTTGGAGTCAATCGTATGATTAGCCGACTCCGTGAGGATGGACTTCTATCTGATGATAACCGGACTTCAAATCTATCTTTGAGAAATATTTGCAACCTTGCACCCGATCTAAGAGATCGTCTATCCTGGGCAGTGGTTCAACATTCTTGACTGTAATAGCATTTAGACCCCTGTAGTCTATACACATTCTTAGCTCTCCTTCGTTCTTGGGGACAAACAGGACAGGTGCTCCAAAAGGAGACGAACTGGGCCTGATCCACCTTTCTCCAGGAGCTCGTCCAATTGCTTACGTAGCTCCTCTAACTCTCTAGGGGACATCCTGTAGACTGCTCCCTTAGGAGTTCTACTACCAGGCTCTATCTCTATCCTGTGCTGGATTGGCCACGACACTACTCCTGTCGGCGGCTCAGACAAGTCTTTAAACTCTTCCAGCAGCTTGGCAATGGCCGGATCTGTGGAACTATCCTCTTCCTTAGGCTCAGTGACAGGTCTAACATATACTACAAAGACCTGGTCTTCTAACTGCTCCTTTTTCACTAATCGCGCGAACGCGGGAGCACTGAGGCAGCAATGTGCCAGCGAGTTATCTACTCCTGACACATGGAACAGACAGGCTGTCTTAACCTCGCCTGACGGACTAGGGAGCCTACACTCATGCTCTCTCAAGTGGAGTGTGGCCCCTGCTGCCTCTCCCCAGCCCATGCCTAGGACTATGTCAAACGGAAGGTCATCCTGTACGAGGAGAGTGAGGGAATGGAGAACTTTCTCCACCTTCCCATCTTTCTCTAGGGGAAAGTACGCCTGGACTCCCTCTACGTAGTCCTCAACATGCATAGTGCGGTTGTCTACGAGGATACTAACTATGGGGTCTTCCAACTTCTGGACTTTTAACCCTAGCCTCAACTTTTTCAGCGCTCTGCGGCTAATGTAACTCCGGGTGCGCCCTGAGTCTATAAGGGCCCCAACTCTACTCCTGAAAACCTCTACATCTACTAGTACTAGCTTCCCTTTGCTCTCTTTCTTCATCTTGGCCCAGAAAGGCATCCTCTCCTTCAATTCTTCTGCCACGCCTGTGAGGGACGTGCCTAGAGAGACGCTGACACAAGCAGCCTCTGGACTGCCGAAGGCTCATGTGGTGTGGGAGTTTCCTCTGTGCGCGCGCTCGCTTCCCCACATGGCCTAGAAGTAGGGGCAGTTGCGACCCCTACCGATGGCTGCCTTTTGACTCTTGGGCAGCCCAACGGGCCTGTCTATACTTGGGACAATATTTTATGATGTGGGCAAGGTCACCACAATAAAAGCACTGCCCCTACTCCATCCGTTGCTGCCAAATTTTCTGGTCCAGGCCCAAATCTTCCCAAGGCCGGCCTTGTGGCCAGCCTGGGTGCCAACCTCCTGACCTTTGAGGTGACCTGCCACCTCGTCGCTGTGGGAACCGACTAGAACCTTGGCGATTCAGTGGGGGACCTTGACCCCTGCCTCCCGCTTGACGGTTCCCTTGACCGCCAACCCCCTGTGCACCTGATCCTCGGCCTCCCATGGCCTGGCCCCTTTGGCCCTGGCCTCCTCCTCTACCTTGCGGCCTCCCTCCAGCCGCGACAGCAGCATAGGACCTCCCCTGTCCCACGCTACTGTCCTCCTCCTCGAGGCCCCACTCAATCTGACTATACGGGACCTCATCAGCACCACCTTCCTCCAATGTAAGGATCATGTGATCCTTGGCCCTCACCTGGCCTGAGATGGTACGCCCTTTCCACTTTTTCCCCTTGTCTAAGTCCTTATGCCAGAAAGTGGAAACAGGCATGGACTTTGCCTCGAACAACACCACATCTCTACTCAGGACATCATACGTCATAGTGGGCTGTTGGCTCTTGTCAAAGAAATGCCCTCGTAAGGGCTCTGGCATGGCACGATAGAAAAGGTGGACCACTTGGGACTCAGTCACCCCATGGTCCTGGACGGCCACCAGGTCGTCCATAACGGCTTTGAGTGCCCTGACACTCCTCCACTGCCGTGAGTGGATGGTTTGGAGTTTGTTAGAGGCTCTCACGCCCCTGCGAAGATCAGCAAACCGCTCCCTAAGGAGCTTGAAGAATTGAGGGAGGGGGGTGACTTTGGAATAAGCGACCATGTTGTTTTCGCAACCGCCCGCGCGCGCGAGAGACCAAGCAAAACTAGCCGCTTCCTCCTTGAGGGCTTGGAAGGCTACAAGGACCTGATCATCCTGTACGATATGCTGTAAGTAAACATAATTGTTTACTCTAGCCTCCCAGTTATCGAAATTCTCCTCTGGCTTCCCGCCGTACGCGTCCGGGAACTTAAGCTTAACTGGGTCCTTGCGGGGTCTGGCCTCGCTCTCAACGGTGGCTACTGCTTTGGCACCCTCAATGGCGCCTTCACAGAACCTCCCCACGTTATCTCTCAACCGCCTGACTTCGGCACCAACGTGGGTAACCATGTCGCGCGCAAACTCTCGAAACCCTGACCGCATGGCACTCGGGGCCACATCGTGACCCCAGCTGGCTTGGCGTTCCTCCAGCCAGGCCTCACTCAATACCTCTAGATACCCCAACATCTTGTCCAGTTTGGCAGAAACATCTGCCTGCGCCTGCACTTCTTGCCTACAGGCTCTCACCTTCTACACCTCTACAGTCAACCGATTAACTTCCTCCCTCCTTCTCTTCTTCTCCCTCTTCATTCTCAACTTCCACTCCAACTTCCTCTCCTCCTCTCTCTCCTGTCGTTCCAGGGGGTCCTCAATCGTTGCTAGTGCCCTGGCAAACGCCTCCTTCTCCTCCTGTGGCACATACAACTATGCCTCCTCATCTTCCCCCAACGATAAATTGGCTATCCACTCGCTGATCTTCTTCTCCATCTCAGCATCCTCATTCGTTGTGCCACTACTCTCCCTTTTTGCTTCCCTTCGTCTTCTCTCTTCTGCTTCCTCTGCTGCCGCTTCTTCCTCAGCCTTCTTCATTTTCGCCGCCTGCTCCTCTGTGACTGCTTTCAATTTCGCTTGCCTCAGGAGCTCTTTCCTCTCTCTATTCTCTTTCACTAAGTCGGCCATCTGCTCTTGTTGAGTCTGGGTATAGGGGCTAGTGCTCTTCCCACTACGAGTGTCAACCATGGTGATTAGTGCACAACCGGGTTAACGGTTCCAAACCTCACCACTTAGACTCTAACCCCTGACTGACAAACTTACTGACTCAATCTAAAGACTCACAAAATCCGGACAGGGATCCTGTCAAGTAGGGTCTCTAGCCTAGACCTACTCTAAGGCTGTCACTACTAGACCAGTTGCTGATCAGGAGGCATTTAAGGAGATCCCCCGTAACTCCTCAAGAATTATTTAACGTCGCAAACAGGACGACGCGATCAGCAGGTCTCTCAACACTTAGACTGTCTGTTGTGCAGCCCACATCTCAGCTTTTGGGGCCTACCGTGCCACACCGAGCAGCCCGCCGGTCTGTACCGGTCCTCGAGAGGGTTCGTGTCCGCCAGGACAGTCGAGTCGTCAGACAGCACGGGTTTGGTCAACGAGGCCCTATCCTTCATCCACAGAGTTCCTACACCTAGACAGAAGAGACTTAATGCAGAAAGAAGAGACAGACAGACTTGACTCAGCAAGTACCACAGGGTGTGTGCACATCCATAGGGCGAGGG
>BFEA01000174.1:197604-224893 GCA_003427395.1 Chara braunii | reverse complement strand
AAAAAACAAAAAAACAAAAAACGAAGACAAAATCAAACGGCACCTGTTCGCAAATCCGCACAATCCTACAATGCGTGCCACCGGCCGCAAGCCACTTGACCTACCTCAATGCGGCAGACAGAGTGCACCATGGTCCTATGCTACAAGCCACCCTACCTGAGCCACCTGACCCACCTCAAAACGGTAGACAGGGTGCCCCCCATTCGGTGGCCAAGGTCAAGACTTCAGCCTCCTCCTCGAATAATGCATCCAGGCGCGCTTGTCGTGCTTCATATGCAACCTGTCGTGTTGCGTCGTCGTGCGCTTGCTGTTGTGGTTCAGCAAGGCGACGTTTCTCCTCTGCTTCCCTCTCCCTCTTCTCTCGAGCGGCAAGTGCCGCATCTGCCTTTTTCTTAAGCTAGAGCATCATGGCAGACAGTCGAGCCTCGTAATTGGCCTCCGACTCGTTGTCCTTGCGTTCATGTCGCTGCTGACGTGGTATGTTGATGTGTCACTGCTGACATGTCGCTGCTGACATGGTACCGTGCTGACGTGGCAACTCACCAATGCCCATGGCAGAAGAGGAAGAGAACGAAGAAAGTAAGCTAAGAGGAAAAGACGGCAGCGTTGATGGGGTGGGTGGGAGGGGAGAGAGTGGTAAAACTTCCCCACCCCCATGGGGTCACCTTGATGACCAAGATAAGTAACCACTAATCAAATTTGAAAAGTTCGATCGTTGCTTAAATAACTGCGAGGATCTGGGTCCTCGGCAGGCCTGAGGGGCCCCTGCTGCAAATGTGCCCGCCCTAAGTGAAGGCGGGCCTAACAAATCACGAGAGGCCCTAAGCTGTCAAATTCGTATTTGGGGTCCGGGCAGTGTCGTCGCGCCAGTTGGTTGAGGAAACACAGGCCGAGCAGCAAGGAAATTCCATGGCCTTCTAGGCAATTCCGAAAGTGCAGGCCCTGGGCGAGATTCGCAGCCTCGTACACAGACAATTGGGAGGACCAACTGAATGAGGCCCAATAGCCGCAGCAGAGGCACAACATCCTGGGGCCTACCGGAAGCTTCTGGGCCCAGGCCCAGGCCAGCCAGGCTGCAAAGACAAGCAGGCTCTTTCCATATAGGAAAGAGCTCGCTGCCTGGTAAGACATTCAGGCACTCGCATGCTAGCGGCAGCGCTGCTGGAGTGGACGCTCGTGGGCTGCTGCTGGCGCTGAGAGGCGAGGTGCAAGCGTGTGCGGTCGTGCAGGGAACAGGGCGCTGCTGAGGGCAGCGCCATAGCCCAGCCTCCATAGCTGGTTGAGGGCTTGGTTGTACAGTGAGGCGCAGGGGTGGTCTTTGGATGTACAAAGGGAAGGCGTGGGGAGGAAGACGAGAGAGAGAGAGAGAGAGAAGGATGATGATGATGATGATGTGAGGGCACATACCTGGTATTGGCGATGGTCTGCATGGGCGACATCTTCAAGTACTTCGGAGGCTGCCGATGTCAACAGTTGCATTGTCAATTAGTAGGCTAGTAGTAGCTGTGTAGGGAGTAGGCTGGGCGCCAAGCACCAAGTAGGGAGATAGGGACTGGATACATATGTTGGTGATGGCGAGAGAAAGCTCTCATTTACATTGGTTTTCAGTGCTACGATTCTCTATTGGTGTCATATTGGTGCAATGCTGCTTTCTTAACACTGTGATACGAACTGGCTTTCAATATGATTGTGCAATCTGATTATTGTCATCTTGCTATTGCTCATTTTCCTTGCAATTTGGTATCGGAGCTGGTTCGAATTGCGCTCATTGGTTCTTCGCAATAGTTGTTCGGTGCTTCGCATGAGGTGTGGGGCAGTGATAAGGCTTGGGCGTTGGACGTAAGGCAGCCTGAGGTCGTGTGGGCGCGCCAGGAAGCTATATTGTGACATTAGGGATGTAAGCTGGATGATGAGAGCTCGCTGATGTGGCATTTAAGCCGAGGTGGAGTTGCATTCCGCTGTGGGTTGTGTCGAGGCAAAGACCGGTCATCATAAATGCACATCAGGTTGCCGGTGAGAAATCAGTGGTTGGGGGCAGCATTATCAGGTACGTTGCTTCCTTCCTTATCTACCCTCTTCATTGCTTCTTACCGTGAGGAAGTGAGTTCTGTCTTAAGAGTCCTCTCAATGTGAGGTGTTGCGGGCGCTCAACCTTGAGAGTCGACATTCTTCCTGGGCAGCAAGCTGGTGGGAGACGGGCGTTGCCTCTGAAGGGCCTTGGACGAAGCACTCGGGTCACGGTCACCATGTCAACCCGCTGGGACTAGTACACGCATGCTTTGCCGCAAGTCCTTGGTTCTGCTGCTGCGCAATAGAGGTCATGCAGGGCATGCCAACCCTTTGAACGGACGCTTACCAGATCGTCTTTAAATATTTCTGGCGGGGACTCGGTGTTGATTCTGGGTGTGATCGTCGTCCTGTCTGCGACGTTAAATAATTCCTAAGGAGTTACGGGGGATCTCCTTAAATGCCTCCTGATCAGCCAGATCAAACCGGGTGTAAGGCTCGTTGCATGCGAGGATAAATAAAGTGCAGGGGCTGGCAGGTTCGGCGTTGACTTGGGGCACAGGGGTGGGCCGGATTGCACACGTTCAGACACGCTGCTCAACCAGATGCTCAGGGCGTTGACACAAAGTGACAACTCAAGAAGGATACAAGGAGAGGGGGGGATTCCGGTAACTGTTCGCGGTAGCATTAATTAGACAAACTGCCATCAAGCATGCATCTCAACAGGTAGGTTATTTTATTTTTGATTATTTAGTTGTTACAGACTTGTTAACAACTGACAGACAACTGCAGATGGGTTAGTTCTTTCCTTGCTGCATTGCAATCTGTGTAAGAGTAATCTAAAAATAGAATTCAAACTTACCTATCGGACCTGACATTGATTGTTGGTTACAACTTGACCACTCTCCAGGTTTACCGGAATTAGGTGTTTGATCATACCCGGTTGTGTGTCATGCTGAGGTAGGGTTCAGTGTGGACTCTAGTTTCGATCACACACACTGTAACTCATGAGTGATGCAGGCGGTAGTGAGGAGGACGAATGAGCAGTCGAACATCTTAGAATGACTCATAGAACTGCACTCAGTCAATCGATTACCTTTTTGGAGTTAGGCCAGGGAGAGGAAAGGCGGCTGCAAAGGGAAGCCAGGGAAAGGACGATATTAGAGAGGGCTAGGACAGCGGCAACCAACGCTGAACGGACACTTGCAGCAGCAAGACTAGCGGACGCTAGAGTTCAGGTTGAGGTTGCGATGGCTACCTCCTCTACAACGTCACACGCCTTGTCCCAGGCCTCTTCGTCAGGTGTCAGTCAGGGTATCTCTCAGAGTTCTGTTAGTCAATCTGTTGGCTCTCAAGTCGGCCAGCAGACGCCACTCACACCAGAGGATTATGAGATCCTCCAGGCAGAGGAACTTCATGATGAGTTGCAGTGGCAGTTGAGAGAGGCAGCGGTGAGGAGAGAGCGAGCTATTTTGAGAAAAACCAGACTAGGGAGTAGGAGATACGAGCTAGGAAGATTAGAAGCATTAGATGAGTCAACACTGGACCCTGTGATGCGAGCGCTGCGTAACTCGCTCCTCTGTGTGGCTGAAGCACAGGCTGTTCAGCAGGAAGTGCTGGCCAAACTAGTCCAGATGCAAATTTTGGCTGCACTGCAGGCTCCTCGTCCCATGATGAGGCAGCCTCAGTATGTTGTAGCTCCCCCTTCGGGCGCGGGCCCCTCAGTGACGCCGTCGCCAGTAGGGGCATCCTTCTCTCCTATGTTTGGCATACCTCCTTCGAATAGTCAACTAATCGTTAGTGGTCCGGTTCTTAGAACTTCTGTCGTACCATCCACGACAGTGGTTACTACAGTCTCACTGTCAAGTCAGGCCCAGGTTAGTGTGCAGCAACCTGTTTCCGTGGCTATGCAGCCGCTGCAGCAATCTCCTGGGCCAATGCAGCCTACGCAGTGGATGCCCAAAATACCCTTGTTGAGTCCTAAGCCCTTCTCTGGCAACAGGAAGAAGGATGAGGACTTGGACACCTGGGTGAGGACGGTGCCTACCTATGTGAGGCACAAGCTCCCCAGGTCGGAGCAAGAAGTTGTAGTAGCTGCCTTCTTTTTAGAAGGGTCAGCAGCCCGTTGGTTGAATGGCCTAGTGCAGCAAGAGGGCTACGTTCAGAACTTCGATGCCTGGGCTCAAGCCCAAACATTGGAAGAATTCATACGGTCCGTGTATAACACGTGGCATGACCCTCAAGGGGCTCAAAAGGCCACATATGCAATCAACAGTCTTTGTGCCAGAAGGTACAAGAATGTTTGTGAGCTCACGGATACCGTAGAACGTCTGCTTGTAACCTGGTGTGCGCTATGACCAGCAGGTTCTCCTCACGGATTACCTAAGATGTCTGCATTCAGAGGTTAGCAAAGCTAGTAGATGAGGCCTATGTCGAACAACACAACTTCGCTTCTTTTAGCAAGAAGGCCTTAGACATAGAGGCAAAATTGGGATCCGTGCATTAGAGTCAGGTAGATGGTAGGAGGAAGAAGCTTCCCCAGGACTGGAAAAAGAAGGGTCAATTAATGTTCGTTGACCATGATGGTCAGACGACGAAGATTGACGAGTTCCCAGATCTAGGGGATGAGACAGAGCATGATGGGGCCAGTGAGACTTCGGATGGGGGAGTCATGGCCCCTATCAAGGAAAAGGTTAGGGGGACCGGGAAAAAGAAGGTAGTACAGTCCACGGGTCAAGGCGACCAAGGAACACCCGCATGGGTAAAACTTGGTTTAGATTACGAGGTATGGAGGGATCGAGTTGTCAGGGGCACGTGCATGAACTGTGGCAATTATGGCCACACGTCTAGAACGTGTCGAGGTTAGAAGGTCACTACGAAGGTAGCCTCTCCAACGGTGGTGGGCTTATCTTCGAACCCTGAGAGTGCTTATGTGAGCACTTCACAGGGAAACACCTCGGGCCAGTAGGAGTTTTAGCCGCTCTTACTCGCGCTGAACTGATAACGTTGCCTTCCCCAGTTCAGGTGTTGGCTAGGGCTAGTGACCCACGTATCGCCCCGCAAACACATTCAGACCCACCGACGCTCTGTTCGAGAGATGTGTCTGAGGCCCGAGAAGAGTTAGAGACTGAGTGGTCAGGGAAGGACCCCAGAGACTCTTGGGCGATGATCAGTAGAGGTCCAAAGGGTGAACATTTCGTGGTAGAGGTTGATGTAGGTGGCCGCAAAGTGGGCGCCTTCGCAGACATAGGCTCTACACGGAATTTCATCAGTTGTGCTTGTGTGGATAGACTGCACTTAGGGGACCAAGTATAGCGGCTTAGCAGAACTGTATCGCTAACCAATAGGCACCAAAGACTGTCAAGGACGTAGTCTGTTCCTTCTCTTATGGAGGAGGGGAAGCAAAACATAAAATCCCATTCCTCGTTAGCGACGAACTGCCCTTTGACATGTTACTAGGCATGTACTACCTCGAGGTTGCACAACCTCAGTTTGATTGGGATAGGAAGGTGTTGTTACACAAGTTGGAAAATGGTAGGACTGTTAGACTGCAGAAATATAAGGCTAGCAGTCTAGTGGAGAACTACGACTGCATGTGTGTTTCCTCTTTTTATAACTACTACAAGCAGAATCGCGAGGAGGGCATGTATCTAGTCTTTGTCTCTGAAAAAGGGGAGGCCGTTAAAACACCCCCGGAGATAGAATCAGCCGTGGCAACATATTCAGACCTTTTTTAGGAGCCCACATGCGGATAAGCTCCGCCGCCAGCTCAAGGGGCTCATAGAAAAGGGATGGATTCGGCCTAGTACCTCCCCTTACGGTGCGCCAGTCTTATTTGTCCCAGAGAAGGGAGGTACACTGAGGATGTGCATTGACTATAGGGGCCTCAATGCCATCACTGTTAAAAACGCAGAGCCCCCACCCCACATCGACGACCTACTGGAGAGAGTGCAGGGATGCCAGTACTTCACCAAGATAGATCTGAAGTCCGGATACCATCAAATTGCCATTAGACCTGAGGACCAGCACAAAACCGCATTTCGGACGAGGTACGGTCTGTACGAGTTTGTGGTGATGTCCTTTGGCCTATGCAATGCACCTGGTACATTCCAGCACGCAATGAACAGGATATTTCATGAATACTTAGACAAGTTTATTGTCGTGTACCTCGACGATATTCTTATCTTCAGTAGGACTGTAGAGGAGCAGCTATAGTGCTAGGTCTTCTAAGACAGCACCAGTACAAGGTTAACTTGGAGAAATGCGAGTTCGGTCGCACCAAGATCTTGTACTTGGGTCATGAAATCTCAGCGGATGGATTGAGGTCGGAATGATGCTAAGGTGGTCAACATACATGACTGGCCCAGAACTCAGACTGTTACTGAGGTCAGACCGTTTTTGGGGATGACGGACTACTATTGTTCGTTTGTTAAGAACTATAGTACTATGGCTTCCCCATTAACAGATCTAACTCGACTTGACACCCTTGGGAGTGGACTGAAGAGTGTGAGGCGGCCTTCAGGAAACTGAAGTATGCTCTGACAGACTATGAGGTCCTCAAACTTCCCCGATCCTGATAAACCCTTTGTCGTGACCATAGATGTCAGCCAATATGGCATAGGCGCGGTCCTTGCACAAAAGGAGGGGACAAAGTTTAGACCAATCGAGTACATGAGTAAGAAGATGCCATCTCAAAAGCTAGCAAAGTCCACGTATGAGCGTGAGCTCTATGCCCTATATAGAGTGCTGGTTCATTGGAGACATTATCTCCTCGGCAGATTCTTCTACGTGAGCTCTGACCATGAGACCTTACACTGGATCAAGACACAACCTGTGTTGTCTGATGCACTCAAGCGATGGATACAAGTGATAGACATGTATGACTATCAAGTTGATGCAATCAAGGGAGAGTACAACAAAGTGGCTGATGCGTTATCTCGTCGGGCAGATTATCTGGGCACGTTAATTATTGAATTTGGCATATCTAACGATCTAACTCGATCATTGGTGGAAGCCTATCAGCAAGATCCACTTATCTATGAGATCATCGATAAATTCCAAGTGAGGGACAAAGTGACTTTGGATGAATTTACGATGGTAGACGGCTTGCTGTTTCTTCAGAAGGTAGGGAATAAAAGATTGTGTGTGCCTAATAGAGAGTCTTTACGTAGTTTATTTCTAGGTGAGTGTCATGATGCAATTGGCCATTTTGGTTATAAAAAGACTTCAGCTAACTTAGTGCAGAAATTTTGGCGGCCCACTATGATGCAAGATGCGAAAAAGTACGTTGAAACTTGCCAGGTTTGCCAAAGGGACAAACCTAGGACTCAGGCTCTGCTTGGGCTCATCAAGCCCTTGCCGATTCCTGAAGGTCTTGGTCAGAGTGTGTCCATGGACTTCATGGATACTCTTGTAACCAGCCGGTCTGAAAAAAGGCACATCTTCGTGATAGTAGACCGCTTTTGTAAGTATGTAAGATGTATCACTATGCCAGAAATGCGAAAACTGACTATGTCATCAAACTGTTTCTGGATAATTGGGTTAGGGATTTTGGACTACCTACGCTGATAGTAAGTGATAGGGATGTAAGGTTTACCAGCGAACTATGGCAGGCGACAACTAAGCAGATAGGTACCAAGCTGCAAATGATGTCAGGGAATCACCCTGAGTCAAATGGCCAGGCAGAACAGATGAACCGGGTAGTACAGCACCTGCTTCGACATTATATTAAGCCAAGTCAGGATGACTGGGACGAGAAACCTCTCGTCGCCAGCCTGTACAACAATGATGTGCACAATACTACTGGTATGACTCCCAACCAGCTGCATCTTGGTTGGAAGCCCAGAACTGCACTTGACTTTCTGCTACCAAAAAGGCAACCCACTGCAGCACCTAGCAGCATAGAGTTTGCTGTTAATTATGAAGAGATGCTGCAGCAGGCCGTCGAACATATTAGAAAGTCTCAGGATGCTATGATCGCATCTGAGAATAGACATAGACGACCCTCTAACTTTCAGGTAGGTGATAGAGTCTAGGTTAAGTCATCTGAAGTAGGTCAGGAGTTTGGGATTTCACGTAAACAGTACTTTGGGCCCTGGGAGGTCTTAGACATTGTAGGGGATCAATCGGATGGGCCTTCATACGTGATTCGCATTCCTGCACACTTGCGTACTTACCCTATTTTCCATGCATCCAAGTTGGCACCTTTCGCTGCCACAGATCAGTTTCCCTCCAGAAGATCAATGTTGCCCCCAACCATGAACGGACACGTGGACATTGACGATATCATCGAGCACAAGTTGATGCCTGTGCCCAAACCTCCAGGAAGGGGCCGACCGCCAAAGCCACAGATGCAATACCGAGTGCGGTTCAGACATCACATTGATCCTCGAGAAGACCGGTGGTTCACAAGAGAGGAATTAATGAGGACCGCTCCCCACATTATCTCAAGTTACGACAGAAAGCTAAAAGGGCAGCAGCCTGTTACATAAGGACTTCTCAGAGGACTATCGAAGAAAAGGAGGAGGGAATGCGAGGATTTGGGTCCTCGGCAGGCCTGAGGGGCCCCTGCTGCAAATGTTCCCGCCCTAAGTGAAGGTGGGCCTAACAAATCACGAGAGGCCCTAAGCTGTCAAATTCGTATTTGGGGTCTAGGCAGTCGTCGTGCCAGTTGGTTGAGGAAACACAGGCCAAGCAGCAAGGAAATTCCACGGCCTTCTAGGCAATTCCGAAAGTGCAGGCCCTGGGCGAGATTCGCAGCCTCATACACAGACAGTTGGGAGGCCCAACTGAATGAGGCCCAATAGCCGCAGCAGAGGCGTAACATCCTGGGGCTTACCGGAAGCTTCTGGGCCCAGGCCCAGGCCAGCCAGGCTGCGAAGACAGGCAGGCTCTTTCCATATAGGAAAAAGTTTGCTGCCTGGTAAGACATCCAGGCACTCGGATGCTAGCGGCAACGCTGCTGGAGCGGACGCTCGTGGGCTGCTGCTGGTGCTGAGAGGCGAGGTGCAAGCGTGTCGGTCGTGCAGGGAACAGGGCGCTGATGAGGGCAGCGCCATGGCACATCCTCCATAGCTGGTTGAGGGCTTGGTTGTACAGTGAGGCGTAGGGGTGGTCTTCGGATGTACAAAGGGAAGACGTGGGGAGGAAGACGAGGGAGAAAGAGAGAGAAGGATGATGATGATGATGATGATGATGATGTGATTGCACATACCTGGTATTGGCAATGGTCTGCATGGGCGACATCTTCAAGTACTTAGGAGGCTGCTGACGTCAACAGTTGCATCGTCAATTAGTAGGCTAGTAGTAGTTGTGTAGGGAGTAGGCTGGGCGTCGAGCGCCAAGTAGGGAAATAGGGACTGGATACATATGTTGGTGGTGGCGAGAGAAAGTTCTCATTGATATTGGTTTTCAGTGCTACGATTTTCTATTGGTGTCATATTGGTGCAATGCTGCTTTCTGAACACTGTGATACGAACTGGCTTTCAATGTGATTGTGCGATCTGATTATTGTCATCTCCCTATTGCTCATTTTCCTTGCATAACAACAATTTCGAAAAAAAATAAAAAGTTTGAAATCACAAGTTCGGTAGGTCTCTCAATCCCCAAAGTCACGAAATTGAAACAATATAAAAAATACTTCCGAGTGTCAGACTGCAGATTAATATAAATGATAATTAATCAAGAACTGCAAAAAAACTATTTGCAAGTTCAGGTAATTGACCGTAATTCGGAGTAAAAAATAGAATTCGGAATAATCCAGATGAGAGTATGCGCAACAAATTTCGATTTTGGTAATCCAGATGAGAGTATGCGCAACAAATTTCGATTTTGGAAAATAGAATCCCGAAATTCAGCTGCAAAGAGAGATTTTTTGAAAAAACATAAAATTTTGGAGTATTAAACCGCTAGTACCTCCACCAGTGTTGGGAAATTACGAGTTTTTGCCGATTTTCGAAGAAATTGGGGATGGGACATAGGGTCGGCAATATCCCATAAATATGAGCTTTATAATGCATGCGAGTGAATGGAAAAGGGGGGGGGGGGGGAATGCTTTCTCTACTGCAATGATGTCGGGCAGGGTAGTCTAGGAGGACGTGCTCACAGTCTTCCTCCACAGAATGCATCTTACAGGTAACGCGGTCATATTCTGAATGTCACTTTTTTCTGTTTTTTCTTTATCGTGTGTTTCTTACGAGTCCCCTGCCAACGAGGCAGGGCGGAAACCATGATCTGCTCAAGCCGTGTTTCGTCAAAGGATTGTAACGCTGATCACACTGGCACTTAGGGGAATGTATCCAGCCATTTTCACGGCCGGATCCGTGTGCCCCTTTTTTTTTCCTTCTATTCTCTTTTTCGAATATGAAAACATGGCCACAGGGTTGAGATGCCCTAACTAAGGGCACACTCACACTACCACTTCCAAGAATGTATACAACTGCAATCACGGCCAAAGCTTAGTTTCCTTTTTTTTTTCTTCTTCTTTTTTAAGTTTCACGGCCGCAATTTTTTTTTTTTTTTTTTTTTTTCGTGAGAGTACTAAAAAGAAAATGGAGTGGTACCCAGGCTCGGCAAACTCGGAGCGCAGTGAAATTCAGGGCCGGCAAAAATAGGCTCGAAGGTACAAGTGATTAAAGCAATGAAAAATTCGAATATCTGAAAAATAAACAAAAAATCTAAATTTTCAGCTACTAATTAATGTGCGATTCCGAATTTATAAAAAAAACGAATTAGCGCAATTAATATACTTCCGAAGAAAGAAAAAAATTCCGGATTTATCAAACAGCGAAATTTCAAAATTCAAGAAAAAGACCAATAAAAAACTCGGCTACTGCGCCATTTCAGATTTCACCGAAATTTCAAAAAATAAAATTTGCGCCAAAGGGGAAAAAATTCGAAATTGGCAATTAGGTGATGAATCGTGAATCGACAGTAATTAGGTTAACCTAATCAATCAATCAATCAATCAATCAATCAATCAATCGACCAATCAATCGTGACTAATCAATCAATCAATCAATCGATTGATTCCCTACTTCGTGCGTCAGGTTCGGTTCGTCCTGGTTCACTAGCGAGCGACTCCGATACCAAATGATACATGCTCAGTTGAGCGATGTGTATGAAGACAAGGATCCACAAAGTGATGAAAAGGACTGGAATGGACAATGCAGTGTCAGCAAAGCATCAACAAGCAACGTACATCCAAATACATACGAAAATAACACAATGTAGTGCAACGGAAGACTCTAAGATACGACTTGACCTATCTGAGATGCGTTTCTCTTACGCTGTGGCATAGGGGGTACGGGCGGTCACACGCCTTAATTGGATCCGAATGTGAGTCGTCACTCTGGGGGCTTATGTCCGAAGTGCTACTCAGCGTCGGTTGACTAGGATGTTTCGTCTAACCACGCGATACACCACGCCAAAAAAAAACAAGTTTCACTCATAAATCGCACCTAGTCCCCTTTTGTATCCAACCCATAACCTTTCTCGCACAGAAAAAAACAATTGGGCGTCACACGCGAGACTCATAATAAATATCGCAGGGACGCACACTTCGTCACATGGACTAGCGATGCATGAATACGCAAGCAGTCGTAGTGATGACATACTATGTAGAGAGAGGATAATCTCTCAATGCTAGACAACCGCAAAAGCGGTTGGGAGTCCTACCCTGTTCTACACCCTACGCAGGTGAGCGGTAGGTGGGCCTTTGCCCTTAGTAGTTGTTGAACGCCCCTAACACTGAAAGTGGGGTTCCATCATTGGAGGCCTGGAAACAGGTCAAGGGGTTTGACTTTGATGTTTAAAAATAACCCCACCTTTTCTCTCGATATAGTCCGTTTGACCAACACGCACTGTCATAGTGGACCGCACGGATATACCACATAAAAACAAACGGGGTTCTGGAACACGAGGCGATCACTCTCACAATCACAGTGAGACTCCCTTCAAGATATATTTATGATCCTGCACAAAGTCAAATATAGACTTCCACTCATAAAACATACCTGCAATCACATCAAGTATTCAATATCGGCAAATCGTGCACTATACGGGGTCAACTTCAGCCACTCTCTGTACTCATACCCCTTAGAGAAAAGATTACTCAAAATGAAAATTTATTGATGAAGAAGATAACATGAGTTTTACTATCATGGCGTCATCATCTCCTTCCCAACTATCTTGGCATTACACTGCCAAGACTTACTCAATCCTTCCACTCATCACACCACGCAGATTGAGGACACTTCCTTTTCCTACTCTGAATAAATACTGAAAAGTCTATTTTTAATCCCATAGGAACTTGCCTACGCAAGTAGCACACCGTGTAGGTGCGTAAAAGCTACCATCGGTAGCGAAAACAGTTCAACCAGCCACCGTGAGGGTGCGAAAACCTTTGCAGATTCATCCTGCAAGCCGTTTGTCCGGGCCCGATCTGTGATCCGCGGATTCTTCCCTGTTAGCAAGGTACATCCATGCGAAAATTTACTTTGTGACCTTTTTTCCAAGCACAACGTGTCTCATCGGCCGGCACACATGTTTTCCCAACCACAAAGTAAGTTTGGTGGCCCACCGTTACTTCACCGTATCGGCATGAATCGTACCGGGGTACATAGTTCTCAGCAGCCTTATCGGTTAGTGCCTCGGTGCAGTGTATCGACCAAAACCAGCAATCTTTCCCACAGTTTTTTTTTTCCCCGCTTGACCATCTATTTCAGACCTGCACAAATCACCTTTGTTGGGTATCGCGACTTCTTCAGTTCTTCTCCTAGTGAGAGGACAACACAACAGATCAGGCCAACGTCGTTGCAGTTCAAGGAGATCTGGAGGATTGTGTTGGCTACGGTGGCGAACTTGGTCATTTTTGGCCCAAAAGATTTGAAATCCTTGTGCGTTCGTAGTCGAAGCTCATCCTGGGACCAAATAGTCCTAATATTTTTAAACTTATGCGAAAGCAAAACCGTGGTTGTCGAGTTGGTTACCACGATTCGAGTCTCAAGGAAATCCAGCACCCCACTGCCTGGATCTGTCCGTTCCAGCTTCAAACCGGCGAGGTAACAACCCAGAATTAAGTCCAACCTATCTTCGACCCTTTCCTCATCCCCTTGGTTGTTTGCATGGTAAAACACAAGGAGTAGTAAATCATCGATATACCGCTTTCCTCTTAGAAATATGGCCTCTACACCTAGGTTCTTAATTAACTTATACTAAAAAAACATGCATATTACACACGCAAGTGGCGGGCTTGCTCTGCTACCCATGGCGATCCCTTTCTTCTGTCGTGCCACACAGTCGGTAACGAGAAAAAATGTGTTCTCAAGTTGGAAACTGGTCAGTTTGGTTAGCAGGTTCAGCCTGATCGACTTCCAGCCTGCTTCCCCGTGTGATTTCCCAAACGTTACGACTTTTTCCGAAGGTTAAACCTGAGTCATTTCATATCTTTCTCTACAAACAGACTTATGATCCATTCCACTGCTCGACATATGTCATCATGAGGCAGTTGTGTGAACATTTCCTTAATGTTGTAGGAGCGAGCCACAACTTCAAGTCCACTGCTCTTGCTACATGTTGCATTTACCGTATCAATCTCTTTCTTAACATCAGCCAACAATCTAAGGTTAAAGTGTGGGACACGCACACGCCGCACCAGTTCGTTCAGCCTAAGGGACAACACTCCAGAAGCAGTGCGAAATACTTGTCCACACAAGCCTCAACCTTTGTCTAACCTTCCAAAATAAAACACTCAATGGTTTTTAAATGATCATTTAACAAAAGTCCGGGTAAAAGCCCCAAAAAACAAATCAACCCTCATGGGGTAAGGCTTTTAGGTTGAAAAGTGAGAGTGAGTTAGAGTTGAGCCGAAAACTGACAGGTCGGCAACCAACCTATCAGCAAATGATCCTTGCAGGATCAGACTGAAACTAGTCAGATCTTGAATTGAAATCGTTGAAAAATGACATGTAACACAACATAGGTCAATTCCCAAAACAAAACTTCAAGTGTATGGAGAATAAGTTCCCCCCATTACATCTCACTCAAATGCTTTCCAAGACTAAATCTAAACCTACCCTCAAGTGAGTGCTAGAAGAATAAGGAAAAATTCCAGCAGAGTCTCCGCTATATAGCTGGATTGCCAATACTTTTCCTGTCAAAATATAATTGAACTCCTCCAAACTAAGAGAATTTCGGTAGCACTCTTTCTAGAGGAAGTGCCTTCCCATAGTTTATACTTGGCTAAATATGAAATCTAAAAGTGATCCTTAACTTTAGAGAGTCAAATTTTGTTTGACTCGCTCAATTAGTAAAAATTTGGGCATCATCTCCTTTAGCGAAGTAAGCTTCCCAGATTTATACCACAAGTCAGATATGAACTTGAAATAATTTTTTTCTACCAAGACAAAATTTAACTAACTCTTTAGATTTGTAGGAATTTCGGCAGCACTCCTTCTAGAGAAAGTGTCTTTCCCAAATTTATACAAAGCTAAATACAAAATCTGAAAATAATTTTGACGTTACAAAGTCAAATTTTGTCTAACTCCCTGATTTAATAAAAAATTGGGCAGCACTTCCTTTAGCGAAAGTGTTTTTCCAAATTTATGCAAAGCCAAGTGTGAAAAATAAACTTAACCCACAAAATGCAAAAATTGAACTGTTTCTTATAGCTTTAGCACGTGGCGAGCATCTAAAGCAGCCACCTACCAAAGCTGATACTCAGACTAAGTAGAACTTACACTCAACCATATGCAAGTCCATACCACAATGGGTACTCCATATGAAATTGGTAAAAAATATTATTTAAAGAAGAAAGCATTATATTGAATACAATTTCTTCCCAACTTGTTTCCCCATAACATAGTTCATTGATCCTCGAGATGATTATCTATTTTACCCATCTTATATATGGCATGGCGCTAGACCATTCAACTTAAAAACAATGCCTAGCATGCCTTAGATTATACACGAACAAGTTGCACAACTAATTTTTTTATTTTGGGGTTGTGACTAGACCATTCAACTTAGAAACAATGCCTACTCACCCTGAACTGTTTAAATATTCAAAATTTAACAACTCTCTAACTTATCTTCGAAATATGGGCAGGTGTGATGACTCGTCCAAACATGGACTGAAACACACGACTCATTTCTGAGTTTTGCCCATAAACTGAATGCCTTGCTGAGCTTTCCGCCTGCTACTAAGTCTGTGTGTGCACGCTTGGTGGACTGCATGTCTGTCTGAGTGTTGGTTGGCTTGAGTGTGTGTGTGGTCGTGCCTGTCTAGGTGCTGGTTGGCTTGAGTGTGTGTGTGGCGCGCAAGGGCACTTGCTCGTTCATTGGCCCCTCAGGGCTGGTACTTACCTGTGGCCGTGACATTGAGGGATTGCAGCGTGAAAAACAGTCGAGTAGCAGGTAGGCCGGTATCGCACCTTGAAGAGGTAGATGTGCGGGTACTGGAGGCCGAGCAGAAGAAGACAAAAGTGGCATTTTTAGAGGCCCGATAGTCGTAGGTTAGGTCTAGGCGGGTACCAGTCCAACCAATCTGGGTCAAGGGCCTGTACGGGCAATATCAAAGTCTGCAATGATGTTTCCCTCTGAAAGGGAGAAGGTACCGGTTGCTTGGAAGGCCGAGCAGCCTGGAAGTCACCGCGCGAAGAGGGAAGTAGGCCGCTATATCTCCCACTTGGGCGAAGAACCCGTCCTCATTCTCGGTGTGCAAATTTGGCAACACACCGGTTGGAGCGCCGGCTGGAGCAGCGCTATCCGGAGCAGCGCTGCTGGGGGAAGGAGAAGGACATGGAGGAGGAAGAAGGACAGGAAGGGGGAGGAGAGGCAGGGGTACTTACCTGGCTATGGTGGCAGCCATCTTCATCACCATGGTGGGCGCTGCAGCAGGGAGTCCCCAACTGGGGAGAGCTACACCAAGAAGCTTAGAGGCAGGGTCAGGCATGGCGGCCTGAGCTAGAGCAGTCATAGCTAGGCATCTGGGCAAGGCCTAGTAGTCCGCCATAGCCTCGGCCTATGAGAGTGAAGAGTGGGAGAGGCGGCCATGGCTATGGTGGACCGCAAGTGATATCTGCAGTAGAAGAGGGATTCAGACTTGATTCTGGTTCAGCTATTCAACATTGTGTTATTATTTCTTGTGTGAATAAGAGAGGAGGAGATAAAAAGGAAGAGAGGGTTGAGCAAAGAAGAAGAGCTTTATCGTTTGTCTGTGTTGGTGTACATCATCTTCTTCTTCTTTCTTACTTCTTCTTCTTCTTCTAACCTTTTCTCTCCTCTCAAGTTCATTCATTTCTTTCTGCAATTGGACAACATCGTACTATCTAATGAATGTGTATCTCGAAATTGGCCAGGATCATGACATTGGTATCAGAGCGGATTCTACTTGCTGGTGAGAGTTGACTTTGCTGCCCTAACCGTAACCTAAGTGGTTGAGGGCAACACTTAGGGTTAGGGTTGGATGTAAGGGAAGTGGGGCAGCGTGGCTAAGGGAAGCTGCCCCCACATGGTTAGGTCATGTGGGGTCGACAATGAACCTAACCAGGTTGCTTGAGAGTGAGATTAGGGTGGCGAGACATTTCGAGGAGACTTCGTGCGACAATTTGAGAGAGGCAACAGTGAGAGGCACTCGCACCTGGAATCTGATTCAAGGGAGACACTTGGCAACTTAAGGCTTGCCCTCAAGTAGGCGAGCTTGAGGGTAAGTGGCCACTCAACATCTACAGACTGAAAGTTGCTACTTTGTTCTTCAACATCGACGGGGGATCCGGCGTTGCATTTTGGTGTTGGAGTCAGATCCTCCTAGGAGATAGGACACTAGTATAGGGGTAGCGTTAGAGGGGTCAGGAGGATCACATGAGAGGAGGGTGAGTTCTATTCGTCTCGAAGCTCAAGGCCACTCAGGTAAGTGTCGTGCACCTATGGGATGCCCATGTATGTGTGCATGGTATGGATTGTCCTGCTGGGGTTACTCTGGTTTCTTTTCCTACTCCCTTGTGGTCTTGGTTGTGTGATTGAATGCATGTGAGCTACCTACTCACCGGATGGATGGAAAATGAAGTATCTTGATATGAATACCGAGTCTTTCTACAGTGCTGTCTTTTCATCTCTGAATGGTTGTAGTCTGTAGGTTCTGCCGGAAGTTGAAATTTCGTTTTTCGGTGCCGTAGAAACTGAACTGAGTCCATTTGGGACTCCTCTTGGTTGGGACCTGGTCGCGGCCTACGTGGGACCTCTGCGACCTAGTGGGACCAGGCCCAAACAAGAAGAGCACTTTGGATCCAAATTTGGTAGGCATTAGTCCATTGTCTTCCTGACTGAGACACAGAGTTCATTCTTCTTGGATTAGGACACCCACTGCCGAGGGGATCTCAGCTGAGACGTTTTGCATGCTTTTGGATTGCACCGTCCGTGGCTTGACTTGCACGCTGCACACCACTCAATTCTCCATTGTTGCATTTAGTCACTCGTTGTCTGATTTGTTGCACGGTCACGGAGCTGGTCAGACTGGACTCGAGAGGACCTCGTATGCAGTCTGATCATACTGGGTCGCTGGATCAGACCTCTCATGCGAATTTGTTTGCTTTTCTTTGGCTTGCTGCTCTTTGGCTTGCTGCTCTCTAAGTCCAAATGTCGCTCCGGCTAGGAGTTCTACCTTCTCTTCTCTGAGCTTTTCAGTCTATTTCTCTGAGTTCATTTCCGATGCCCGTGGAGACTCGCAACCAGAAAGAAGAGAGAGAGAGGAGGGAGAGAGAAAAGGAAGAGAGGGAAAGTGACCGTCTGGGGTGGGCAAGGACTGGGAAAAGGAGTGTTTGTCCAAGTGAAAAGAGGAGTGTACCTCTTGAGAGTCTGATTGATTCTTTTGCTAATTGGCGTCTCTTCGATCCACCTGCCGACGACAACGGTCCGAAAATGGCCCAACCACAGCTAACCTCAGTCCAGTGGAAGACCCTGTTAGATGCAGCCAGCGATGCGGAGAAACCGTATCTGCAAGCACTCCTAGATAGTGCCATCTGACCAAAGAGCAGTGTGGTGAACAACTGCAGTCCATACTCACCGCTATCGTCAAAGTCCGGAGCCTTGAAGATCATACCACTCAGATCGCTGACGTCTTCGCAAAATTGTGGACACTTCAGGAGGATCTGATTGAGATGACCGGCAAGTACTGTGACTTTATGGTAGAGGTTGTTGCGCATCGACAAGGCCAAGCGACCAATCCTCTTCCTCTGCCCCCTGGTTCCGGAGTTGCAATTGTAACTAACCTTGCCCCTCTTACCGTATCTTCTTCTACTTCTTCCTTGAGTGTGATGGCAAACCCCTCGGGACCTGCAACAGGTGCAGATTCCGTTGTTGCTGTAATAAGCAACGAGGCAGAAAATTTTGCAACTACTGCAGCCCCAAGATCTGAACCAGCAGGTGCTGGGTCCAGCTATGTCGGTCCCTATGTGGATCGAAAGGCGGATCAAATACCGTCTAAGTATGACGACAAAGAGGACGTTGAATCCTGGATCAGCTCCATGAGGGCATACTTCGAAGTTCTGGGGACTCAACCCGAGATCCAATCCGTGATCATGGGAATGAATGCCGAGACGGTTGTGTGGGGCTTCTTAGAAGTCCAAGCTACGCGAGCTGGGGTTCCCAAAATAGAACTAACAAGGTGGCTTAAGGCCACCCCGGTTGCCTTCCTCGAGGAACTTCTCATTGCGCAATACATGGATCCACACACTGCAACAAGGGCAAGAAGCCAGCTTGATAAAATCAAACGCGGCAAGTGGACGGGCTCCATGAAAAGTCTTTAGACTTACCTCAGCAAGATGTTTGCTACACCCGGATTAGAATTGACTGATCAATCTTGCTTGGATGTGGTCAAAGGAGCGGTTTCCACTAGTTTCACAAATCGCCTAGGCAGGGACTTCATTAGGTACACTGACCGGTTCACCCTGATGAAGGACATAGCAAGTCTCGAGGCAATAGACCTCGTCTCCACAGCAGGCAGCAAAAAGCCCATGGGCGGCAGGCGGTTCAAAGGCAGCAACTGTTTTGCTCTGCATAACCTGCTGGAGGTTGAAGAGGAGGCCGATGCAGATGACCCCACTCTTGGTGACGACCAAGAACAAGACACTGATACAGCCTGTTCGTCAGCCCATAAGTCTGATGTAAACCAAGAAGAGGAAAAATTTACTGCCTTTAAAAAGACTGCCAATGCAAGGGGACCGAATCGGAATGCGGGGAAAAACTATGTCCAACTTCCCAAGGGAGTCAAAATCCCATTAAACCGGAGGATGCGGCCACTAAACCGTGGGTCGACCTCCGGATCACTGAAAATGACTGGCGGGATAGACTCAAGAATATGCTTGCATTGCCAGAAACCGAACCATAAGGTACAGGATTGCTATAGGCTGCAGGGAAATCAGACCCGGGCGTAGAGTTGATTTCAGCACACTCTACAGCAAGGGAGACTGAATCTGATGCAAATCAGCAGTCCTCCCTTGAAGCCCAATCATCTGTTGAAGCCAAGGCTGAAGTGTGTAATGTTTTGTATGTCGAGCCTTGGGAGGAGTCTGGGACGGTCGACTTCCACTACCACTTGGAGCATTGGGCTGAGATGAAACAACAACGTGCCCAAGGGACAGTGAAGTTGATCTTCTTCAAACTTTTCATAAACCACCGCTATCTCCGTGTCTTGATTGACTGTGTTGCTACGACTAACTTTATGTCACCTCATGGGATACACAAAGTGTGCTTGGGAATGAAGCAAGTGGCCTTGCAGAACCCTTGTCGAACCCAAGTTGGCAGCAAAGAAGTTGTCTCTTCTACGCATGTGGTCAAAGGTGTGCGCACTATCTTTGACAAGGACAAAACTGTCACCCACGCGTTGAACTTCTATGCCCTTGACAAGTGCCCCTTCGACGTTGTCCTTGGCTTGGGCTGGCTGCAGTCCCAATGCGAATGGACCGAGTGGAAGGAGTCACTTTTCATGGTCAAAGATGCTCAATGGAACGAGCTTCCCGTCCTCTTGGATGAGAAGCACGAGTCCCCAGTGACTTTTATGAATGCTATGAAATTTTGCAAGAAATGGCGCAAGCACAAAGAGGACGAACAGTTGTATGTTGCCTTTGTTCGTCCTACCCATGTGCCATCTACGTTTGCGGTTAATACCACTACTACTTCAGCTACTGATTCTGCTTCTGGTACTTCTACTTCTAGCATCTCTACTTCTCTACCTTTTACTAGTCCAAATGATCCTACTTCAAATTCGGTTGCCTCTATTCGCGACCTGCGACCTGATCTAGGTGATCCCTTTGCTGGTCCTCCACTCCCACCGGTAACACCAAACATCCAAAACCTACCCGATCGGTTCCCAGAAGTTTTGGCCGAGCCACGTGGAGTCCCCATGCGATCGTTCCGACACACCATCGAGTTGGTCGAGGGTGCTGTTCCTTCAAAGGGCTGTGTATACCGAATAGGCCCCGACGAGTTGGAGGAACTCCGGCGACAGATTGACGAAATGATTGACAAAGGGTGGATCAAGCCTAGCGAGTCTGAATTTGGTGCTCCTGTTTTGTTTGTTCCGAAGAAAGGAGGCAAGCTTCGCATGTGTATTGACTATCGCGGTCTAAACCGCATCACAAGAAAAAACGCCTATTCATTACCCCGCATAGATGACTTGCTTGATGCCGCAGTTGGGTGCAAGGTCTTTTCCAAGATTGATCTCAAGTTTGGCTGCCACCAGATTGAAGTCGATCCTGCGGACCAGCACAAGACTGCGTTCAAAACACACGATAGGCTTTAAGAGTTTACCGTAATGCCCTTCGGTCTCACGAACGCACCGACCACCTTCCAAAGCCTCATGGACAAAATCCTCCGTGAACAGATTGGTTGGTTCGTGGTGGTATACCTCGATGATATACTAATCTTCAACAAATCCATGGAGGAATACCTCAAGCACCTCGAGGAAGTGCTCACTATCCTCAAGAAGACGCAACTTCATCTCAACCTAAAAAAATCTAAGTTTGGGAAGGAAAGCGTCATCTATCTTGGGCATTGGTTGTCTGCTGTAGGCCTAGAACCTGAGGCAACCAAGGTTGAGGTCATACGCAATTGGCCTCAGCCCGTGAACGTTCGTGAACTGCGCTCTTTTCTTGGTCTCGCGTCATACTATCGAAAGTTTGTGCCCCGCTTCTCCATTGTTGCTCGTCCATTGTCATGGTTGACAAGTAAAAATGTTCCCTATTCTTGGGACACCGCTTGCACGAACGTCTTTCAAGCTTTGCGAAATTGTCATATTTCCCTGAATTTTTACTTTTTTCTCAGTTTTTCTTTTTGCCTGTTATATATGTGCTTTAGGGTATATCTGTATTCAGTTTCAGCGTATTTGGACGAGTAAAAACTTTGGCAAACTCCGAAAGCTACCAGACTCAAAAAAAACTTTGGCGAACTCCGAAAGCTACTCCGAATAGGGATTTATAGTGCTCTTGAGTTTGATTCTTTCGTTTTTTTTTTGCATGATTGTTTTTTTATGTTTGTATTATGACCCTGCATAGTTTGTTCGCAAAAGTTTCGACAACATTGCTTGTAGCGACGCGACGAAAACCCCCGAATTTTTGGCGTTCCATTAACCGCTAGCGTTTGAAAGAAGCCTTGGTAAGTTACCCAGTACTCCGCATTGCAGATCCCAAACTGACATTCGTAGTTACTACGGATGCAAGTCAGTATGAAATCGGCGCAGTGCTGCGCCAAGATGGCGGCGATGGCCTACGACTGCTCAAATATTACAGCAAACACATGCCCAACGAAAGGTAGCCATTTCCACCTACATGCGCGAGCTCTATGCTTTGCGTATGGCGTTGGACCATTGGAAGTACTATCTTTTGGGACGCCACTTCAAAGTGTTCTCAGATCATGAGACTCTGAAGTGGATCAAGAAGCAAACTACCCTGCCCCCTACGTTACTTCGCTGGTTCCATGAAATTTACATTTTTGACTTTGAGTTGAGACACAAAAAGGGTTGTTACAATCGAGTTGCTGATGCATTGTCTCGCCACCCTGAGTACATGACTTGCCCAGTGAAAGCCTACGACCTCCGGAAGAAACTGAAGGAGGAGCTCGTAGAGCACACAACCAAGGATCCGGAGCTTAGTCCCATCCTTCAGCGGCTGCGGGCTGACCCTAGCAGTCGGCCTGATTTTCATGAGTATGGGGGACTGATTTTTCGTCGCTACGGGAATCATGACCGGTTGTGTGTGCCCAACCATGAGCCTCTCTGCACACACTTTCTGGATTTGGCTCATAGCCGGAGCGGACACTTCGGCATAGCAAAGACGTTCACAAATCTGCTGAGACAATTTGATTGGCCTGGCATGAAAGGCAACGAATCAAACCATGCAGAGAATCGGTGAACTATCACCATGACTTGTGAGTAGCCGTTCTTACTTACCTTTCCGAAGTCGGTGAAGTCGATGGACAACGAATCAAACCATGCAGACAAAAGCCCATGGGGCTACTCACACCCCTTCCCATTCCCGATGGTCCCGAGGAGTCCGTCTCCATCGACTTCACCGACTTGGGAAAGGTAAGCAAGAACGGCTACTCACAAGTCATGGTGATTGTTGACCGATTCTCTAAGTTCCTTAATCTGATTCCCTTGCCACCTCACGCTCCAACATAATTAGTGATCCGTGAGTTCAAACAGAACCCCGAAGACTCTTGTGAGCAATTGGGATCCGTGCTTCATTAATACTAAATGGAAGGACTTCACGTCTCAACTAGGGATCAGGCTGTGTATGACATCTGACCGACACCCCGAAGCCAATGGTTTGGCTGAGGAGATCAACCAGACTGTGTTTCAACTTCTTCGCGCCTTGATTATTCCGGATCAGGAAACATGGGATGAAGAGTTGTATTCCGTTAAGGGGTTGTACAACAACTTCGTCCATTCTACCATCGACATGACACCCAACAGGTTGCATTACGGTTGGCAGATCCGTAATCCGCTCTCCTACCTATTCCCTGAGAGGCCAGTTGGCTTAACACCCCGCAGGCCTGGCTTCAGGGCCAAGTATGATCGCTTGCTCAAGGTTGCCATTCCAGCAATGACCAACCGACAACACGCCATGATCCATCGTGCAAACAAGAGGCGCCGACCGTCAGATATTCAGGTAGGAAGCTATGTCTGGGTCAAGATGTCTGAATTTTCAGAAGAAGAGGGAGTCTCTCGCAAACTTCTCCCACTCTATTACGGTCCATGGGAAGTTTTGGATGTGATTGGCGAAGATCACTTTGGCCCTTCGTACGTAGTTGATGTGCCAGCCCATCTGCGCACATACCCTGTGTTCCATGCATCGAAACTGTACCTCCACTGTGACGCTAAGACGTTCGATCATCACGAAGACATGATCCCTCGTGCAATCAAAGGTGGGCATGAGATAAACATAATTAAACAGCACGTAGGGAAGGGACTCAACAGACAGTACCAGGTTCAGTTCATGTACCACCCGTTGGACGATCTGTACTGGGTTTCCTGCTATGCAGCGCACCACACGTTGTCAAAACCTGCGAGCGACAAATAGCAGCTAACGCTACTCCTAAGATCTCCGCAAGGCTCACTACGACGGAGTATTCTAGGAACCTCTTTGCCTTGCTTGCTTACGATGCGTTTGTCGAGGACTCAGAATGAGTTACTCACTCGAAGGGACCTCGCGCTTGAGGGGGGAGTAGTGTGATGACCCGTCCGAACATAGACTGAAACACACGGCTGATTTATGAGTTTTGCGCGTAGACTGAATTGAATGCCTTGCTGAGTTTCCCGCCTGCTACTAAGTCTGTGTGTGCACGCTTACTGGACTGCATATCTGTCTGAGTGCTGGTTGGCTTGAGTGTGTGTGTGGTCGTGCCTGTCTGAGTGCTGGTTGGCTTAAGTGTGTGTGTGATCGTGCGTGTCTGAGTGCTGGTTGGCTTGAGTGTGTGTGTGGCCCACAAGGGCACTTGCTCGTTCATTGGGCCCTCATGGCCGATACTTACCTGTGGCCGTAACATGGAGGGATTGCAGCGGGAAAAACACTCTCAATTAGCGGGTAGGCCGGTACCGCACCTTGAAGAGGTAGATATCCGGGAGCTGGAGGCCGAGTAGAAGAAGACAAAAGTGGTGTTTTTAGAGGCCCAGTAGTTGTAGGTTAGGTCTAGGCGGGTACCAGTCCAACCAGTCTGGGTCTAGAGCCTGTACGGGCAATATCAGAGTCTGCAATGATGTTTCCCTCGGAAAGGGAGGAGGTACCGGTTGCTTGGAAGGCCGAGCGGCCTGGAAGTCACCGCCCGAAGAGGCAAGCAGGCCGCTATATCTCCCAGTCGGGCGAAGAGCCCGACCTCATTCTCGATGTGCAAGTTTGGCGACACACTGGTTGGAGCGCCGGCTGGAGCAGCGCTATCCGGAGCATCGCTGCTGGGGGAAGGAGAAGGACACGGAGGAGGAAGAAGGACAGAAAGGGGGAGGAGAGCCAGGAGTACTTACCTGGCTATGGTGGCAACCATCTTCATCACCGTGGTGGGCGCTGCAGCAGGGAGGCCCCAACTGGGGAGAGCTACACCAAGAAGCTTAGAGGCAGGGTCAGGCATGACGGCCTGAGCTAGAGCGCAGCCATAGCTGCTTTGGGTTGTCCTTTGGGCATCTGGGCAAGGCCTAGTAGTCCGACATAGCCTCGACCTATGAGAGTGAAGAGTGGGAGAGGCGGTCATGGCTATGGCGGACCTCAAGTGATACCTGCAGTAGAAGAGGGATTAAGACTTGATTCCGGTTCAGCTATTCAACATTGTATTATTATTTCTTGTGTGAATAAGAGAGGAGGAGATAAGGAGGAAGAGAGGGTTGAGCGAAGAAAAAGAGCTTTAAAGTTTGTCTGTGCTGGTGTACATCATATTTTTCTTCTTTCTTACTTCTTCTTCTTCTAACCTTCTCTCTCCTCTCAAGTTCATTAATTTCTTTCTGCAATTGGACAACATTGTACGATTTGATGAATGTGTATCTTGAAATTAGTCAGGATCATAATACAGGGGACTAAGCCATTTAGCTTAGAAACAATGCTCGGCTTGCCCAGTTTACTTTCAATGATACTCTTGACTTTAACTATTCGACTTGGAAACAATATCCAGCTGCCTGTTCACATGCAAATATAGATAAAGTATTTCCAATTATACTCATTTGTGCTTTAGTGTGTGGTTTAGGCTAAACCATTCGTCTTGGAAACAATGCCTAGCCCTTCACCAAAATCCTCCCTCAAAATAAAACAAAAGACTCTACCATTCGGCTTGGAAACAATGTCCAGTCTATCCTAAGTCACACAAAAGCATGAAGTTGAACCATTCGGCTTGGAAACAATACCCAACTTTAGCCAGAAACCCCAAAAGAAACAGATAGACCAAACCATTCAGCTTAGAAACAATGTTAGGTCTAAAAAATCAGGGAGGCGAACCCTTAGAAATAAACATAGCGACAAGGCCATTCAACTTAGAGCCAATGCATGACTCTTCAGAAAACAAGCAATATATATGGCACTGGACCATTCAACTTAGAAGGTCCAACCTTTGATTCACCCGGGCAAACGCATGCAAAACCACCTTCCTCCCACCTTCCCCCAGTTCATCCCGTAGTCTGATTTCAGTCATAACAAAACGAAACTGAAATCCACGCACGAATTCCTTTTAATTAATCTGATTAGGTTTTAGAAATAAACAAAAATCATAAAGCAACATATGCATATTTCTCAGACAAACTAGAGAGAGGTAATGGTTGGGGTATAGTGGGTTCACACAAAGCAGAAGAAGATATACCTAACAGTTCTCTGCCTCCAGAATCTCGCATAGATTCCAGTAGAGCTCTCGCAATCGGTGGGGTAACCTCCCACAAAGGCCTTGTTACGGTCCTACGGGTTGCAATCCCGCCTGTTGCCTTCCTCTCGTAACCAAAGATCAGACTTAGATTAAGAAGGGCAGAAGGAGAGGTTTTAGACACTCGAAATACGAGAAGGGGACAGACTCAAATCGCGGGAGAGGGCCGTGAAACTTTCGATCGCCTTAGGGCCCCGCAATTGCAGCCAAGGATCGTAGTAGATTGGCCAAACCGTGGCCAATGCGCAGAACAAACGACACTCTGCCTAACCTCTAAGCTGCAACAGTAACCCTTCTTGCAGAACCTGATCACTTCCCCAAGTCGTGATACCATCCCTTCTAACCAAACCATAGCTGCGCAGCTCGGACAGGCGACATCCGAATAGAGCACACCCTTGTATTCTATTCAGAGTGCTAACGAAAAACGCAGCAAGACTCAACTAAAAATTCCGCCCACAACAGCAAGCACAGTAACACTGGTAATAGACTTGCAGAACTCAAACATCGGTCTCAGCAATGATGCACAATTAACAAGATACGATGATACACAGAGAAAGCAGCGTCGCACAACAAAGACTCTGCAAGCGGCGACCACACCTGCTCATGCCTATGTCCCGAGATTGCACGATCCCACATTCTCCAAGTAGTGGCTCATACGAGGGGATCACAAATGTCTTGACCTACATCCGGAACAGTCTGGTCGCAGACCTCTAGGCTGCACATAACAGCGAAAGCCAAGTATGTCGAAAGTCATCCAACAAGCAAAAATACATTGTTTGTACACATCGATGGAGAACCAACGCAACGAACTCAATTGTCAATGAAATTGTTTGTACGCATCGATGGAGAACCAACGCAACGAACTCAATTGTCAATGAAATCATAAACTCGCCATCACTAACAATGCATTCGAGGTTCTCCTACTTCGTTGGTGCTAAGTGCTCAGACCACGATCCGACAACCACTTGAAACAGCCGTGGACATCAGCGGCAACAACCGAAGTACATCCATATATCAGTCACGCAGACCGTCACCACGCACGGGTACGCGCTCTCACTGTTGACACTCGTTCCTTGTGATGACCTTTTCTGACACCTCTAGCTCATGGTTTTGAAATGTTGAAGGATGAAGCCATGCTCTCTCAACAACAACAGTGACAAATAGCAGCAACAAGTTATCACAACAATAGCAAATACTCAGCGCAGCAAGAGACATAGCGTAGCTAGGAAAGACTTAGCGTAGTGTGAAAGGCAATTCTCAGTAATACCCAGACACACAGCAACATCGTAACCTAGTGAAATCTGTCAACGAGTGTCATAGCTCACATCACAACGTTGCTTTAACACCTATCGACCTTTAATGAGAACAACAACAACTTTGCCCGGAAGCAAGTGGAAGC
>BFEA01000174.1:173761-197484 GCA_003427395.1 Chara braunii | reverse complement strand
AGCTCACATCACAACGTTGCTTTAACACCTATCGACCTTTAATGAGAACAACAACAACTTTGCCCGGAAGCAAGTGGAAGCAACCTGCTACTTTTTCATCACACAGCATCACAACCCGGGCACTCGGTAGCAGCACCGATGCCGAACCCCAATAGTCCAAAACGCCACTTTTCACCAATGGCATATCTAGTCTCAACTCAGTAGATTGTGTTTAACGGTCGGACTATTCAGCATAGGTACTGCGGCCACAAGCATAACGATGAGCATGGAAATGAGCAGGCAGCTCAAGAGCATGTTTGCAACGACAAGCAGCACAAAAATCTTGAAAGACAAGTTTGGGCAAACGTGCGGCCTTCTCGAACGGGACTTCAACAGTTACTACCCCGACCAGCAAGGTGCGCCTGATGAACAGTGCCTGCTATACAACAAGGCGATCAGGAGCGGTGTCGAGCGCATCGGCCCTCGAGCGAGCAAGGAGGCCCTCCCGGCCGCGTCACGCAGGAGATGCTTAGGCTTTCAACTTTTTAGAAACAACTCGTGGACAACACAGTAACCAGTGTCGACCCTTCGCCGCTCGAGCCGAGTGCGCCAACTGTACATCTCGCGGTCCCCTACGATAGGATAGGTTTTCGCGAGGCACAACTTACCTTCCCTAAGGGGCTGTCACCACCCTTAGGGGCGTATCCCTACCGAGCTACTGACCCACGTGCGAAAGCTACTGACCACATACCTATCTTCTTATGTTCCCCTTCGTGCTCTTTTTCGTTAACCGCCTCTTTAACTTCACTGCCTCCTTTCTCTGCATTCATTAACCTCAGGCGATCCTCATAAACTAACAAATTCATGATGAATGGCATCCTTCCAACGGTCTGGAAAGTGTTATAAACCTGCCTATGGCCCTATTCAATCGTCAGCGGATCAAGCACAAGGTCGATGTCATCGGTCAAGGCCAGCCTCATCATCTCTTCTGAGGTCTGCTCGCCCCATGGGTCCTCCTCAATGAAAGGCTCCTCCACCACGAGCTATGAACGTACCTCGTGAAAGGTAGGAGCATTCCATATCGATCTCCCATATTGAGTGGCCGCATTAGTCAAGTAGGTAAAAAAGTTAATACTCAATTGCGACTCTTCTTGCTTCAGAAACGCATCGACCGGAACTAATCCTTCTGCCTGATCCAACTCTGGACGCCATTCAGCCCGACTCAACCCATCTTCGCGATTTTGACTTTCCCGAAATCCGCTCAATTTCAAAGTCAACCATCGCGCAATGGTGGGTTTAGAAGGTGAGTAATTCCTTAAGGATTGAGCCAAAGCAGTCGGATCCACCCGCAGGATAAAGCGTCTACCAAACACATAGTTCCGAAAGACTCGGAGACAATGAAGCACAACCGAAGTTTCCTTTTTAAACTGTGAATAGTTTCTCTCAGCAGCATTCAGAGTCCTGCTCTCAGATCTGAGAGGTTTTTCTTGCCCCTCAGCATCCTTCTGAATCAAGACCCCTCCTAGGGCTGTGGGACCCGCATCAGTCTTAATAACAAAAGGACGGTCCTTATCATCGTCGAAGAAAGGAACTCGAAGGATCAAGCCGCCCTCACGGAACTTAGTCTTTATGTCCTCCACGGTTGTTTGCTGCTTCGGACCCCATTCCCACTCTTGGCCTTTGCGTACAAGCTTCCGCAAGTGCTCCACCCTGGCGGCAAACCTGCGGATGAAGATTCGCCAAAATCCACAAGTTCCAAGGAAACTCTGCACATTTGTGATCGATATGAAACGGGTCGGCCATTCCAAAATTTTATTAGTCTTCTTCGCATCCGGCCGGCGACCTTTCTCGCCGCAAAGGAATCCCAAAATCATTGCTTTCTTCATACAATGCCGAGACTTAACCCCACTGGCTGTGAGATTAAACTCCTTCAACCTCCTAAGGACCTTCACCACATCATTGATGTGTTCCCAAACAAAATGACGAATGTCCGACAACACCTCCGTCGCGTCTTTTGCACGAGGCCCTGGAATAGCCAAGTCGTCAATATATGGCGAAGTTATGTTAGGGCAATAAGGTTGCATAACCCTCATCATATATCTCTGAACAATGGCGATGGCATTCGTCCACCCTTGTGGCGCCACACACATATGGATCAACCCCCGAGGAGTGTGCATTGTCGTCTTGGACCGATCCGCAGTGTAAATGGGGAATTGATCATACCCGGAATATAAGTCGAGCAAGGTGATGATAGACCTTCCTGCACAAGATTCTGACAGTTGGTCTGCATGTGGGAGTCCACCTGCATCTCGCACTGTCACCGAATTCAGCTTCTGAAGGTCATGAACCCACCGTAGAGTACCATTCAGTTTGATGAAACAGAACTATGGAGATGCATACGGACCGTAAGAATAATCTGCAACCTTTGTCCGGATCTTTCCATCGAGATACGCGACCACTTTACGGTGATCTTCTGGATTTGGATAACGTGGTCCTCTTACATTCAATGGCTCATGTGGTACAGTATGAACTCTGATCATGGGGATTTTGTCAACATTCAGCCTTCCTCGCTCATCATCATCAAACGCATAGGCAAGATGTTCTTCCTTCAGCATATCGATGATATATCCCTTTTCCTGCTGAGTAAGGAGGTCCTCCCCAATGATCATACTTTCCACTCTTTCTTTAGTTAGCCGACACGGCCCCTTTTCGCCTCTCTCCTTCATTTCTCTGATCCACTCACGCTCCTCATGATAATATACTTCCTCCTCCTGAGTGATCAGAACAGGCACCGACTTCGCCTTCACACCTACCTTCTTGTATGTACGCTTCGCGTCGGTGTCAAGTCAGCGTCCTCTAAAAAAGGACCCTGTCGAGTAGAGGGCAATCTTTGGTCCTCTTCCCTATTCCCCTCCGTCGGGGAGTAAACAAGGCGCATAGTTCCTGCGCTCCCGGTGTCCGTGATGACCTCGGTCAATGCTTGCACCACGTTTAGATCAATCGCTGAATATGTCGACACAAACTCGACCGCCTGTCCAATATTAGGCAGGGTCAGCGAAAACTCGCGAGGATTCGGCTCCTCCTCTGGTGATTCCTTCTCCCTTCTCAACTTTTTTGACTCCCGGAAGGTATAAGATTTCGGGTTCAGTCGGTTCCGCGAACAATAGGGTCCAGTGTTCGCACACTTGACCACCTCGTAGTAACCACAGACAGGATCGCAGAGGGTCACAAACATGGTTTCATCATGCTTGTTGATAATGATGCTTTCCGACCGACATAGAAATGCCCTTCCCAGAAGCACCTCGTGTTCCACTCTCGGTAACATGTAGAAATAAGCACGGACCTTAACTTTTTCGATTGCGACCAGGACGCCACTGGAGGTCCCGCAGAAGGGAGTCAATCCACTAGCTCCTTCCAAAAACCCGTAGTCGTCTCGGTTGATTTTCAACCAAGCCTCGATGGCATGGCGCTTGCGAATGATGTTCATCTCGGCCTCATCGGCGATGAGCGCCGAGTACTCCTGTTGTCCAATCTCGACCTTCAGATGGTCGGTCGACAAAATTTGTCAATCCATCTTTGTCCCAGGTGGGGACCAGTTGGCCTTTGGCGAATTGACTTTGTCGAGCTTAACTGTCATGACTCTCTTGAGAGTCATTCACTGCTTAAATTCCTCTCGAATCTTTGGCGACACCGCCAAAATTTCCTTCAGTGTGACCAAGTCGCCCTGACTCTCCAGGATCTTATCAACGAGTCGCTCAGTATTGATCCCCTGCTCCACGGGGATTGAGTAAATGTTCTTCGTTTTACTCGACTCCTCCCCACTTTTCTCGGCCTTCACTTTCTCAAAATCCCTTTCTAGCGCGCGTCGACGAGCCCATTCTTCCTCTTCGGCCCGCAGCCTCTCATCCTCGGTATCCTCCTCGTTTCCACTAACGTGGATAGGCGCCTCTTCCGTTGCCTTTTCGGACCCTCCTTCCTGCTGAGGCTGCTCACTTCGTCGCCACATCCGAGTCTGAACAACTATAGTCGGGGCATTTCTCTTTAGCACAGGCCTGAGTGGCATTGTGCTTACCATCGATATACATTCCGCAGTAACCACGGCAACCCATGCCGTATAGCCTTCCGGTGCACACCTCTCTACCCCGTCGTGCGCCTATTGTTGGCCTGACGTCACAAGAACCAACTGCGAAGAAGCATCGTCAACGCACCAAGTCTGTATAACGCCAGCGCACCAAGGTAAGTGGCGAATCGAACCAGCTCCGATACCAAAATGCAAGGAACATGAATATGGACGAAGCACAGAAATCCAAATTGCAAAATTACACTTAAGTCCAAGTAGTCAAAGCAAGAGCAGATAGCACAATGGAACCGAGTAACCATCAATTTGAGAACGATACCGAAGAATCGTGAGTCAATGTCCAAGCCCAATTGGCAACACCAACAGCATAACCCAATGTAGCTCTCTCTCTTGAATGGCGCCAGGCGCCCTACCTACTCTACAGCCTATCAGTACAACTACAGCATGGAAGCAACCAGACAACTTGACGACCAGCGAGTGATGACGTCAACACCAATGCCGACCTCCTCTCCACCGGGTACGTCCCTCTCTTCACCCTCACTCTCCCTTGTTATCCCACACAGCGCCCTACACCTCCGAAGAACCACCTTCACCCTTCACCTCGTTCTGCGCCCACAGGCAGCCCGACTATGGCCGCCAGCGCCCTGCACCCAGGCTGCGCTCTACCGCTTAGCGCCAGCCTGCCTTGCTCAGCCTAGCGCAGCGCAACACACTTGCAACGCAGCAGCGTGCCGGCCTTGCTCGCAATGGCCAAGATCCCTGCCCACTCGCCCTCTCTGCCTATATGCCAGTGTTGCGTGTGGGCGGCCTCCCTTGAGCCTGCGCCTGGGCCCCAGTACCTGTACCCAGGCCCAATGCGGTTGGGGCCCACGCAGTACAGTTGTGCCTCTTTCATCCAGGCCTGCGTCCAAATTCAGATAGTGGACAGGTTCCGCATTGGCATTTTCGGCCTCTATTTCCAGTATGCAATGTCGGCCTCATGTTTATGTGCCCAGGGCCGAACCAACTCTGAAGGGCCCTGGTCCTTTTGCATTTGCAGAGATCCGGTACTCGGTGCACTCCAACCAACTGGCGTGCGGCAACAGTATGGACCCCACTTCGTGAAATGTTTGAGCCGAGGGCTCTTGTTGATTTGCTGGCCCGCCTTCACTTAGGGCGGGCACAATGCTTGCTGGGGGCCTTGGCCTAGAACATGTATATCACGGCAAGGCCCCTTTGAGGGCTCAATCCTCACACAAGTCAACTCAAGTTGGCTCGTCGTTGGATGACAAGTCAAGTCAACCCTTGTCGGTTTGAACTGAACGAGTGGTATGCATGATTGTAATATGTATGAATTAATTTCAGAAGATAAGTCAACTTACGTTGACCTGAGTCTTCTTTTAAAAGTGTTTTGTCTGAGTAACTCCTAATTGTCTTTGAAAGAAGGGACTAGGATTGATTGAGATTTCCTTATGCTTAGGTTATCACGTCCTAGTCGACCGACGTCGGTCCTATTCCTGGGAGATCAGCGCCCCAGGGACGAACGACGCTCGGGTCCACTTCGGCGTTCAACCGCGTGTACCTATGCTATAGCGAACGAGCAAACGCCCTCGACTGATCTACCTCTGCGATTGCATCTAAAAACTTTCGCACGAGGGTCAGTAGCTCGGTAGGGATACAACCCTAAGGGCGGTGACAGCCCCTTAGGGAAGGTAAGTTGTGCCCCGTGAGAACCTATCCTGTCGTAGGGGACCACAAGATGTACAGTTGGCGCAGTCGGTTGGAGCTGCGAGGGGTCGACGCGGGTTACTGTGTCATCCCCGATTTGTCTCTAAAAAAAAGTTGAAAGCCTAAGAATCTCGTGCGTGACGCGGCCGCGAGGGCCCTCGCGCGTGCGGGGGCTGATGCGCTCGACGGGTGACGCCGTTGCCGGGGATAACGGCAAACTACCATTGTCCCTGGTGGAACGACACTCGGAAATGGAACAAGTAAAAAAGTTATGCTTTTGTGGTTGTCTAAGAAAAAAGGTTAGTAATCTTTGAACTTCTACAAATGTAAGAAAGAAACCTTAATAGATGTCACCAAACTCCTAGACTGATTTCTTTGATTTATGTTTTAGTCTCTAGATGGACGGGGCCGCTGGACGTCACGATAACGTCGACGATGGGAGGAATGACATTCGAGAATTGGCACGGATCATCCGGCAGTCTCAGCGAGAGCCCTACCCCAAGATTCATATCCCGCTATTCGATAAAATCATGCCTCTTCTTGGGCTGACAAGTTCGAACAGTTGGGATATAGCAATACATGGACGAACGAGAAGATGCTTCGAATGATTAAAAGGCACTGCAAGGTGGAGTACCGAGACGAGATCGATGAGCTGGTGTGGATCTCCCAAGATTGGTCAGATTTCAAGGCGCGACTGCTGGAGAAGTACCAGCTCAGCGATCGGTTGCTCGACCTCCAAGACTTGAGGACGGTGGATCGCAAGAAGTTTGGTACTGCCAAACAGTTTTTATCGGAATTTGAACGCGTGGCTAGCCTAATCTCGGTCTTATCCGATTAAGTATCGTTGTCTTATCTTCATTTGACAACTTCAACGACGTCGAGCAGCCACAGTTGGTTGAAGGAATGCAAGGGAGGTATGACTGGACTAAAGTCCGACAAAATACGCTGGTGGGGAGGTTTGACGATATTATCTACCGGCTGTTGAGGCAGCAAAAGGAGGAACGAGAAAAAGTGACGTTGGGAAAGGTGAAGGACGGTGAAATTTACAAAACCTTGGCCCGCATGAGAGAAATGATGGGAGGCATGAAAGAGGAAAGGTTGAAGCTTCAAGTCATGCTGGCCAAGGAGAAAAAGAGTAAGAGGAAGGGGAAAGAGCCGGTGGAGGAAGAAAGTAGCAATGAGAGCGAGGAGGAAGAAGAGTCGCCTCGTAAATTGACAATGGCGAAAAGGAAGGCCTTGAATCAAATTCGAGGCGGACAGAGGAACTCCCGTAAATAGGGGAGGAATGGTGGACAAAACAACCAAGGAGGGAATGGCAGTGTTGGCGGCGGTTCGGCAGAACAAAGTTCCCAGGATCAGGGGTAGTTCCAGCCGCAGGGCGTACGAGGCCGAGGTCGAGGCCGTGGGAACGGACAGCGGAGCCATTGGGCGTGGCAGCAGGAGGCCACGTGTAACTATTGTGCAGAAAAGGGTCACATCATGTGGTTTTGTCAGCTGCTATCAAAAGATGAGAAATAAGGTATACGCCGAATGGGTCGTTCCCTTCCGGCGACGTTCCGGACTGCTTTCCCGGAAGAAGCGCGGTTGGCTGAGATTGGGGAGACCATGGCATCACTGCATATTAACGACTCACCGGTAGAGCCGAAAGGATTCAGGAGACAAGTGGTGGAGCGAGCGCAAACCATCACTGGGAGGCTTGCCCGATGTCGGGACTCCATCGTCCAACTTTGCGTGGACATGGAGGTCTGGAGGAAGTCTAGCCCGGATTGTCGAATGTCTTACTCTTTGGCGAATGGGGTGATCAAAGGGAGGATGCGCCTGACCAAGCGGGGACGTCTGTACCGAGGGCAGTACGAGAGCATGCTGATGTGGCATTTAGCTGAGGTGACACATAATTGAGTTGTGGGTGGTACCGAGGCTACGACCGATCATCAAATGCACACTCAGCTCAATTGGTGAAAAATCTGTGGTTGGGGGCAGCTATCTCCAGGTATGTTGTTCCCTTGCCTTATCTACCCTCTCTATCTCTTCTTACCGCGAGGAAGTGAGTCCAACTTGAGAGTCCTCTCTTTTGGTGAGGTGTCGTGAGCGCGCTACCTTGAGAGACGACAATCTTCCCGGAAGCATCTGGAAGGAGAAAGGGCGGTGCCTCTGAAGGGCCCTGGTGGAAGCACTTGGGTCACAGTCACCATGCCAACCCCATGGGAGTAGGTCACGCATGCGATGGCTGCTTGTCCATTTTGGCACTTTGCTGCGCTATAGAAGTCGTGCCGGGTGTGCTTGCCCATAAGAGACGCTTACCAGACCATCTATAAATACTTCTGGTTGGGGACTCGGTTGATATTGGCTGTGATCGTCGTCCTGTCTGCGACGTTAAATAATTCCTCAGGAGATGGGGCCTCTCCTTAAATCCCTCCTGATCAGCCAGATCAAACCGGGTGGTAAAACTCGTTCTGTACGAGGGTAAATAAGAGTGGATGGGCTGGCTTGCTCGGCAATGACTTGGGGCACAGGGGTGGGCCGACATTACACACGAAGACACTGCTGCTCAAAGATGCTCTTCRGCATGTTGGATTGAGGGGAGGGTAGGTTCTAATTGGTGCTCAACTGAAAAACACAACTATATCCACTGTTCATACATCTGCAACATATTTTAGTTTTATTGTTGATTAGTTGGTTGACAGACTGCTAACACCTCACAGACAGTTTAGTTTAGGACTGTTGTATACTACCCTAGCCAGTTCTAAGCAAAACTTCTGTAAGTGAACTAATCACGGTACAGCTAGATTATGTTGACAGTCTTCTGTGAATGTTGTAGGCTGCCACTTGATCGGTCAAGTAGGGGACCTGCCGGACACAATTATTTTTAGAAAATTAGGTGTCGGTCAGACATATGTTGTGGTAGGACTCCAGCAAGGAGTTATAGTGCAGATAGTGTTTGCCTAACTGATGAGCCGGTCAAACACCGATGAGGGTGGAGTTGACGATGTGAGACTAACACGTCCGGGATCACTTAGAGTCCCGCATGTGTTCCAGACCTTACAACTGGAAGACGAAAGACGGCTTCATGCCGAACACAGAGCCCGTGCTCTAGCAGCAGCCCAGGAAACAGCACTAGCTGCAAGTCAGGCGTTGGCAGCTGCAAACGCAGCAGCTAGAGAGCAGGCAGCAACAGCCAGAGCAGCAGCAATGGCTAACGGCGCAGATTGCCACTGATGCGATGCTCAGACTAGAGCAGCGAAAGTTCAAGTCGGTCAGATAGCTAACGACTACCGTCAAGAGCCTCATCGTCGTTCCCGACATACGCTACGATGACCAGGTCTTATAGACCATGTTTGTGAGATGTCTTCCAGAGAATCTCAGAAATTTGCTAACCAGCGAGGCTCGCCTTGAGTATCATTCGTTTGAGACATTATCTAGAAAAGCCTTTGACTTAGAGGCTACTCTAGGAAGCGCTCAGCCTACTCCAGCAGACGGAATGGAAGAAGGGGAGTAAATTGATGATGGTTGAGTACGATGGGACTCAAATTGAGATCGAAGAGCTCACAGACCTGTTGGACAGTTCAGAGTACGACGGCGAGGAGATCGCTGAGGGTAGCACCCTCGTCGCAGTAGTAAAAACTAAGGCAGGTGGCCGAGGGAAGGGCCATCAAAAGAGTCAAGGGCGGGCCACCTCCAACTAGACCTAAGTTGTTGATTGGGTCAAGGCAGGTCTTGATCAAGAAGTGTGGCGGGACCGTAGAGTGCGTGGTGCTTGCATCAACTGTGGTGAATACAGACACACCCAGTACAAGTGCAAGAACGCAAAGATCACGCAGAAGATACCTCCTAAGGTAGGGGTACTTTCTTCCCAGGCTTCTAGCTCGGGAAACACGTGAGGCCGGTGAAAGTTTTAGCTGCTTCTACTCAAGGTGAAGTGGGCCAGATACCCTCCCCACTTCATGAGCAGGCCATAGCTAACGACTCTTTAGTCACCCTGCAGACTCATCTAGACCAAACCATGCTCTGTACATTGGATGTGTCTGAAGCCTTAGAAGATTTGGAAAGTGAGTGGTCAACGCATGCTCAGGGGAGCAATGTGCAGTATACCAAGGATCCACGATGTGATGAAAAAGACTGAAATGGACAATGCAAGATCAGCGCAGCATCAACAAGCAATGTACATCCCGATACATACAAGATGGCACGAAATGGCACAACGGAAGACTTAAAAGAGAAGATCTGATCTGATCGGGACTGACCCGACATCCATCACACATCACACATGGGCGAGAGAGGAGGGACCGCAATCATGGAAGGAAGGTCCCTCCTTCGTACACACATGGGGAGAAACCACGGATGAGAGATGGGGGAGGGACAAACGAAAGAGGGAGGAGGCGAGAGAGTAGACCAAGATCGCAATGACGAAGTGCAAATAGTCTCTTGCCGAATGTCCAAACAATGTCTGTCTCAGGAATGTCAAATCAGATCCTGGGCAATGTGCCCGTTACAACCCCTACCCGAATCCCTACAGATAACCCCTCACACTCTCGTGAATGAAGAAGAAGAAGATACGAAGGAGGAAGGAGGGAGGAGGAGAGAGAGAGAGAGAGAGAGAGATATGGAGGAGGGAGAGAAGAAGATGAAGCCCTCCTCGTTATCTCACCTGCAAGTAGCTGTCACCGTACTGACTGTGTCCTTGTCGTGACCAGGTACCGCGTGGAGCCCAGCTATGGCGCCAGGTAAGCTCGCCACTTGCAGGTATGGCGTCCGCCACTCCCTATCTCGCCTAGCCTTTACTCTCTACCCCACTATCTAGCGCAGCATGGTGCAGCCTCCAACCAGCAGCGTGTCGCTCAGAAGTGAGCTACTCGAACTGTTCGTTGCCCAGCTGCTGCCCATCTATATGTAGTGCTGGGCCGCTGGGCCTACCTGGTACTGTGTGGCCTAAAACGACCCAGGTGGTCTGGGTCCCTACCGGAGATCCAGACCTTGCTGCTGCTGCAGCGTGGCGCAGAAATGCGCCTGGCCTAAAAACGGCCGTCTACCGGTGCACCTGGCCCAAGGTGCTGTCTTGGGTCTTGCAGGACCGAAACGACGCCGGTTTGGCACCAAAATGCGCCTGGCCTCGTTTCGGGCCTGCCTCCGGTGTACCTGGTCCCAAGGTCCGGCCTTGGGGCTGCGAATCCGAAATGGCACCTGAACAGACAAAAATAAGACAGCACACACACACAGAAAAAGGGTAAGTAAACGAAAACCTACCTACCTACGTGCCTAGGGCCTGGAGGGCCGTAGTGGGCCTTCAGGGCGCGTGCTGGATAGTACGCGGCCTGGGGGCCTCTCAGCAGCCGCCGGGCCCCTCAAATGGGGCCCGTGTGCAGGCTCAGCATGCAACACCCCCCCCTCCTTATGAAGTCAAGCCGGTCGGGGGTGAAGCTGACGATCTGAAGGCGGTACTTGGACGCGTGTGCGTCGTGGAGCCGAAGATGTCGGCTTGCCTTTCAACTTCTGTTCGTAGCGTGCGAGGGCATCGGGCGTTGTTGCCTGAAGTTCCGCACGAGTCAGCCATCGGTCAGCTCTATGGGTGCAGTATGCGAAGTGGGCCAAAAATTCAGTCGGCCTGTTGCCGTAACGTCGCTGGGATATGATGTCGCCAACCTCTTGGAAACCGTCCATCGACGGTGGGTCTTGCGATCGTCGCCCGGGAAAGTCGTCAAGTTCCTCTGGCGTGTAGAGGGCCAACTTGGAACAGTGGAAGACCGGGTTGACAGGCAAGTGGGCAGGCACCTTAATGACGAATGAAGGTCCTTCGGGTGCGTCCCCAGCGGGTGCCTCAACCGGCCAGGGCCCCATCCATTTCGGAAGGAGCTTGCGAGAGATGTCTTGTTCGAGGCTGAATTCTGCAGCGGAGACCCATACGAGGTCGCCGGCGCGGAATGGACAAGGAAGACGCTGGCGGTTGGCCTTGTTGGCGCATACGTTGCTGCGTCTTTGCCATCTGGTCACGTGCCTTGACAAAAAGTTCTTGCATCCGACGAATGAAGAGGAGGTGGTCGTCGCTCTCTGCCGTCTGTGGAAGGATTGTGTCCAACGGAGAATTGACCAGCGAGCCATGCTCAAACTCAAAGGGCGATATCCCGATAGCCGGATGGATGGACGAGTTGTATGCCAACTCAACATCCGGCAGCCGCTCAACCCAATCTTTCTGGTCGGGACGGATGAGAGTTCGAAGAAGGACATGTGCGGTCTGATGTGCCCTCTCCGTTTGGCCATCGGTTTGGGGGTGGCGAGCCGAACTTGGGTTGAGGGATGAGCCCCATCGTTTGATGAGCGCCAACCAAAAATCGGACATGAACCGAGTGTCGCGGTCGCAGACGATCTCCTTGGGGTAACCCTTGGTTCGAATCCAACCGGTGTAGAGAATCTCGGCCAACTCCGGTGCCTTGGCGTGATAGCGGCAAGGCAAGAACATGGCAAACTTGGTGAGGCGGTCAACCACCGCGAGAATCCCATCGACGCCCGTCTTGTGCTTGGGGAACGACCCGGTGATGTCCATGGCAATCGCTTCCCTTCGGCGCAAGGGGACCGGCAATGGTCGCAGTTCGCCATAAGGACGATGATTGCGAGGTTTGCAACGTCGGCAAACTTCGCATGACTCGCAATAGCGCGTGACGTCGTCGAGGAGACCGGGCCACCAAAAGTGTTCGCGTAGTCGGCCAATCGTGCGATTGACTCCAAAGTGTCCGGTGGCGGGGGCGTCGTGGAACTCGCCAAGAAGCCGGGTGCGCGAATGTGAATCTTGCGGCACACAAGGAAGATCCTTCCCCCGCAAATGAAGAAGCAAGTATCCTTCTTGGATCCGATAGTGCGAAGGCGCCGGATTGGGAGAGGAACAGTTTGCGTACTTGTCGCGAAACTCGGGGTCGGCTTGAGAGCCGCGGATGAAGCTGTCCCGCAAGTCATCCTCGATCTCGAAGGTTGAGTAGACCGTGGTGCAGTGGTCCGGACGCCGCGAAAGGGCATCCGCAAAGCGGTTCGACTTCTCCGGAATGTGATCGGGAAAGAAGTCGAATTGGTCGATGAAGGCCATCCAACGGGCAATGGTGCTGTTGACAGTGTCTTGCGACTTGTAGAACACCAACGGATTGTTGTCCGTTACCCATCGGAACTGGCGTTGACCGAGGAGGAAGTGCCGCCATCGCTTGAGTGCATGGACGAAGGCGAGAAGTTCCTTCTTGCGTGCATCGTCGATGGAGTGCACGGCCGGCACTTTCTTGCTGAAATATTCGACTGGGTGCCAATCCACGCCGTCATGTTGCTCGAGGACGACACCAATGCCATAGCCGGATGCGTCCGTGGTGACGCCCGTTGGCAATAGCGGCTCGTATATCCGCAATACCTTCGCGGAAAGCAATGCGGCTTTGAGGGCCAAGAATGATTCCCGCGCGTCCGTCCCGAAGTCAAACGGTCGGTCCTCTCATTGAAGCTTGGTTAAGTGAGCCGCGATCTTCGAGTAGCCTTTGATGAAGCGTTGGTAGTAGCCGGCGAGGCCAAGGAATGATCGGACATCCGTGACGTTCCGTGGCTCCGGCCAATCTTGGACGGCTTGAATCTTGTCCGACAACGGACTGATGCCTTGTGGAGTGACGAAGTGGCCCAAGTATTCCAACTCTTGACACACGAACTCGCACTTGTCGCGGTTGGCTTTGAACTTGGCGCGCCGGAGTGTCTCCAACACTCGTCGAAGATCGTCAAGATGTTCCTCCAAGGTCCGGTTATAGACGAGGATGTCGTCCAAGTAGACCAGCACGAACCTGTCCAACATTGCTCGGAACTCGTTGGTCATCGCCGCTTAAAAAGTCGTCGGGGCGTTGGTGAGTCCAAAAGGCATAACAACCCACTCGAAGTGCCCGTACCGTGTCTTGAACGAGGTCCTGAGATCTGATGATATCCTGACTTCAAATCCAGCTTAGAAAAGAATTTTGCGCCGCCCAAGCGCTCCAGAAGGTCGTCAATACGAGGAAGAGGTCCCGCGTTCTTGACGGTTTGCGCATTGAGCTTGCGGTAATCGATGCATAGGCGAAGGTCCTTGTCCTTTTTCCGAATGAAGAGAACTGGCGCACCATAGGGTGAGCTACTAGGCCGGATCCAGCCTTTGTCCAACAAGTGGTCGAGCTGCGCGCGGAGTACTGTAAGTTCCTCCTCGCTCATGTGGTAAATGCAACCTTTTGGCGGCACGGCATCGGCCTCGAGAATGATCTCGTGAGAGATTGGCCGATCCGGCACCACGCCGGTAGGTGACTCGAAGACGTAGGCAAATTCGTCGAGCAACCGCACCACCCGGGGGTGTGAAGACAAGTCTGTAGGTTAAGAGTCGGCTACCGCGACGGTTCGAAGAAAACATAAGCCGATCTCCTCGGTCCGCTCGTAAGCACAAGTGGCCCGAAAAGACTTGGCGGTTACAACTTGGCACCGGATCGAAGAGTGCGGAGGAGGAATGGTACATGGTACTTCAGCTCCGAACGCGTCGCGAACCGTAAGTGTTCGCCGGTGGAAGTTGACCGTGTGATCCACACTTGCAAGCCAAGCCATGCCCAAAATGATGTCGAAGTCCGTGTCCAAGACGTCGAACGTCACCGGTTCGCATGCATGAGGTGCGAAATAAACCGGGATGGCTTCGATGTAGCGATCAAGGAGTTGTTGCGTTTGACCGTCCGCCAGCTTGATCGTCGTAGGGTGTGCCTTCCTTCGAACTTGCGGTCCAAGGCCGGCCCTTTGCATGAAGGACTGGCTAATGAAGTTGCGAGTCGCGCCGCTATCCAGCAAAGCGTTGCAGGACGCTTGCCCGATTTGGATGCGGACACAAAGGAGCGGTGCGTTGTTGTCGTCGTACCGCTGCGTGCGAAACTCGCGGGCCACCTTGCTCACATATGCAAGAATGTCCCCCACCGCGACCTCGTCCTCCGTAGGCGAAGTTGGTGGTGCATAGAAGGCTAGGTATGTATGTAAATGAGCGCGAAGAGCTGCGCATTGCGGCTCCGGTAAGCAGCCGGTGGAAGGGAGAGGAACCCATGCAAAATCCTCGGGCGTCAACGGGTCCAAGTCCTTCATGTTGAACATGCACGCCGAATCCCGTGAAGGTCCACTTGAATACGAATCAATGCTGCTGCTTCCGATCGGAGAAGAGACCGCACATACATCCTGTCCTTGGGCTCGTGAATCCAGCGAAGGTACGAGCCGGGCAGCATAGTCCTCGAAGGAATGAAGAATTGGAGGACTTACGACGTCCGCATGTGCCCCGGAACCGAGGGAGGTTACTCGATCGGCAACCGGTTCCGTAGGCGTCGAGAGTGCCGTCGCAACACTCTGGGTGGAGCTCACTTTCCCGATTGAGCGGGGCCTTTGGCTTTCGTGGGGCAGTTCGCGGTCTCATGGGCCGCGCAATTGCACCACAAACAATAACGGTACTTGGTGCGGACACGATACCCGCGCTCCGTCAGACCGTACGCTGTCCAAGGTCCTTGAGCTGGAGCTGCTTGCCCGGGCCCAGAAGAAGTATTGGTGTTGGTCTTCGGCTTGCCACGTCCTCGTCCTTTGGCGGGGCGGCCACCATTCTGGGCAGCTGCAAGTCTGTCTCCCTTGTCAGACGAAACAGCCTCGTTTGAAGTAGAAGGGTCGCTAGTCGTTGTCGCTGCGACCACGGCCACTTTAGGCCAATGTTGGTGCGTGCCCTGGTCGGCATTTGACGAAGGGCCCGTATTCCGGGCTGCCAAGTTCGTCACGATGATATGCGCGACCTTGTTGAAGAGTTCCTCACTTGTAGTGAGGGTGTCGGCGACATGAGTCAACGCATTCTACAACGCCGGGCACGACCTCTTGATGAAATAGAGCTTGATGCCGTCGAAGTTCAGTGGCAGCTTGGGCGTGCTTGCGAGGCATTGGAACTCGGAAATCCAGTCTCCGCTTGGCATGTTGTTCTGCGAAAACGTCAGCAGCTTGTCCATCGCCTTGTGCTCGGGCGGTTCTACTTGGAAACGCTTCTTCCATGCCGCCGTCAGATCGGCCCAGGTGATGTACTTGTGCAACTCGGTGACTGTACATGCATGGGCGGACAGCATATTGTCCAACCATGCCTGACATATGCATGTCGATTTGGGTCGATGACGTGGTGGATGTCCAGCTTGAGTTCAAACTGGCGCCACCATTGGATGGGGTCGGTCTTCGATGCGTCACAGAAGATCGGGAGCCCATCGAACTTGACAATGCTTTTGCGTGTCGTTGTGCCAGGGCCGGCTGCTGCGCAGACTTGCTGTTGCAGCTGCTGTGCCCCAGTCTTAAGTGTCCCCACGTCTATCTCCAAGATGTTGACGCGGTCGACGAGGTTGGAGGGGCCGGTGTTGGCATTGGCGTTAGCGACCCGCTGCTCCAGCTGTTGAACGCGCTTGAGCGTCTAGTCCAGCGATTGTTGTAACGCCTTGTTGGTGTGGTCGAGAGAGTAGATATCCTCCTGCTGCGCGATGCAAGTCGCGAGGAGGTCCGTGACACGGTTGAGCAGCTGAGATACTCTGCTCCCGACGTCAACGGGATCGTCGTTCTCGGCCTCCTTCTGCCAATCCTTGGCCTGTGCGTGTAATGCACTTTCCTCCCTGAATATGATCTCCCGTCGCCGTACGCGTTCCTCATCAGCTGCCCTGGCTGCTGCTGCTTCGTGCTTCTGCCGCTGTTCTTCAGCCAGAAGATGTAGTCTCTATGCCTCTGCTTCTTTCTTCTTCTGTGCTACTGTCGCTGCGTCTGCCCGTTGCTTGGTGTCGGCCAGGACGGGTGCCAGCCGTGCCTCGTAGGCCTCGTCAGTCTCGCCTGCCTTCTGATCCATCGCTGCTGTCTGCGAGCGAGTAAGTATGGTCATGCGCGGCGGGTCCCTAACGTTGGCCTGAGAAGCGAGGACTTACCTGGCCTGCAACTGCAGGTGAATGGGCAGGTAAGAAGGACGGAGAAGGGTTGAGGTGGAGAGAAAGGGGATGGGCAATGAAAGTGGGTCGCCCAGATATGGAGCCACTAATCAAGAAAAAAATTGGGAACTTGCAGTAATTTCAAAAAAGAAAGAAAATTCGAATTTGCAAGCTCGGTAGGCCCCCCCAAGTATCCCCTCAGTAGTCAATTTGAACGGAATTTTTTTTTTCGAAATTTAGGCTGCCAATGAATCAAAGTGTCAAATGGAGATAACGGAAACACTGAACTTGCGAAAAAGATAGGATTCCACAAGCCTAGGAATTTCCGAAAAAAATCGGAATATGTGAAGTGAGAGTGTACGCCGTTTGAAAACGAACGTTTGCAAGAGAAATTCCGAACGTCAGAAAAAAATTCGGTTCAAGAAAAAAAATTTGAATTTCAATTTTTTTTCTTCAGAATAACAGGAATTTTCATAACGGGATAAAATCGAAACTTTCCCAAAAAACTTTTTTTGGACTTCTCTGCCGCGAAATTCCGAATTTCAGCAAGAAGAAGATTTTCGAAATATCGGATTAAAAAAAATCGCGGCATAAATAATGGGAAAATCACGGTATTTCGGATCTCCAGCAACGAAGTTTCGGGGTTGAAGAAAGGAAAACGAACCTTCAGATGCTCCGCTATTGTTGAAAGAAAGAAATAGCGGGAAAACGAATCGAAAACATAATTTTTTTTTCGATTTCGGCAGTTAGGCCAAAGTTTCGCGATTTGGGGACTAATTAGTATACCCTAATCAATCAATCAATCAATCAATCAATCCGGAATCAATCAATCGATCCAGGGTCGATTGATCGATCAATCGATACTCACCCAATCTATCTTCGGTGGTCCCCGTGCGCGCGTCAGATCCGGCTCGTCCTGATTCACATACTGCAGCTCCGATACCAAAACTAACGCATGCTCAGGGGAGCAATGCGCAGTATACCGAGGATCCACGATGTGATGAAAAGGACTGAAATGGACAATGCAAGATCAGCGCAGCATCAACAAGCAATGTACATCCCGATACAGACAAGATGGCACGAAATGGCACAACGGAAGACTTGAAAGAGAAGATCTGATCTGATCGGGACTGACCCGACATCCATCACACATCACACATGGGAGAGAGAGGAGGGACCGCAATCATGGAAGGAAGGTCCCTCCTTCGTACACACATGGGGAGAAACCACGGATGAGAGATGGGGGAGGGACAAACAAAAGAGGGAGGAGGCGAGAGAGTAGACCAAGATCGCAATGACGAAGTCCAAATAGTCTCTTGTCAAATGTCCAAACAATGTCTGTCTCAGGAATGTCGAATCAGATCCTGGGCAATGTGCCCGTTACAACCCCTACCTGAATCCCTACTAATAACCCCTCACACTCTCGTGAATGAAGAAGAAGAAGATACGAAGGAGGAAGGAGGGAGAAGGAGGAGAGAGAGAGAGAGAGAGAGAGAGAGAGAGAGAGAGAGAGAGAGAGAGAGATGGAGGAGGGAGAGAAGAAGATGAATCCCTCCTCGTTATCTCACATGCAGGTAGCTGTCATCGTACGAACTGTGTCCTTGTCGTGTGCAGGTACCGCGTGGAGCCCAGCTATGGYGCCAGGTAAGCTCGCCGCTTGCAGGTATGGCCTCTACCACTCCCTATCTCGCCTAGCCTCTACTCTCTACCCCACTATCTAGCGCAACATGGCGCAGCCTCCAACCAGCAGCGTGTCGCTCAGAAGTGAGCTACTAACTGTTTGTTGCCCAGTTGCTGCCCAGCTATATGTAGTGCTGGGCCGCTGGGCCTACATGGTACTGTGTGGCCTAAAACGGCTCAGGTGGTTTGGGTCCCTACTGGACATCCAGACCTTGCTGCTGCTGCAGCGTGGCGCAGAAATGCTCCTGGCCTAAAAACGGCCGTCTACCGGTGCACCTGGCCCAAGGTGCTGTCTTGGGTCCTGCAAGACCGAAACGATGCCGGTTTGGCGCCAAAATGCGCCTGGCCTCGTTTCGGGCCTGCCTCCGGTGTACCTGGTCCCAAGGTCCGGCCTTGGGGCTGCGAATCCGAAACGACACATGAACAGACAAAAATAAGACAGCACACACACACAGAAAAAGGGTAAGTAAACGAAAACCTATCTACCTACGTGCTGCCTAGGGCCTGGAGGGCCGTCGTGGGCCTTCAGGGCGCGTGCTGGATAGTACGTGGCCTGGGGGCCTCTCAGCAACCGTCGGGCACCTCAAATGGGGCCCGTGTGCAGGCTCAACATGCAACATCCTAAGGTAGGGGTACCTTCTTCGCAGGCTTCTAGCTCGGGAAACACGTGAGGCCGGTGGAAGTTTTAGCTGCTTCTACTCAAGGTGAAGTGGGCCAGATACCCTCCCCACTTCATGAGCAGGCCATAAGTTGCTTGATGGAAGAACAATGAGGCTGACTAAGTTTAAAGCCAGTAGTATAATAGATACCTATGGCTGCTTGTTCTTATCAGCATTCTATAACTACTATAAACAAAACCAAGAGGACGGTATGTACCTAGTGTATGTCTCTGAGAAAGGGGCGGTCGTTAAAACACCCCCAGAGATAGAACACGTCGTTGCTAAGTTCCCTGATCTGTTCACAGAGCCTACATGAGTCGTAGAAAGGGAGGTTGTCCATGCCATAAAAATCATTTCAGGGAGTAAAACCCCAAAGGGAAGGATCTATAGGATGGCTCCGGCCGAGTTGGACGAACTTCGGCGAAAACTGAAAGAGTTGACATAAAAGGGATGGATCCGGCCGAGTACTTCCCCCTACGGATCTCCAGTGCTATTTGTACCGAAGAAGGGGGGTACATTGAGGATGTGCATTGATTACAGAGGCCTCAATGCCATCACAGTGAAAAACGCAGAGCCTCTACCTCGCATAGACGACCTATTGGATAGGGTGCAGGGATGTTAGCCAAGTGGAAAGGCATCGGTTTTTGATACCGACATGCAAAGGTTCGAATCCTTTTACTCCAGCGATTAATTCCAATTCAGTTTTTGTTTTGAAAGCTGACGTTTATTCATCAATCATTAGGAGGATGTTGTTAACCGGGTTTTGGAAATTGTTATGTTCTATCTATTCATTTTGTATGTAATATTCAATGAATAAAATAGATTCATAAAATTAATGTAGAATATAAAATATCATTATTTGTATATAGATCCTATAAAATAGAATAATACATCAAAAATAGAGCAGAAACGAACCATATGCCTAGATCTAAAAAAAACGATAATTTTATTGATAAAACATTTACGATCATTGCAGACATCCTGCTTCGAATAGTTCCAACAAGCCAACGAGAAAGAGAAGCTTTTACCTATTACCGAGATGGTGCGATTTGAAAAAAAATATTTTATTTCTTTAAAATCATTAAGTTCACGTCTAATCAAGATATTGATTTTTTTTTTAACTTTCAAAAACACATGGTTGATATATGATTTCTTTCACTGTGTGCCGATAGTTCATTTATAAGGCATAGTCTTACCCCATCAGTAATGGTGGAAGGTCGAGGTTCCAAGGGTTCGGTTGTTCGCTGATGAAAGTGGTAAACTCATTGTCGTGTCAGACGAGCAATCTCTGACCTTATTACTTCACTATATGCGGGAAAGTCCTAAAAACTCACTAGGATATGCTGTATTATTAAACCAAACAAAACAACATGCAATAAAGCCCATAACAGAGATAGCAGCCAAACTATAAGATAAATAAGCTTCGCCAGACCATATAAAAGCTCGACGTGCCCAGGCAAATGGTTTGGTTAATATATGCCATATACCACCAAATATACAAATGAGACTGTACTTTCACTCCTGCGACAACACAAGTATAAGGTCAACCTAGAGAAATGTGAGTTTGGACGCACTAAGCTCTTATACTTGGGTCATGAAGTATCCGCTGAAGGTATTAGGCTGGAAGATGCGAAGGTGGCTAGTATAAGGGACTGGCCACGACCTCAGACTGTTACTGAGGTCAAATCTTTCTTAGGAAAGTGCGGCTACTATAGAAATTTCGTAAAGAACTATTCCACAATCGCCTCTCCATTGACTGATCTAACTCGACTTGACAAACCGTGGGACTGAAGTGATGAGTGCGAGGCTGCTTTCAAACGATTGAAGCATGCACTCATGAATCATGAAGTTGTTATGGTGCCCGATCCTCAGAAGCCATTCATAGTGACCACTGACGCAAGCCAATACGGCATTGGCGCAGTGCTGGCTCAACAGGATGGGAAAAAGTTGAGACCGATTGAGTATATGAGCAAAAAGATGCCATCTAAGAAACTGGCAAAGTCCACCTATGAAAGGGAACTCTATGCTCTCTACAAAGCACTTGTCCATTGGAGGCACTTTCTGTTGGGACGATTTTTCTACTTGAGAACTGACCATCAGACCCTCAAATGGATCAAGACTCAATTGGCTCTTTCTGATGCACTCAAGCACTGGATTGAGGTCATAGATCAGTATGATTTCAAGCTAGAGTATCTGAAGGGAGAGTACAACAAGGTTGCAGATGCGCTCTCCCGTAGAGCAGATTACCTAGGGGCGCTAGTTTCTAAGTTTGGTGTATCTGAGGAACTAACTCAATCGCTGGTGGGAGCCTATCAGGAAGAACCTGTCACGATGGACATCATACGCAAGCTTCAAGCAAAAGACAAGGCCGCAAAATACGAGTTTGTGATGGTGGACGGGCTTCTCTTTCTTGATAAGGCCGGTTGTAAAAGATTAGTGATTCCATCTAGTGAACGTTTGCGTAGTTTATTCTTAGGAGAATGTCATGACGCAATCGGACACTTTGGCTAAAAAAGACGAGTGTCAATCTAATACAACGATTTTGGTGGCCCGGAATGCTAGAAGATGCAAAGAAGTATGTGGAGACCTGTCAGGTCTGTCAGCGRGACAAGCCGTGAACTCAAGCACCGCTTGGGTTGCTGAAGCCCTTACCTATCCCCGCTGGTCCGGGACAGAGTGTTTCCATGGATTTCATGGACACCCTGGTGACCGGTAGGAGTGGCAAGAGGCATATCTTTGTCATCATAGACCGATTCACCAAGTACGCTAGACTAATTGCCATGCCAAAGACCGCAAGGACTGAACACGTCATCAAGTTGTTTATGGACAACTGGGTGCGTGATTTTGGACTACCGAAGTCAATCGTTAGTGACAAAGATGTCCGCTTCACAAGTGAGTTGTGGAAGAAGACTGCAGAACAAATGGGCAGTCAACTTCAGATGACTTCAGGGAATCATCCCGAAGCCAACGGACAGGCCGAGCAAATGAACAGAGTTGTACAACACCTGCTGAGGCATTACATCAAGCCCAGTCAGGATGATTGGGATGAGAAGTTGCCTCTCATCGCCAGCCTGTACAACAACGTTGTACACAGCTGTACCGGCGTTAGTCCTAACCAGCTGCACTTGGGATGGAAGCCTAGATCAGCTCTGGACTTCCTCCTAYYTGAAAAYCGACCCTCTGCAACTCCAGGCACACTTGAGTATGGTGTGCAGTATGAGAGGTTGCTGCAGCAAGSTGTCGAGCACATCAAGAAAGCTCAGCAAGCAATGATTGTTTCTGAGAACAAACATCGTCGACAGTCCTCATTTCAGGTAGGGGAACGTGTCTGGGTCAAGGCTAGTGAGCTAGGACATGAATTCGGAATCTCTCGTAAACTAATGCCTCAGTATTTTGGTCCCTGGGAAGTCTTGGATATAGTTGGGGATGAGATGGATGGTCCTACCTATGTTATCCACATCCCTGGTCACTTACGCACTCACCCTGACTTTCATGCCTCAAAGCTTGCACCTTTCGCTGAGACAGATCAATTCCCTTGAAGGAGATCGATGCTGCCCCCAACCATGGATGTCCAAGTGGACATCGACGTTATCGTGGATCACAGAGACCTACCTGTTCCAAAGCCACTGGTAGAGGAAGACCTCCCAAACCCAAGAGAGAATATCGCGTCAGATTCAGGCATCATACGGATCCAAAAGAAGATCGGTGGTTTATTAGAGAGGAACTGATTGACACAGCTCCTCAAGTGGTGGCAGAATATGAGAGGATGTTAAAAGGGAAGGCACATGCGAAGTAAGCATCTCAGCGGACTTTCGAAGCTAAGGGGGATGGAATGTGAGGATTGAGCCCTCAAAGGGGCCTTGCCGTGATATACATGTTCTGGGCCAAGGCCCCCAACAAGCATCATGCCCGCCCTAAGTGAATGTGGGCCAGCAAATCAACGAGAGCCCTCTGCTCAAACATTTCACGAAGTGGGGTCCATACAGTTGCCACACGCCAGTTGGTTGGAGTGCACCGAGTACCGGATCTCTGCAAAATGCAGAAGGACCAGGGCCCTTCAGAATTCGTTAGGCCCTGGGCACATAAACGTGAGGCCGACATTGCATACTGGAAATAGAGGCCGAAAATGCCAATGTGGAACCGGTCCACTATCTGAATCTGGACGCAGGCCTGGATGAAAGAGGCACAACTGTACTGCGTGGGCCCCAACCGCATTGGGCCTGGGTACAGGTACTGGGGCCCAGGCGCAGGCTCAAGGGAGGCCGCCCACATGCAACACTGGCATATAGGCAGAGAGGGCGAGTGGGCAGGGATCTTGGCCATTGCGAGCAAGGCCGGCACGCTGCTACGTTGCAAGTGTGCTGCGCTGCGCTAGGCTAAGCAAGGCACGTTGGCGCTAAGCGGTAGAGCGTAGCCTGGGCGCAGGGCGGTAGCCGGGCTGCCTGTGGGCACAGAAGGAGGTGAAGGGCGAAGGTGGTTCTTCAGAGGTGAAGGGCGCTGTGTGGGATAACAAGGGAGAGTGAGGGTGAAGAGAAGGACGCACCTGGTGGAGAGGAGGTCGGCATTGGTGTTGACGTCATCACTCGCTGGTCGTTAAGTTGTCTGGTTGCTTCCATGCTGTAGTTGTAGTGATAGGCTGTAGAGTAGGTAGGGCGCCTGGCGCCATTCAAGAGAGAGAGCTACATTGGGTTA
>BFEA01000174.1:137359-159571 GCA_003427395.1 Chara braunii | reverse complement strand
CTCTCTCACTCCTTCTTTCTCTCTCCCTCTTCGCCTTGCCCTCTCTCTCTCTTCCCCTCACTTGGCATATGACTAACCCTTCTCCCCTCACTTGTTACATTGCCAGGTTGCGAAAGGTAAAAGAGAATCAGACCTCACTTGGTGGAGAAAGAGGGCAAGGGAAGGGTAGCCGGTCGCTTATGCCACCAAGAAGGAGAAGGGAAGGACAATTGAGAAAGTGGGAAAAAAGGCTGAATCCGACATAAATATAAGTGGAAGCAAGGTCAGTTTGACTCAACCATTTCCCCGACTGCATGACTATGAGAAGAGGATGGGTTGATTGAGCAAAGAAAGGGAACAAAGAGCAGCCAAAGAGCATGGAAAGATAGGCATGTGGGAAGGGCTATGTGTTGACCCCTAACGGGGGATTGTATGGATCTTTGCTTTGTGAGGGATTGTGCAGGTAAGTGAAGGTTGAGGATGCCTTGAGCGGGATAGGGCCGGGAGGAACCAGGCATCAAAAGGAAAGGGAAAAGGGGCTACGGGACCCTTAGCATAAAACCAACCCATGAAAATTACCTTTGCGTTTGAAACTTGGAGTGTAAATGAGAAAATGGAGTGCAATCTTGCCAAGGGAAATGTGAAGTTGTGTGTGCATGCCTGTAAAGACCCCGAAAAGACTAAGGGGCTTGCGTCATTCGGGTTGAATGCGATGTATGAGACCCAATGGGTGCGTAGAGGCGAGGGGGAGGACGGCATCGCCGCACCCCGATGAGGCCATAGGATCCCATTGCTTAGGGAAATGGTGCGCGGCCTAAGGATGACGCTTAGCCTACGCACAAGGGAAGAAGATTCTCAAAGAACCCCTGGACTGCCGTCCTGGAAGGAGCAATTGCTTGAGAACACGACCAAGAATCAAAAAAAAAATCAGCGTTGACCGAATGACCAGCGAGACTGCCACCCGGCGTGAGGGCTGAGCTACATCCCCAATGTCAAAACTCTCTCGCGCGATGGCCCACCCCCATCCATCTCAAAGCACTAGGTGAGGGTGACCCTGGGACGAATGGCCCGCGCCCTAAGCATGAGCGTGGGTGGGCCGAGCCAACTGGGACCCACAGTGGGGTCGACTAAGGCTCGAAAGTCTACCGGGGTTTGGCCCTACAACGGGCATAGATAGGGAGGGTCATTCGGGAAAGAACGGGTAACCTCAGGAAAGAGTCTATGTCCAATTGATTTCTTCTTCTTTGTGTGATCAAATTCCTCTTCGTCGTCCACTGGTTTTCCATCCTTTCAACATGCATGCAAGCGAGAAATAGAAAACAACCATCCTTCTATTCATTTCCATTGGCATGGTCAGGTTCCTTTTTTAGGCATCCTTCTACCTACCTGCACATCAAATCGAACAAAAAGAAGACAATACAATCCATAACTCATGTCAGACTTCCATTCGCACGTGCAAACAAAACACCACTTCCTCTACCTCTTCAGTGAACATTCAACGAACAGGGTCAAGCAAATGTGGGTTCACACAGGTGTGAGGGTGTCTGAGTCAAGCTGACCTTGAGTGAAATTGATGTACGGCTCACTCAAGAAAACCGTATAGACTCTCATCTTTAGATGAGAAACTATCACAACGGGTCGTCAGCAAAATGATCCACACCACTCCCTTGTGACGATCTCCTGCCGCTATACCCTCTCAACACAATCAACTTTTTTTTTTTTTTTTTTTTTTTTGAAAGAACACCTGTCGGATTGCCTGGGGTGCTGATAAGAGCAGACACCACTAACATCCCTCAGGGGCTCCATCTATTGGTAGGGAGCTGCACCTACTGGAAATCGGGTCCAGCGTCCCAAGTTTACAAGTGAGTGTTTTGCACAGACATATATGATGTTATCTACCATGTGATATGTCTAACGAAGAACAATTCTCTAATTGAGAGCAGTTGCCCTCATTGGTAGCCTGCTCACAGTGGTAGCACACAAATAACTCATTGCTTGCTAGTGTGCCGTAAGATTATAGTTGGTTACAATGAGTCTTTGTCATCAAATTGTAGATGAGACAACAACAGGCCTCCGTTCATTTTTGCAACCCGTCCTGTGATTGCCCTGAAGATCAGAAGCTCAGGTTCCCTGTTGTCGCTCCTTTCGGTAGCATCCCATCCTCCATAGCCAACCGCTTCCCATTTCTCCACCCACAACCTTCGTTGCAGTGGTCATTGCGACCCGACCTGTGATTGCCCTGAAGCTCAGAAGCTCATCCTCTGCAGCCAACCGCTTCCCATTTCTCCACCCACAACCTTCGTTGCAGTGATCATCACCCGAATTTTGGTTGCTCAGTCCGACATCTGCCTGTTCCTGTTGTGGTTGTTGATCCCATGCTGCCGCTATCGACTCTGGCAGGGGGGGGTGAAGGGGAAAAAAAAGGAGGGGGGGAGGGGAGGGATCTGGGCACGGGATGGGTGTCGCCCAACCCAGGGTAAACACAAAGCTAGTTAGAAGGGGACGGAATAAGCACAAAGTTAGTCGGGAGATATTGGACCTGAAAGTCTCCCAGCGGTCGTCTCTGCCAGCCGGGCTCATCCCTTCTCCAAGGTTTCCAGCAAATTTGATTCCCGCCCCTCAGTTCAGAGAAGGTTTGGTTGGGGTCCTACCAGATTTGGAGATAAGATTCTCGAAGGGCTTGTCCGGCCACGGGGTCTGTTTCGTGCAGGCAGTCCCGCTGCATTGTCTTCCAGGCTTCAGAAGTCCGAGCTTTAATCTCTTCTTCGATGGCCTGTTGTGCCTGCTGCAGCCCTACTTGGTGGTCCTTTCTTTCAAAGGAACAACTCGCTCTCCAGGCGAGCATGAGCACCAGCAGTCTCGTGTAGGTCTGGCCAGCCCTGCTTTTATAGCTGGGCTGGAGTGGTGGTCAGCCACTTGGGGCTCAGCCATAAAAAAACAGGGCTGACCCTGGCCTTCGATCTGAAACGCGATAAGGGCTGGAAAACTTGATGTTCCCCTAGGAGAACCAAGTTCCAGACCTTGGCTATGCACCTTCGAGGAGTTTCCCGCATACAGTGGAGTTTCCTATTTCCCCAGGCCAGAGGTAGTTGCAAATGGTTGAACCCAGTCTGTTGAACTGAACAGACTGTTGTCACCTTTGCATCCAGAGGCTTCCAAGCCCTAAACCTTGCCTACGACCGTGACCACGTTCGCGGCCGTGGCCTTTCTCCTCCCCCTTTTCTCTTCTTTTCTTTTCCTTTCTTCTCTGTTTTTTTACTTTGTTCCCCCCCCTTTAATTTTCTGTGCAGGGGGCAACTCGTTTTTTTCGAAATGAGCATCGTCCCTCACTGTGTCATTTCTCGGAGTCGTACTAGAGTCAGGCTCAGTAGGGTCATTCTTCCCCTGCCCTACGCGCGCCTGCACCCGGTCGCGAACAACGCCAGGTTCGGGCGTTGTTGTGACTGCAGCCCGTTTCAACCAGTGAATGGGCGCGGGTAGCCAGCATCACGACCTCACAGGGGAGCCCGAAAGGAAAAAAAACGAAAGAAGAAAAGAAAAAAGCAGAAAAAAAAAAAAAAAAAACCTTACGTGAAAAGAACAAGTGATGCAGCGTATATTTCCATGTTCTAGCAGTCGATTCATTCGATTTTGCTCACCCTACTAATGATACTCAGCTCGTTCGTCAAAACGAACGGGCTTCCAAACACTCTGCATGATCAAAAGGAGAGGGGAATCTAAGCGAATTAAAAAAAAAAAAAATCTAAAAGAATCTAAAGAAGATAAGAAAAAAAAAAAAAAAAAAAAAAGCTTACCTGTTAGGCTGCCCAAAAAAACAGGTGCCTGCTACTGATTCTGGGGACTTTAAGTCCTTTCTACTTCAGTCGGCGCCACGTGTCGCTCCGTTTTTTTGTTTTCTTTTTGTTTATTCCGTTGGCTTTATCCAATGGTCACATAGTGGAACCATCCCAGTGACCTGTTGAATATGCAGCCCCGAGTTTAGGCTTGTCATCCTTGAAAGTGCAGGGACCATGCTGAACTGCGCGCGACTGAAACATCTCACCGATCGCACGATCGAAAATGGTCGCACCAAAAGGCTGGGCTGTTCCAAAAGGAGCTAGCCCAGTGGCGATGTCATCTGGGCTCGATCCCGGTATCTGTTGGGCAAAAGTCTGGTATGATATCCTACTGGGCTAGCTCCTATTCCACACTCGAATAGGAACAACTCTTCCTTATGAAGAGTTTGGCCCAACGAGGTATCGCCTATGGCCTCACGCAGGCTATGCTTGCGTGCCCCAACAGCCCCAGCCGCGCAGCCGCGCTGCTGCCAACACGGTGGCCGTCTGCAGCATGGCACGCATGCCATGGCGCGGCCACCTATTTGGCCTACTAAGGCCCTGAATGCACCACCTTTTAGGAGAGTAAGTCTAGCTTCAACATCCTCATGACCGAGTGCCTTCGCGGCCTTGTCAGATACCCCGGACAACAAGTTGTACCACCGACTGCCGCTGTTTCAATCGAACGTCAACGACGTCAGGTTCAAAAAAAAATTCAAGTCTCTCGGTCGTAGGGTTGGCCTGAATAAACTTTGGCAACGTCAACCTCATCAAGTCTCCCAATCCAAACAAAAGGGTCGGGTAGTGTCCGACACGATTCGGCACAATTCCCTCAATTCAACGAAAAGGTCGGACAACGTCTGATCTTAAGAAACTCAGGCAGGAATCCTTACCAGGGTTTCTGCTCTGACAGCCTTCCGTGCCCCCATTAAGCGACGTCCCCGTCGCTCACCGTTAGAATAAAATAACAGAAAGAAATTTTTACACTTGAATAAATCAAACGATTACGTCAAACAAAATTTCCCGAATTAATTTGGAATTTCCACATTCACATTTGTTGAGAGACGTTTCCGTCGTTCAAGTTGCTTATCTCTCTCAGCTCTCTGGACACTTATTATGAAATACTCCGTGTAAACTTTATTACTTACACTAACTTCAAACAAAGGCTTACTTTTAAGCCTTGCAATTCATTATAACCTTCCTCTGAAAGTACTTTCACTCAATCACTAGTTGGAATAGTGCTAGAAATAACCTGTGGCAGACCTTTCCCGGATATCTGGAATCCACCGTTGGTTTTACCCAACCTGACGAATTACAATAACATTTAGAAGAACGGTCCCAGCATCATCCCACTGGCGGCCACTTATTCTTCATTAGCCTCTCATAGATGGGTCAAGTTTATCCCTTTGATGGGACTCTTATCGGGTTTAACCTCCCGCTAGGCCTCGTCGGGCTTAACCCCCTGCGGGTCTTTCATTCAATCCAACCAACACATTGCCGCTAGGAATCTAACTTGGGTCTCTTATGTCCATGGGGATGCATTCCCAACACCTCAGCATGTCTCTCGCTGCCAGGAGTCTGACCTCGGCCTCCCATGTAACACAACGATACTCGCACTATACTACAACACGTGTTGTCAACCATGCCAGAGAGAAACCATCCTTCCAAAGTCCTTGTTCCTGTTCCAGCTAATCCTACTCCAACTTAATTGTCAATCACGATTTATCTCCTATGTGTTTTGCGAATGCGTCAAGGAGTAGGGTAATCCATAAGGGATAATATCTCGATGTCAAGCCTCGCTTTAGACTCGAGCCTCGCCACATTCCCTCCGATTTCAGTATTTTCGACCTCGTCAGTCTGCTGCATGTAGAGCAGAATTGTCCCACCTATCATGACCAGGGTTGACTAAGCCCTGACCATGGAGGCAAGGTGACCATTCTCGGCGAAAGGCTAGTCACTCCTCCTTTTATGCCAACAACAGTCACCTACTTTACAGGCAATGTTCTAACAAGATCTAAAACACCTTCCTCCCTTTTGACGATAGTGTAGCCACCCTCCCCCAAAGGAAAGGTGGCAGCTTGCTACTAAGGACCAGGTACAAAGTTCTGGCCCAGGCCTCACTACCGTGTACTGGGCTCACAACACAAGGATTCCTCACTGCATGGCAATTAAAACAATCAAACTCTAAGGCGTGATAAGTAACTGGATCACATGCCTCACGGATAACATGTATGTCAATCAGTCAGGCACATGGTCAAGTATCCACCATTTCCTTAGGTTCGTACAATGAATCTAATAAAACAAAAATACACAGAGCTCCATAAGAGTTCATGATCTTTTAATCGTTCGTGTATGCAATAAATACTTAATAATATAAATATCCATCAGCCATTTCACAGTGCGCTGGGAATAATACTCAACTTCTTCCAATAATCATCCAATCGTGATAAGAAACTCACAAAGTCCTTTGGTACCATTCATTTTCTTTACGAACAATTTTCAATACCTCTCATGCATAGCGACAACTATGAGAAGAATATCACAGTTATCTTACAATCGTCTGTGACAGTAAGGCAGAGATTCATTATTACACTCTAACAAAACAACAGGAATCACAATCTCATTGATGACCTTTCAATCTTGCTGTACGCAACACACATTACTTTTATTAATAACTTACAATTAATTGTGAATTGAAATCACAAATTCACCAATCATCCTCATAATTTGCGATCGCAGTTATGATCAACAATGTCTTTACTCAGAGCAAAATAAATCGCAGTATTATTAATCACCCAAAAAGTTACCTCCTTGGTTAGCCTAAGACAAAAGCCAGAACCGACTGAACTACAATACAAAAGCAAGAAAACAATTACCAAAACTGGTGCCACCAATTACCTCCCCCATTTTATTTTATTTTACTAAAAGTTCTCAGTATATTCTTGGAATGAACTTCGTAGGTGTGCACCTGATACCCAATTTATACCTCGAGCTCCATCCAATTCCTCTATCTCATACGCCCCATGTTCTGTTTTCCTAGTGATTCGCTATGGTCCTAGCCACCGACTGTCTAGTTTTCTGGACCACTGCTTTTCTAGTGACATAGAATACAACAAGGCAATGTCCCCAACTTCCAACGACTCTTTCCGTATGCGTGACCTCTTATCACATTTTTCCTTGTCAGCCTGCCTGCTTTCAGAAGTAGACACAGTCGCATCTTCAATCCGTTCTTCAGTTACCATCATCTGCGTTGCCCTCAATTCCAACAACTTGTCCGTCGAAAGCTTCATTTCCACATCCTGCCTCTGCCAAGTGGTCAGGAAGCTCTCAATTGGAAAGGTCGCATGTCGTCCAAACCACAATGTGACGGGCGCATACCCAGTTGTTCGCTTGATGGTAACATTCTCAACGAAGAAGACCGCCCTCAAATAAATTGGCCATCTTGATGGTTCCCCCTTACACCATTTAGCCAACAAGTTAGACAAGGTGGCATGTCCTTGTTCCACGTGTGCATTGGCCTGGGGATGCGCTCTTGTCGTATAACTGAAATTCACCCCAAGTCTTTTCGAAAGCGCTTGCACCTCCCCAACTCGAAACTCGCCTCCTCGATCCATAACAACCTCTTGAACAAATGGATAACGGGGGTAATATTCCTCAATGCACTCTGCCAAGGCTAACCCAGTACGTTCGCGAATGTCACAGCCATCAACGAACCCAGTCATATTGTCCCTAGCATCAAAGATATACTTGTACCCATTTATCCCGGTGACATTACTAAGAGATCCAAATGCACCACTGCACCCGATTCTGCCACATAACGTGGATTTAGGGGTTCGAGGTAGCAGATATTAGACCTCTATTGGCAAGAGAAACAAGATTTACAAAAGCCAATCCCCACCTTGCTTATCCCTTCCCAGAAATAAAAACGCTGAATCTTGTTCAGGGTTTTCCGCGCAGATCTATGTCCGCCTGCGACCCCATCATGCAGAGCAGCAATCACATCCAACTGTCACGAGGTTTCGCATACCACCCTCTTAGGGACACCATCAATAACTTTCTTAAAGAGGTGACCATTGCGAACAACAAATCCTTTGATCTTATCCCGCACAATCGGATCAACCTCGCTTTCGTCCAACTCCCCATTCAACCACATACCTATCTTCTTATGTTCCCCTTTGTACTCTCTTTCCTTAAACGCCTCTTTAACTTCACTGCCTCCTTCCTCTACATTCATTAACCTCAGGCGATCCTCATGAACTAACAAGTATATGATGAATGACATCATTCCAACGGTCTGGAAAGTGTTATCAACTTGCCTATGCCCCTATTCAATCGTTAGCGGATCAAGCACAAGGTTGATGGCATTGGTCAAGGCCAGCCTCATCATCTCTTCAGAGGTCTGCTCGCCCCATGGGTCCTCCTCGATGAAAGGCTCCTCCATCATGAGCTTTGAACGTACCTCGTAAAAGGTAGGAGCATTCCATATCGATCTCCCATGTCGAGTGGTCGCATCAGTTAAGTAGGTAAAAGAGTTCATACTCAATTGCGACTCTTCTTCCTTCAGAAACGCATCGACCGGAACTAATCCTTCTGCCTGATCCAACTCCGGATCCCATTCAACCCGACTCAACCCATCTGCGCGATTTTGACTTCCCGATATCCGCTCAATTTCAAAGTCAAACATCCAAATATAAGTCAACCATCGCGCAATGGTGGGATCAGAAGGTGAGTAATTCCTTAAGGATTGAGCCAAAGTAGTCGGATCCACCCGTAGGATGAAGCGTCTACCGAACACATAGTTCCGAAAGACTCGGAGACAATGAAGCACAGCCAAAGTTTCCTTTTTAAATTGGGAATAGTTCCTCTCAGCACCATTCAGAGTCCTGCTCTCATATCTGAGAGGTTTTTCCTGCCCCTCAACATCCTTCTGAATCAAGACCCCTCCTAGGGCTGTGGGACCCGCATCAGTCTCAATAACAAAAGGACAGTCTTTATCATCGTCGAAGAAAGGAACTCCAAGGATCAAGCCGCCCTCACGGAACTTAGTCTTTATGTCCTCCACGGTTGCTTGCTGCTCCGGACCCCATTCCGACTCTTGGCCTTTGCGTACAAGCTTCTGCAAGTGCTCCACCTTGGCGGCAAACCTGCGGATGAAGATACGCCAAAATCCATAAGTTCCAAGGAAACTCTGCATATCTGTGATTGACATGAAACGGGTCGGCCTTTCCAAAATTTTATTAGTCTTCTTCGCATCCGGCCGGCGACCTTTCTCGTCGCAAAGGAATCCCAAAATCACTGCTTTCTTCATACAATGTCGAGACTTAACCCCACTGGCTGTGAGATTAAACTCCTTCAACCTCCTAAGGACATTCACCACATCATTGATGTGTTCCCAGACAAAATGACGAATGCCCGACAACACCTTCGCCGCGTCTTTTGCACGAGGCCCTGGAATAGCCAAGTCGTCAATATATGGCGAAGTTATGTCAGGCAATAAGGTTGCATAACCCTCATTATATATCTTTGAACAATGGCGACGACATTCGTCCACCCTTGTGGTGCCACACACATATGGATCAACCCCCGAGGAGTGTGCATTGCAGTCTTGGGCCGAATAGAAAGAATGACATATACATGTCATTCTTTCTATTGTCTTATCCTTTTATATTCTAGGTAGTGCTAGGACTATTTTTGAATTAACAAAAATATCAACTTTTTGTGAAACTGACTCAAAATACGAAGAGCAATTCTCAATAAGAATAATCTTTGAAATTTGATTTTATATTGAATTGTGTGATTTTTTTTTTTATAGTTACTAGAATAGGTAGAAATTTATGTTACAAATATGACTAAGTACAAACATAGTTATAATAATACTTTTACAATACCCAGGCTCTTTAGGTTTGTTCAATAACTACAATTTAGCACACCTTTATTTGAATATAAGTCGATCAAGGTGATGATAGACCTTCCTGCACAAGATTCTGACTGTTGGTATGCATGTGGGAGTCCACCTGCATCTCGCACTGTCACCGAATTCAGTTTCCGAAGGTCATGAACCCACCGTAGAGTACCATTCGGTTTGATGAAACAGAACCATGGAGATGCATAAGGCTCGTAAGAATAATCTGCAACCTTTGTCCCGATCTTTCCATTGAGATACGCGACCACTTTACGGTGATCTTCCGGATCCGGATAACGTGGCCCTCTTACATTCCATGGCCTATGTGGTACAGTATGAACTCTGATCATGGGGATTTTGTCAACATCCAGCCTTCCTCGCTTATCATCATCAAAGGCATAGGCGAGATGTTCTTCCTTCAGCATATCGATGATATATCCCTTTTCCTGCTCAAAGGAGGTCCTCCTCCCCAATGATCATACTTTCCATTCTTTCTTTAGTTAGCCGACATGGCCCCTTTTCGCCTCTCTCCTTCATTTCTCTGATCCACTCATGCTCCTCACAATAATAGACTTCCTCCTGCTGAGTGATTTCACGCCTACCCTCTTGTATTTACGCTAGACGGCGGTGTCAAGCCAGCGTCCTCTAAAAAAAGACCCTGTCGAGTAGAGGGCAATCTCTGGTCCTCTCCCCTATTCCCCTCCGTAGGGGAGTAAACAAGGCGCATAGTTTCTGCGCTCCTGATGTCTGTGATGACCTCGGTCAATGCTTGCACCGCGTTGGGATCAATCGCTGAATATGTCGATTCCAACTCGACCGCCTGTCCAATATCCGGCAGGGTCGATGAAAACTCACGAGGATTCGGCTCCTCCTCTAGCGATTCCTTCTCCCTTCTCAGCTTTTCTGACTCCGGGAAGGTATAAGATTCCGGGTTAAACCGGTTCCATGAACAATGGGGTCCAGTGTTCGCACACTTGACCACCTCGTAGTAAGTGCAGACAGGATCGCAGAGGATCACAAAAATGGTTCCATCATGCTTGTTGATAATGATGCTTTCCGACCGACATAGAAATGCCCTTCCCAGAAGCACGGACCTTGACTTTTCCGATCGTGACGAGGATGTCACTGGCTGTCCCGCAGAATGGAGTCGATCCGCTAGCTCCTACCAAAAACCCGTAGTCGTCTCGGTTGATTTTCAACCCAGCCTCGATGGCATGGCGCTCGCGAATGATGTTCATCTCGGCCCCATTGTCGACCAGCGTCGAGTACTCCTGTTGTCTAATCTGGACCTTAAGATGGTCGATCGACACACTTCACCAATCCATCTTTGTCCCAGGTGGGGACTCGTTAGCCTCCGGCGGAATGACTTTGTCGAGCTTAACTGTCGTGACTCTCTTGCGAGTCATTTACTGCTTAAATTCCTCTCGATTCTTTGGCGACACCGCCAAAATTTCCTTCAGTGTGACCAAGTCGCGCTGACTCTGAAGGATCTTATCAATGAGTCGCTCAATATCGATCCCCTGCTCCACGGGGATTGAGTAAATGTTCTTCTTTGTACGCGGTTACTCCTCGCTTACCTCTCGGTCTTCCCTTTCTCAGGATCCCTTTCTAGCGCGCGTCGACAAGCCTATTCTTCCTCTTCGGCCCACAACCTGTCATCCTCGTTATCTTCCTCGTTTCCAGTAACAGGGATAGGCTCCTCTTCCATTGCCTTTTCGGACCCTCCTTCCTGCCGAGGCTGCTCGCTTCGTCGCCGCATCCGAGTCTGAACAACTATAGTCGGGGAATTTCTCGTTAGCACAGACCTGGGTCGCATCGTGCTTACCATCGGCGTAGTTTGCAATACTGCCCTCGGTGCAGATGTCCCCTCTTGGTCAGGCGCATCCTCCCTTTGATCACCCCATTCGCCAAAAAGGAAGACATTCGGCGATCCGGGCCAGACTTCCTCCGGACTTCCTCCATGTCCACGCAAAGTTGGACGATGGAGTCCCGGCATCGGGCAAGCCTCCCAGTGATGGTTTGCGCTCGCTCCACCACTTGTCTCCTGAATCCTTCCGGCTGTACCGGTGAGTCGTTAATATACAGTGATGCAATGGTTTCCTCAATCTCAGCCAACCACGCTTCTTCTGGGGAAGCAGTCCGGAACGCCGCCGGAAGGGAACAACCCATTCGGCGAAACGCCTCCTTCCTCATACCCCCATCAATGTTGGGGTCGATCAGATTCCCTTCGTGATCGAAGACTTCACCACGTATCGTGGTGAAGACTATCCCTTATTTCTCATCTTTTGATAGGAGCTGACAAAACCACATGATGTGACCCTTTTCTGCACAATAGTTACACGTGGCCTCCTGCTGCCACGACCAATGGCTTCGCTGTCCGTTCCCGCGGCCTCGACCTCGGCCTCGTCCGCCCTGCGGCTGGAATTGCCCTTGATCCTGGGAACTTTGTCATGCCGAACCGCCGCGAACACTGCCATTCCCTCCTTGGTTGTTTTATCCACCATTCCTCCGCTGTTTACGGGAGGTCCCCTGTCCGCCTTGAATTTGATTCAAGGCCTTCCTTTTCGCCTTTGTCAATTTACGAGGCGACTCTTCTTCCTCCTCCCTCTGACTGCTACTTTCTTCCTCCATCGGCTCTTTCCCCTTCCTCTTACTCTTTTTCTACTTGGCCAGCATGACTTGAAGCTTCAACCTTTCCTCTTTCATGCCTTCTATCATTTCTCTCATGCAGGCCAAGGTTTTGTAAATTTCACCGTCCTTCACATCTCCCAACTTTACTTTTTCTCGTTCCTCCTTTTGCTATCTCAACAACGGGTAGAGGATATCGTCAAACCTCCCCGCCAGCGCATTTTGTCGGACTTTAGTCCAGTCATACCTCCCTTGCATTCATTCAACCAACTTTGACTGCTCGACGTCGTTGAAGTTGTCAAGGAAGATAAGGCAACGATCCTTATCGGATACGTCCGGGATTAGGCGAGCCGCGCGTTCAAATTTCGATAAAAATTGTTTGGTAGCACCAAACTTCTTGCGATTCACCATCCTCATGTCCTGGAGGTCGAGCAACTGATTGCTGAGCTGGTACTTCTCCAACAGCCGTGCCTTGAAATCTGACCAATCTCGGGAGATCCGCACCAGCTCATCGATCTCGTCCCGGTACTCCACCTTGCAGTACCTTTTAATCATTCGAAACATCTTCTTGTTCATCCATTCATTGATGTACCCCAACTGTTCGAACTTGTCAACCCAAGAAGAGGAATTGTCGAGCGCATCGGCCCTCGTGCAAAAACGAGGGCCCTCCCGGCCATGTTACGCATGAGTTTATATAAAAACGTCGTCAAGAGACAACTCGGGAACGACGCATAACATTCCGCAAACCGCCGAGACGGACGTGGTTGCATCGCTCCTTCGCCGCTCTAGCCGGGTGCGCCAGCTATACATCCCGCGGTCCCCTACGACGGCCTCGACCACCCTGTGGTTGAGCCTGTTGACCTTGATTTTGTTGCCCCTGGTCAACTTGCCGCTCTCCGCTTCCATTCTCTCCATCCTTACTACTTTCCCCTCGTTGACGAGAAGTACCCTGTCCTCCTCGTACCTGGTTCAAAGCTTTCCTCTCAGCCTTGATCAGTTTCCTAGGGGTTTTTTTTCCTCCTCACTGTCACTTTCACTGCTACTTTCTTCAGTAACTGGCTCCTTTCCTTTCCTCTTTCCAGTCTTTGCCTTGACCATCATCACTTGGAGCTTTAGCCGCTCCTCCTTCATGCTGGTCATCATTTCTTTCATGTCTGATAAGGTCTTATAAACCTCCTTCTACTGTTTCAGCAATCGGTAGAGGATCTGGTCAAAGTTTCCGGCCAGCAAGTTCTCTCGAATCTTCGGCCAGTCATATCGTCCTTGCATCCCTTTCACAAACTTTCGTTGTTCTACCTCCGAGAAATTGTCCAGGAAGATAAGACAGCGATCCTTGTCTGGGAGGTCAAGAACTAACCGTGCCACCCGCTCGAATTCAATAAGAAACGGCTTCGTCGTTCCAACGTTTCGCCGACTAACCTTCTTCAAATCTGCTAAGTCCAACAGTTGATCGCCCAATTGATACTTCTCTAGCAATTTTCCCTTGAATTCTGGCCAGTCCCGCGAACCACGCACCAATTCCTCCACCTCTTCCTTATACTCAACTTTACAATATCTCTTCACCATTCGCAGCATCTTCTCATTGGACCACTCGCAACAACTTCGCAATTGCTCAAACTTGTCTGCCCATCCCGAGGCGTTGTTACCATCAAATAAAGGAACGTCAACCTTCGGGATTTGCTCCTTCTGGGACTGTTGAATGACCCTCACGAGTTCTCAACTATCATTTCTTCTCTCATCCAGATTATCGTTGTTATCAGCCATCTTGAGTAAAAAAAAAAATCACAATAACATATTCAATAGAAAACCGTCAATCTTTCTGCATAAATAAAATCTCATACCTTTGGGATCAAATTACTGACTTTTTCTGAGGTCAAACAAGGAAAAGAAAATAACTTTTTACTCCATTAATCACCCAAGTGTAGTTCCGCTAGGGACAACGGTAGTTTGTCGTTATCCCCGGCAACGGCGCCACCCTCTTTTTAGCCCATTTTAGGTAGAATAGGTTTAATTTTAACATTCCCATGTCCGCACGGTCCTGCGGCTTTGACAAGCGAAGCATTGTCGTTCACATTCGTTACCCTCGGACGCCACACGTGTCCGGACTAAAGTCTGAAAAACTTTTAATCTCTCAGTCATAGGTCAATTCTGAATAACTTTTGGCAAAACATCAGTCTCATCAAGTCCTCCAATTTTAACAAAAAGGTCGGACAGCGTCCGACATTGAAAAAAACCGGCAAATACCCTTGTTAGGGTTTTTGCCCGACAGAATGATTTCCATCGAACAGCGGGACATCAATCTTGGGGTAGGGCTCTCGCTTAGACTGCCGGAAGATCCGTGCCAATTCTCAAATGACATTCCTCCCATCGTCAACGTTATCGTGACATCCCGCGGCCCCGTCCATCTAGAGACCAAACCATAAATCAAAGAAATCAGTCTAGGAGTTTGGTGGCATCTATTAAGGTTTCTTTCTTACATTTGTAGAAGTTCAAAGATTACTAACCTTTTTTCTCCGACAACCACAAAAACATAACTTTTTACTTGTTCCATTCACAAGTGTCGTTCCACCAGGGACAACAGTAGTTTGTCGTTATCCCCGGCAACGGTGTCACCTGTCAAGCGCATCGGCCCCCGCGCGAGCGAGGGCCCTCCCGACCACGCCATGCACGAGATGCTTAGGCTTTCAACTTTTTTGAGACAACTCGGGGACGACACGGTAACCCGCGTTGACCCTTCGCCGCTCCGGCCGACTACGCCAGTTGTACATCTCGCGGTCCCCTACGACATGATAGGTTCTCACGGGGCACAACTTACCTTCCCTAAGGGGCTGTCACCACCCTTAGGGGCGTATCCCTACTGAGCTACTGACCCACATGCGAAAGCTTTTAGATGCAGTCGCAGAGGTAGATGAACAGAGGGTGTTTGCTCGTTCGCTGTAGCATAGGTACGCGTGGTTGAATGCCAAAGCGGACCCGAGCGTCGTTCGTCCCTGGGGCGTTGATCTCCCAGGAATCGGACCGACGTCAGTCGACTAGGATGTGATAACCTAAGCATAAGGAAATCTCAATCAATCCCAGTCCCTTCTTTCAAAGACAATCAGGAGTTACTCAGACAAAACACTTCCAAAGACTATCTTCTGAAATCAATTCATACATATTACAATCATGCATACCACTCCTTGAAATCAAACCGACAAAGGTTGACTTGACTTGTCATCCAACGACGAGCCAACATGCGTTGACTTGACTTCAAATAACACTTATCAACAAAAGGATAAAAGTATGATTAACATGCAAAGCGACGCTTGAATAGCGTCTAATCACAAAGCGACGCTTGAATAGCGTCTAATCAAATCATCTCCATTTAGTCTGTCCATATGGCTAGGCCGACATAACCTTTAACTCGGTGAGACGCGTTGCCAAGTTCTTTCAGTCCATACAACACTGAATGCTAGCAAAAAAATGCTGACATCCCAACTTCCAAGTAGAGCTAAGATATTATCGCTCTAGTGATGACTTCGCTTTCACTCTAACTTTCATGTGAATGACATCTACAAGTAATCCAGCTACGCTATACATGTTAGACAACCGAAATATTGGATACCCCATTAAGGACGAGGGTCCGTTTTCAAATTTTGTTGGTTGCCTTGTCCTCCTGGGCAATAGCCACCCTGCCTGTTCTAAAAAAAAAGGTGGAATACGCATTTTGCCTTGGCCGCTGAGAGCTTCCTAAGCGTTCCTGGTCACGTTAACTCCTAACACCAAGTCACTTACTTACTTAAAATTACGCACTTGATTACCCCTCAATGCAATGCATAATAGTGTCATCATCGGGGCAATCTGGATACTATCCATCCAGTTGATCCTGTCTACAAGGAGTGTTTTTTTTTTTTTTAAACCCCTTTTGCGAGGCCATGGCCAATACCGGCCCAAGCCTCGGGGTGTAGAGTAGGCGGCAAACATACTACCTCTACTCGTGGTAGAGCTGGCCCGTGCCTGCGCCTCAAGATCATCCAGCCACGCAAGCTTGCCTGCATCGAAGGTCAAAGTCGCTGTCCGCATGCCTCGTCGTACGTGTACCTCGCACGCATCGTAAAACGATGCCGCTTGATATGCCATCCTCCAAACAATCGCTCTGAACGGTCGATTCATCCGAAGCAGTCTCTCTGTAGTAGTGTTGTATATCCGAACAAAATTGTGTCTCCTCCCTGAAGGTCAAATCCGGACCTAAACCACAACTTGCGCCAGCAGCTTCATGTTCGTAACTCGACGAAAGTACAATGTGTATCCATAAAGCTCGTCCGACCGTCGCGGCACCGGGGCGCGGATGGCGGCACCATCCGCGAGGAAAAACCCACGACCATTGTTGATCCTTCTAATGAAACCAACCCACCGAATAGGTGCCCCGTCGAAGAGCATCAATAACCTTTCCGCCCGCGCAATGGCCTCCTCTTCTATGGTGTCTCGCACCAGTAGGTATTTCGGAACCATCAAGTCTCGCCGGCCCTAGGCATCTGCGCGTCCGAAAAAAAAATAAACTAAGTTAATCCTCTCGCGGCCTACCCCACTGCTTTCTTGTGATGTAGAGAAGTCAAAAGGCCTTGTCCTTGCGGCCCTCATTGACCCTGCTGAGAAGGGTCGTTCCCTACTCTAGCTATCCAAGCCTTGCTCGCCACATCGACCGCATTGCTCCCCGCTTCTTGTGGCGAGGCCAACCACGACGAGAGTGCCTAGCCGCATTTTGTTCCAACTGGTAGTCATGAACTGAGCTTCTTGTGGCTCAGTTCCCCATGCGCGAGCGGCCCCTAAAACGGCCACTAGAGGGGTATGCTATGGCAGTTCCCCCCTTAACGCGAGGCGTCATGAAACTCAACGCTTCCCCGTGAATCCGCAAGTCCTTCCCCTAGGAGGTGGTCTGGGATACCCCTCGTCCGCGCCCGAGTGAACCTCGGATCTTAGAAGTCGGGTTGGTTCCACCACAACAGCATGGTATCCCCCCGCATAAGCGGTCCACTCCGAGTTGATAGCAGGGTCGGCTCCTAAGGCAACGAACCTCCGCCTCAGATGCCTCCTAGGAAAGGGAAAAACGTCTGCCATGACGGGCAAAACGATCCCTTGTCGCCTGACGTCAAGGGTAACTTAGACGGAAAAAAAAAGAGATCACAGAAGAGAAAGTCATTCAGATAGACGGGCATAGACAGGGAGGGTCATTCGGGAAAGAACGGGTAACCTCAGGAAAGAGTCTCTGTCCAATTGATTTCTTCTTCTTTGTGTGATCAAATTCCTTTCGGCGTCCACTGGTTTTCCATCCTTTCAACATGCATGCAAGCGAGAAATAGAAAACAACCATCCTTCTATTCATTTCCATTGACATGGTTAGGTTCCTTTTTTAGGCATCCTTCTACCTACCTGCACATCAAATCGAACAAAAAGAAGACAATACAATCCCAAACTCATGTCAAACTTCCATTCGCCTCAATACAATCCCAAACTCAGTTTCTTAAGATCAGACGCTGTCCTACTAATGATACTCAGCCCGTTCGTCAAAACAAACGGGCTGCCAAACACTCTGCACGATCAAAAGGAGAGGGGAATCTAAGCGAAATTAAAAAAAATAAAAATCTAAAAGAATCTAAGGAAGAAAAAAAAAGAAAAAAACAACACCAAAAGCTTACCTGTTAAGCTGCCCGAAAAAACAGGCGCCTGCTACTGATTCTGGGGACTCTTAAGTCCCTTCTACTTCAGTCGGCGCCACGTGTCGCTCCGTTTTTTTTTTTTTTTTTTTTTTTTTTTCGTTGGCTTTATCCAACGGTCACATCGTGGAACCATCCCAGTGACCTGTTGAATATGCAGACCTGAGTTCGATCCCTGTCGGGATCGAAAAATTTTGGACCGTTTCTCGATTTAGGCGTGTCATCCTTAAAAGCGCAGGGGCCATGTTGAACTGCGCGCGACTGTTTTCAGCCCCGCGCTCTCACCGATCGCACGGCTGAAAACGGCTGCGCGAAAAGGTTTGGCCGCTCCAAAGGAGCTAGCCCAGTGGCGATGTCATCGGGGCTCGATCTCGACATCTGCTAGGCAAGAGTTTGGTATGATATCCTACTGGGCTAGCTCCTATTCCACACTGGAATAGGAGCAACTCTTCCTTATGAAGAGCTTGGTCCAGCGCGGTATCGCCTATGGCCTGACGTAGGCTATGCCTGCGTACCCCAACAGCCCCAGCCGCGCTGCCACCAACAGGACGACCGTCTGGCAGCACGACACGCATGTCGTGGCCACGTACATGTCGCGACCACCTATTTGGCCTACTAAGGCCCTGAATCGCGCGACCTAGGTAGAGTAAGTCTAGCTTGAACATCCTCATGATTGAGTGCCTCCGCGGCCTTGTCAGACACCGCAGACGACAAGTCATACGATCGACTCCTGCTGTTTCAATCGGACGTCAACGACGTCAGGTTCAAAAAAAAATTCAAGTCTCTCGTTCGTAGGGTTGGCCTGAATAAACTTTGGCAACGTCAACCTAGTCAAGTCTCCTAATCCAAGCAAAAAGGGTCGGGCAGTGTCCGACAAAATTCCCTCAATTCAAGGAAAAGGTCGGACAACATCTGATCTTAAGAAACTCAGGCAGGAACCCTCACCAGGGTTTTTGCTCCGACAACGGAATCCCGACTACGAGCAACATGAAGACGAGGACTTTTATCTAACGGAGAAAAGGGTCACGGCAACAGCTTACATGCGTGACTGCACGCCATGCTCCACAACTCCCCAAAATGTGCAAAACGAGAGTGAATCTTCCGCTGGAATCCAGCCAGATACATTGCCAACCTGCATTGGGTCAGCGCGCAATTTGACACAATAGCTCTACTTCTGAATGATCTATCACGGGCAGTTCTCTAAGGTACTTACCCTCTTGTGAGAGCTCCTACCTTCTCCTGCTAATCATCTCCCTCCAGTCTACGTATCTGTTCGACACTTCGACCAGGCCAGATTCATGTTTTTTTCTCAGCGTCCGTATGAGGGAAGCAACCGCCCGGGCGACGGGCAGCTCCACGTAGATGAAGAGGTCAACGTGCAGTGCCCAACGTTACAACGAGCTTGGCTTCAACATCGATAGCGAAGATTACGACCATGATGCTAAAAGCGGCAATGGCAAGATCATGGTGATCACGTGCTGAGCATTACCACTCTGATGATGATGAAGACCAGCAGTCGTTGTTCCTGAGAACCGACAGGTGGCTATCGTCGTGACAAACGATCGTTCCCGTGGAATGGGTGTGCTCCTCAATCACCTTATCCTCACTTCTTTTCTTCGTCACTCCCTCCTTTGCTCTCATCATCAACCCCCCTCCCTCATAGGAGGAGGTGGAACGTTGACCACGGGCGTGGCAGCGAGAGCCGGTAAGATCCGCTCTTCTTTATCCTCTTCTTTCAATTCGATGCATTACCCCTGCAAGCAGCCTTCAATGCTTGTACAGGTCGGACCGTAGCTCGAATTGAAGTTTTGGCACAGCCATTCAATCCAGCTCGCCTAAAAAAACCCAGTTAGTCTCCATGCTCGCCCGATTTCATCAAGAAACGGGCGAGATACACCATTTTCTCCCCCTGTTCACTTTCCTCCCTTCAACTCCGTCACGGACCCCTTTCTTCTTCTAACTGGTTTTCGAATGACTTTCTACTCAATCTGACTTCAGATCCAGGGTCGCCAACCCTGCAAACCCCAGTCTACTATCTTCATTTGCCCATTTTCATCAAGAAATGAGCAAGTTGCATCTCCATAGCCTTTCTTCCCCGTCACCTCCGCCTCGTCCTCTTTGTTTTTAGCTTCCTTCTTCGTTTTTCCGTTGTTGTCACTTTTCTCTGTCCGCTCTAAGCGCAATCCAGCAGTACGCGGTCACACAACACTTCTCATCCGCTGAGTAGTGCAAAAGAACCGGTTCTCGACTTATGTGAGTCATCCTAATCTTCTCGGTATCGTTCCAATTTTAACGGATGTCCCGAAGGACACAAGCAGGGCAGAGCCGCGCAACACATCCAACAGTTGAGCGGTTGGTAGAGTCTTACAGTTCAGGGGTGTACCAACTTAGTTAGGCCCATAGGTACTGGTCCCACAGGCCTGCTCACACTCAAACCCCTCGCAACTGATCTTGTGGTTGGCGGACAGTGCATCCGATCCCTCCTCTTGGCCAGGTACGTGCCCCTCCATACACAATATGCCGAAGCCCAGTCAACTAACTGTGCACCATTACAAACCCGTTTCCCCTCTGCTGGCCAGGTTCGGGTGGGAACAACATGGCGTTCCAATCTCTGCAGATGTCCCAAAGGACTGGCCTGTGGGTCGGTCCTAGGTAATTTAGAATTATTTTTTTTCTAGCCATCTAATTGTATCTGGCTCCAAACTTGAGTACATATTCTGACAATCCAAGCATGTACCTACTTGAGCTAAGCCAATTTTTTTTAATTTTTTTCTTCCCTTCTGAAACAGGTCCTTATGGTCCTGGCTCCATATCCATTCTGGGGACCGTCAGTCCGGTTCCTATTCCCCCTACAAGTCAAAATAGAATACATTATCACACACACTCATGCTTCCTTCCGTATGGCCAAAGGAACCCTGACCAGCATTGATTACTCCTGCTTGGGAGGATTGACTGTCAGCTTGCCCTACCCTAGTTTTCCTCTCAGAAACCCTGTTGGTTCTATCGAATCGGCGTTGAAGCACAAGAAACTGGAGCAATGTTTGTCCGTCTGAGACTAAAGCCTCAATTTGTCCTTCTCGGGACTGCACTACTTGTCTTTGTTAAAGAGGGTCCCCTCTTCCAATCCGAACCCTCGATTGTATCCTGCTTGTTGCCCTGCTTGTTCTTGTGCTCGTTGAACTATTCCTCCTCTGTAGATTACGTGGTGTTCCGTTGCTTTGCGACTATGCTTGATGCCACTTTTTCCATATCAGCCTTCTGCGTCCTTTAACCATGGATTGCTGAAGAGAGGCTGCCTGAGGACTTGTTGGGCGAGGGGGTAGGCTGACTGGTCATCTCATGCTGCCCTCTCCTTGCTGTCCTCCCTGTTTTGATTGACCATTCCTTGGCCTCAAAATTGCGCGGCCACACACTCTCTACTTTCAGTTACACAACCAGTTAACATAACAGAGAATACAATCACGACTCGCGAGGTGCACTCAAAACTCAAGTAAAAACTTATTTTCTGTCACTTGTAAAAGCCAGGGCGGATACCCTTGTAAGGGTTATTCGCACCGACAACGTGCGGCCTGGCCCCACCCGCAACTGTCGGGCCCCCAAAATGGGGCCCGTTAGCAGGCTCAGCATGTAAGAGAGAGAGAGAGAGAGAGAGAGAGAGAGAGAGAGAGGGACTGAGGAATTGGGAGATGGAGCGCTGGCGACGAGGAAACGGGATCGGGGAAGCCAGTCGGAGCCATGGTCAGGATCGGGAGGGGTAGATAGGGGGATCGGGATTGAGAGGAAAGGCAGGGCGTTGTTGGGGAGGGAGGGGGGATTTGAATTGGGGGGAATCGATCGACCGCGCGTCGGGGGAAGCGCAGTCGGGATCTCTCTCTCTCTCTCTCTCTCTCTCTCTCTCTCTCTCTCTCTCTCTCTCTCTCTCTCTCTCTCTCTCTCTCTCTCTCCTCTCCCTCTCTCTCTCCCTCTCTCTCTCTCTCTCTCTGGAATGGGGTCGGGGAAGCTATCGGGGAAGCCAATCTGAAAGGGAGAGTCGTGGTCGGGATAGGGAGGGGTAGATAGCGGGTTCGGGATTGGGAGGGAGCTCGGAAGGTGGGGTGGAGTTGGGGAGGGAAGGGGGATCAGAATCACGAGCGGAGTCGGGAGGTGGGTAGGAAGGGAGTGCGGGTAGCGTAATTGAGAGGGGGGAGAAACGAGT
>BFEA01000174.1:98379-132023 GCA_003427395.1 Chara braunii | reverse complement strand
CTCTCTCTCTCTCTCTCTCTCTCTCTCTCTCTCTCTCTCTCTCTTTTGAACGGGATCGGGGAAGCCACTCGGGAAGCCAACTGCGAGGAGAGAGTCGTGGTCGGGATCAAGAGGGGTAGATAGCGGGATCGGGAGAGGGAGGGAAGGTGGTGTCGAGCGCATTGGTCCGGCACCACACAGGGCAGCGCGGGACCCTCCCGACCGCGTCACGCAGGAGTTGGTTTGTTCCTTCGTCGTGAATATACATGGAGCTTCCGCAAGCCGCTGCGGCTGAGTGCGCCAGCCATACCTCTCGCGAGCCCCTATGATAGGATAGGGCCTCCGCGAGGCACGACTTACCTCCACCTTACGGGAGCTGTCACCTTTCTTCGGTGGGCGTATCCCCGCCGAGCGACCAGTCCACAGTACGAAAGCTGATGAGCTGCAATCGCAAAGATTGACCAGCCGAGGGCGTTTCTCGTTCGCTGTAGCATAGGGGGTACGCGCGGTATTACGCCTCTATCGGACCCGCTCGCGAACCGACATCTTGGGGGGCTGAAGTCCCAAGCGCGATCCGATGTCGGTCGACTAGGTTGTATCCCACTCACCACGCGCACGCCACTCTAGCAGACACAAAAATAAAACACACACACGCACTCACACATGTACAAACGATAATGAACAAGCAACGCGACAACACTCCTAGTCCCTTCAGTAGCCATCCCATAACTTTCCTATGCGAAAATCAGATAGGCGTTGCGCGCGAGACTTAGTATAAAACCGCGCGGACACAAGGCCTACTCATATCGACTAGCAATGCAATCATTCGCAAGCAGTCGCAATGGTGGCGTACTATGTAGTACCCATACTCATGCGGTCCTCGTTAGTCTCGAGGGTCGCATTCGACACTCAAGTGTCGGCTGACACGCGCCTTGAGGGTTAATCTCTCGACGCTGGACAACCGCCAAGTGCGGTTGAGAACCACGCCCTCTTCTGCACCCTGCGGAGAGTGGGTGGTATACAGGTTCGTACCTGTGGTGGCAATCGTCTCTTATGGCCCTGGAGACCAGCTCCTTCCCCTGAGGCCTGGAAGTGAGTCAAGGGGTTTGACTATGACGGTTGCCACGGACTACAACGTCCAACTAGGCGAACGTCGCGCGCAAGACTTACGGCGATGCTAGTCATATGAGGCAATCGCAGTTTTGGCCTCACGGTATTGAATGGCTGAAGGAATATATCGTGAGGGGTTGTCCTTCACAATATTGAACGGCTGAAGGATATGCCGTTCATCCCTCGTGACATTTCTTGCCTCAGGGTTGGGTGTCTCGACGGGCAGGGCAGATAGGCTCTGCGCAGGGGAAGATTCCTTCCCTGCAGAGTCTAGGGCCTGGGATGTCCTGGACAAGGACCTCGAATCCAGGCCCAGGACTAACGTCCGACTAAGAAATCCCTAAGAAGCATACAACAATGTAGAGGGGGTTTTCTTTCTTTCCTCGATCCCAACCCCAATTTTTACCTTTAAGCGTGGCCCACTCAGGCCATGCGAACACCCAACATAAATACACATATATATAGGGGGATAAGTATGTGACGATCACTTGTCACAATCACAGTGGGACTCTTCACGACCATATATATATATATGTGTGATCGCAGGCGGTCCAATCGAAAATCCGAACCACAGAACATACCTGCAATCACATGAAAGAGTCAAGGAAGAGTCAACGCACTACACAGAGTCAACTCCGACCAATCTCTATACTCATACCCCTCGCTTTAGCCATGCAAGCCCTAGCCTCTGTCCAACCAACCATAATTAAATACTCAGTACCTTTGTTAAATGGGCATTCAATAAAAGTCCGGGTTAAACCTTAATAAAACAATAAAATCACCAGGGCTAAAACCTTTTAGTTTGAGTATTGAGGGTGAATTGGAGTTGAGTCGTAAACCGACGAATCGACAACCAACCTGTTATCAGTGATAACAGAAGGTGATCCTCAAGGGATCAAGCTGAATCTAGTCCAAGTCCTGAACCAAATCGATCACGACGACCTGTAACACAAGACAGGTCAATCCCCAAGCTAAACCTATAAGTCCATGGAGAGTAATCTCCCTATCACGATCTTCCTAGTTAACTAGGCCTGAGTCTACCTCTACGCAAGTGTTTATGCAAAGGTAGACTAACGACAGAATCTCCCCTATCCAGGGTGGAATGCCAGAGTCGCCACCTGTCAAAATATAATCTAACTCCTTTAAACTAAGAAAATTTCGGCAGCGCTTCCCGTAGGAAAAATGCCTTTCTAGAATTTATATCAGCCCGAATATGAAAACAGAAATAGCCTTCAACTTTCCAAAGTTAAATTTCGTTTAACTCCCTGAATTAGCAAAAATTTCGGCAGCACTCCCTTTAGAAAAGGAGACTTTCCATATTTTTACTAAGTTATATATAAACTTTAGACAAGGTGAACTTTTGAAAAGTTAAAATTTGACTAACTTATAGGATTTGCAGAAATTTCGGCAGCGCTTCCCGTAGAGAAAGTAGCTTACCAAAATTTATACAAGCCAAGTATAACAAAAAATCCCAGAAAATGCGGAAATTTGACCTAAGTAAAATAAAGTTAGCTCAGGAAAATGCAGAAATTGAACTACTATCGCTCTAGCACGTGGCGAGCCTCGAAAGCAACTACCTGTCAAACTGAAACTCAGACTAAGTAGTAACTTCACTCAGCCACATGCAATGTCACCCACAAAGGCAAGTACTCTCACCAGCCCAAGTCGACCTTATCAAACAATAGTTCGTAGTCTTTCAATGATTTGCCCCTTTATACCCGGCTTACATAAGGCATAAAGTCAGGCCACCCAAACTTATGGGACTTGCCTAACTTAGCCATTGAGTATACACAAAACAGAGGGCACAACTATTTCTCTCTTCTTTGGGCATGTGACTAGGCCACCCTAGTCGCCTTGAACTGTTTAAGTGTCCCAACTTTATATAATTATCTGGACTTAGTCTTATAAGGCAACATATGACTGAACCGATCATTTAGTTCGAGGTTCAGCCTGCCCTTTCTTACCATCAGTTTATTCTTAGTTCATACTCTCTTCAGTTCGTGATAGGACTATAGTCAGACCACCCAAACTTATGGGACCCTGTCTGACTAGCTTGTCCATAATAGAATAGTAAGAAAGTATAACCAAATTATAGCCTTCGGGTTCCATCATGTGCTAGGTATTGGACCAGACGACCCAAACTTATGGGACATGTCTGGTCCTCTGTCTGATTCGTTCCTCTCTGATTCAATTTGTGCGCGACATAGGGCCAAGGCCACCCAAACTTATGGGACATGCTCAGTCCTCCTCGTTCAGAACCAAAAGAAACATGAAGTAAACAAGGCCACCAAGCCACCCAAACTAATGGGACATGCTTGGTTCCTGAAAAGTCAAGCACAGACAACCCTCGCAAGTCAGAGCAATCAGACCACCCAAACTTATAGAATGGTCTGATTGTCAAAGCAATTTCGCACCATTGGGTATCCCCAAACTTATGGCGCCTTCCTAGCCTCCAGAGCAATCAGACCACCCAAACTTATGGAATGGTCCGATGCTCCAAACAAATCCAAAAACATAGCACTGGGTCTCCCCAAACTTATGGGGACTTCCCTGCCTCAATTGACCCAGTCAACCCTCATGCAAAACTGCCTTCCTCCCAACCTTCCCCCAAATGCAATCCCTTTTTACAATCTGCTTTCAATCAAACAATAAAGTTAAAACTGAGATTTTTACATGCGTTCTTTTATTTAGTATGGCTTGTGTCCTGAAAGTCAAACTCAAAGCCAACGATAAGATACATGCAGTATACTCAGTCAAAACAGAACAGGTAGTACAGATAGGGGCTATAATCTGGGCTTATAGAGGGAGATGGGTGGTTACCTCTCAGTTCCCTGCGTCCATAACTCCTCCTGAGTTCCGGCAAAGCTCCCGCAATCGGTGGGGTAACCTCCCACGTAGGCCTTGCTGCGGTCTTACGGGTTGCAATCCCGCCTGCCGCCTTCCTCTCTGAACAGGATTAGACTTAGATTTAGAAAGGCAGAAAGAGGGGTTTGAGACTCTCAAGATACAAGGAGGGGACAAACTCAACTCCAAGGAGAGGGCCTTGTCGCCTTGAATCGCCTGAGGGCCCCGCAATGATGGCCAATGACTGTTGTCGCTTGCTTAGACGAAGTCAAACTGTTGAACAACTCCCCCCCTCTGACGACTTCCCAAACCGCAGCAATAATCCCCTCACATAAGTTGACCACTCCTCCAGGCCACAGCTTCGCCTCCTGTGGCAAAACAGCAGTCACACTGCCCCAAACGGTCATACTCAGATGAGCACAGCAGCCTGCAGTAGCTCAGTCCCTGTTGTAGTTGAAGACGCAGCTGAAACCAGCAGCGGACCGCATAGCAGTGGAGCAGCAAACCGGAAACAGCCAGCAACAAGTTGAAAACAGCCTGCAGCAGCTGTAGCAATCTCAACTGTTAGCAGTAAAAACGATCCAAGGATCAATCAATCAGAATGGCAAATGAAGCCCGAAGCTCAGCAGTCCACAGGTTCACAATGGAAGCCACTACTATGAATCGGAACCGGCAGCAGAATCCAGACGTAACAGTGGCAGCCTGCCAGCCAGTCCAAGTAGTAGAAATATGGGCTTAATTGGAACAACTGCAACTTGTTGTGCGGAAGGTCGCAGCAGCCGATCTCGACAGCAGGTAAGTCCCCAACTTCAGGGCCGGTTTCTCAGCCCCTCACCTTCTCAGCTGGCAGGTAAGCTCAGGTCTTCTACGAGGCACGATCGAGCACGTATGCCCCTCCTTTCACTGCAAATGGGCAAAACTCGAATGACTCTTCCGTCGGAGCACGGCTAGGTGCACGCCATTCGGGCACGTGTTTGGTGAGATAGGGAACAACTGCTTCCACTGATAGCGCGAGCGACTTTCTGGCCAACAGGTAAGTGCCTGACCCTGCAACACCCTCACGCTAATGTTGTTCGCTAGCAAAGGTAACCGTCTTGTTGTCTACCTTCGTGCTCGTCAGGTAAGTTTCCAACTCCGCGGCTAGCCCCCCATTACTTCCGCCGACATGATACGCATAATTGAACGAATCTTCCGCTAGAACACGGAAACATCCACTGCTTTCCGACCGTATACCCCTGCCTGAGATCCTTGACCAAATAGGTACGTGCTCTCTTCCCCCATCTTGATCCCTGCTCGCTCCTGCTCTCTACGATCGCATGAGAAAAAATCGAATGAATCTGCCGTAGGACAACGTCCGGGTGCGTACCTCCCTTTACTTCTTCCAATTGTGCGGGCGACGCTCCTGCCACAAGTAAGTCTCCAACCCCGTAGCCTGCCTCATGCAAGCCCCATCGTTAGGCTGAGCAAAATTGAATGTATCTACCGCTATAACACGGAAATATACATTACTTAGTAAAAGCCGCTATCTAGTCATCCTCTCCCCACGCAGCTCCTAACGCCCATATCGCAGAAACCATGCACTAACTTTCGAATCCGACTCTGCCATCGGATTCGCCCGTCCTCAACACCTCTAGAACTCACCTCTCTCCACCCTTTCACTCTTACTAAGAAATGCGCTGAATCCTCTTTCCTTACTCCGCCATATCCTCTTCGCGCACCTCCACGCACTCCCTCTTCCTATCTAACGCTAACCTTTCTAACCTACTACTAAATCTAATCTCACCATGCAACTTGCCCAGGGCCAAAACCTCGGGATCGCCTCTTTCTTCGTTCGATTCTGTCGGAAATCGGGAGAGATATCGAGTTCCTTTCTCTCGCAACGGCCATATCCCCTTTCTTCGACGGTCCCGGGCGATGCTTCTCTTTCCTACCTCTCAATCTATTAACCTTCAACCAAAACTAACCCGACGATTGTGCTCGCCCGGGGCTAAGGCCCCCACCTGTCACTACTACTTCCCTGCGATCGTGAGGCCTCATCAGCGCTCCCTCTTTCTCGCTGCGCCCCAGCTCTAGCCCCACCATCTCTTACTCCGACTGTATCTGGCACAATTCCGCGTCCAGATTCATTCAATTCTCTCTCCCTCGTTACCGCCGCGCACGACCTCTTCTTCACAGCGCCCGACTCACATTCCGATTGCCAAATTTGGCTACACCATTCGGTTCGCAATGTCCAAAATCCCTTAGTCTGTATCTCACCCACCCCAATCCTAACTTGTGATAAGCAAGCAACGCTTTCTCCCTCCCGCCATGCTCATTCCTCCCTCACTACGGTCAGCTTTCGCTAGCTCCGCCTCTTCCCTGGCCCGTACGCGCTCGGCACCGTTTAGCGCAGGTGTCACCGAAGACTAGCGCAGTGCGACTCGGACCGTGCGAGGGTCGAACCGAACAGCAGGCAAAGCAAAAACAGTCAAAAGGAAAAGCTATTCTCGATTTATGCGTGTCATCCTTGAGCAGGGGCCATGCTAATCTTCTCTGTATCGTTCCAATTTTAACGAACGTCCCGAAGGACGAGACACGAGACGCCCTGGGGAACCACCACCGGGTTGACCGGCCCCTGGTAAATTAGAATATTTGGTTTGGCTCTTTCAGTTCCAACTAACTGGTATCGAACGCAGGCCTGTATTCCAACCGTTCATGGGCGTACCAGCCGAGCTAGGCCCTTGGGTCGCAGTTCCAACCACGGTACCGTGTCCCAGAACAGAACGGGGCATGGGAAATGGAAAGTAAAAGAAATAGTAATAGAAACATAAAAGCAAAATATATAAAAGAAATGGGAAAAAAGGGGGAACTGCTGGCACCTCGCCAGCCCCGTGGGTCGGGCCCGTCGTCGCGCCTGCTAACAAAACTGAGAGGGATAGCCTCGTCGGGCCCTCAACCTAGTCCCAAGCCGTAACCTATAGGGCTAAGCCCAAGCCTGAAACCAGCAGGCGCGAAATCCTACATGAAGTGGTGTTGCGCAGTGCTCAGGGCCAAGAAACGCCCTGGGCCGTTCGTCAGCATGCATTTGCACCTACTGCCACTAAACGTCCGCGCCGGCGGGCCCCAATTGCACCGTGGTCACCACGCACGCTATTCCACGCGCTAAGCCTACCGCCATTCAAACATGCCAGGCAAAAAGGCGGAATCTTTCAAAAAAAATCCCTAATTTAATCAGAGAAAAATAAGACTCAGTCAGTCAACTACGCGGACTCCCCGATCAACGCAAAGGAAATAAAATCACACGCACGCCTTAAAATTGTGCGCTCACTCACTCTTCATATTCAAAACAACCCTCAGCCTACACTCAGACGACCGTGGCGACCCGCGCGGTCACCCGACAATTCCGAATTACCTGAATTTTCTGTCACTTGCAAAAAACAGGGCGGATACCCTTGTAAGGGTATTCACGCCGATAGCTTACCGGACCATATTAAGCGACGTCCACGTCGCTCCGCCAAATCAGAAAACTATAAATCCATCCGCACTCCGAATGCTGACGAGAAAGGAACCAATCTGATTAGCCGGCAGACTCAGGTTAGAGGCCTCCAACAATCTGTGCCCACCCAACTGTATGCCGCTAGGGTTTCAACCTGGGTCTCCATTGTCCTGACACTAGGACGCCGGTGTATTACGCATTAATACTACAGCATAAGTTTCAATGGCCCTCTCAAACCGTCCTCTTCCCTTTGTCCTAGACAAACGCCGGCTTCTCGTTGGGTGTCCCGATTAGACTCTTCCTCGTAAGCAGAGCCATACCCCGGGACGCGGGCCTTAAATGAGACCTCAGAAGACGCTCTCGCCTTCTTCGCAAAATCCTCACGATCAAACACACAAGCATATATCTTATCTGAGCTTTTTCTGCAGTCTAGTACATATAGGTAAGGTCTCCATTCTGGCCCACAATAGCCTGGTTGATCAAGCCAGGTCTACGCTCTACCGCATTGTTATCTTAGCGGCAGTATCCCTCGCTATTTACGCAACAATAGGTTTCCTCCTGATAAGCATTCAATCAAGACTACCAGAAAAGACTCGACTCATATCCCCCGCCATCCCATTGGAGTAATTTCCCGATGCGTGCACACCACAACTCTTACTCCTTTGGTAGACGAGGGCCTGCTGCCAGGTTGTGCTGGCACGCAGCCATCCACTAGGGGTTGTGCCCTAGAGGTGCTAACCTTTACCGTTTAGCTTGGTCTTCCTTAAAATGTCCCAGGATTAGCACAAGTGTCCAGGCAGTGTGTCGCAAAAAACCACAGGCCCACTGCGGGACCACGCAGGGGTCTGTCTCACATAAAGGCGTTTACCAGTTCCCTATGGGACAACATAGAGAGCACGACATCCTTCTCACAATCATAAACATGAATCACCGCCCGGTTCACATGACTGTGGCCTCTTGACTTGATCAGAGACAGTAAACCACGCATCCCGATGACATCTACCAAATGCACTGATTTGCGACACGCTTAATTTAATTCAAAACAGTCTTTCTGGTCCTTCTCGCCAGACTTTATCAACTCAAACCTTGCTTACCATGTCCTTGAATCTATTAACCACCTTTCACACGAAGGAGGTCTCTCTTCCATGGGTCTCCCAGCCATCCCTCTCTTTTTAGGATGAACTATCACACGACCCGTTTTAAACCACCAGTTCACGCCCCGGCACTATCCTGCTATTGCAGTAAACTGCACCCTGACCTGGGCCCTTCGGCAGAGGGCCGGTAGAGCTTCGGGGCGAAGGACAGGTCGGCCTAAAAAATTAGAGTACCCATTCCAGGAGGTGCAATGGATGGGCGGGCGCCAGATATGAAAACACAAACTACGGCAAGACAAAGAAACAGGACAAAGTACGGGCTTGAAAAAGAGACAAATAAAGAAAAGAAACAAAAAAAGCTAAAAGCAAAAAAAAAACTTGTAAGGCCCGCCAAGACAAAAAAATATGGGAAATTAGTAAATTACTCTTTTTTTTTTTTTTTTTTTCACAACATGCCAATTCCAAAACGCGCCTGCCGCGCTACCTACGTTCGCCTCATCTCGACAGATGCGAAAATGACAAAACTTGTGGTGGGTGAATTTGCCCACGTTCCCGTGGAAGATGCATCCCCCTTTATTCGAAAACGTTCCATCAGGCTGTCAGCACGGACCRCACCAGAAGGCGATTTTGGCGTCCTGCCAGATTTCGGATGATTCGATTGTCGAGGGGCACTCTTGCTATAATAGGCTTTTTTTTTTTTTTTTTTTTTTTTTGCACTATGCGTTTCTTGACTGAGAGCATACTCATGCTGGGACTTTCCTCGATGTATCCGACCTCGATTGCGACTTATGATGCATGCATCTGACCGCAATCACGTCCAAGTCGAGTCAAGCATCCCATTCTGAGTATGCCCTGAACCTGGCCGCAGCTCCTGTGATACATCCATGGAAGTCCTATACGTGTGGACATGCTTGCAGGCAGATCCGTCCAGAGCGGTGTAGTCTGAGTACGCCCTGAGTTGTGTAGCCCTGTTCATTCTCTTTTCCTTCTCTTCTTTTCTTTTTTTCCTTTTTTCTCCTTTTTTCTTAGGCCTGGTTGGCGTGCCACATGAGTGAAAACAAAGTAAAAGTAAAGAACGAGATACAAAATTGAAAAACAAAAACTACGTATGTCCTGCTTTCTGTTCCATCTGCTGGCAGCAGGTCCAGCACCTCATTCTTCAAGGACGACGGCACCCCCTCACTTTCAGGCTCGACAAAATAAATCTTTTGGGAAAAAAAACAGGTCTGGGTGAACTGGTGGTTTAAAACACCTTCCTTTTGAAGATGAGTCTTCCAATAAACAAATATTACTACCTTCCTTAATCTGAAGGGGTCTCAACCATAAAACAACTCAAACTCAGAGACCAACTTATGGGTCCTCTTCACAACTCAACCATAAAACATTCGGCATGGTAAGCATTCGAGTCTCAAGAACTCGCCAAATCCCTCAGGATTCTCACACTTCTGTCACAAAAACAAACTGCACTACCTCTCCTTATACTCGGCCCCATCACCCGCCCATGGGCAGATCGCACGAGTATACCGAAGAGTAGACAACATTCACATTCACACAATACAAGACACATGAGATGTATCCCACACATCTCTCACACAAGCCATCATACAACAGGATAAAGCCACACATGCGAGAGTGATAGTGATCGTCACAAGAATAAGTCTCATAGGGTCTCAACTCAAAATACACTCAGGAAATGAAATGTCCCCCTCAAAACAACACAGATACTCAGCCCCCTCGTCCCGCTCTGCTTAGTAAAACTCATGTCCCAAGTGCTACGAACTCTCGAATCATACTAAAAAATGCAAGTAACCCAAATCACAAGGACTAAGCGTAACTGAATACTCACACACATCAGACAACTAATCCTGTCTCCTAAATCATGACAAAAATCCCAAAAAATCTCTCAAGTGCTACAACCTGCATATGTACAAGTAGACAGAACATACATGTCTAACCCACGATATGTCCATGCTCATCCTACCCTTTATGTACAAGGGTCATGCTGGCCTATAGACAAACCAGTCCCTATTCACTCATCTCCTCCTGGTTTTGCCTATACAACTGAGGCCTACCCCCATCTGCAGTCCGCTCTACAACCCTGCCTTGTCTATCATAGAATCTCTCATCCCTCTCTGTAACTCGTCCCTCCGCTTTGTCCTTGAGAAACCCCTCACACTGCAGAGCCTGATGCCCTTCCTCCTTGCAAAAGAAACAGGATGAGTCAAACCACCTCTTGGGCTTCCTCTTCCCCTGGGGGTTTGAAATCGATGGTGCCCCCGCCGCCTCAGTGGCCCCCTCGTAACATAATGGCAATCCCATGCAACCCTGAGGTTCGGACTCCGCGGCCTCGGTGCCCTCACTAGCTTGTGCGCCCGCGTTCTCTGGCCTATACTCAGGCGTGTCCAGCCTCTGGGGTCTCTCCAGCGGCATGTCTACCTCCATGGCTGCCACTAGCTCGTCTAAACGAGATGCCTCCTTCTCCACCGTCTCCACCGTCTCAGGCTCAGTGGGCGCCACTGCCCCTGTAAGGGTACCTCCCCGCACCTCCAAAAGGATTGTAGGGGACTCTTCTGCGAAACCCTCTTCTGCAGGCGGAAATTGGGGCCTCTGAGTTGGCTCCCCTGCAGGGGCCTCAATTGACATAGGGGTTGCCTGCTGCGAGGCTAACTCCGTGGGATCCTTGAAACTAAAACTCTTCCCTTCGGCCTTCCTCTTCGTCTCCGCTTCTGCGGGATCCAGGAACACCTCCTTTATTTCCTTCTGCTGAGGAGGCTCTACCGTTACTCCCTGGCCAAAGAGTCCCTGCATCCTCTCACCCTGGATACCATATCTGCTCTGCTCTGTCCAATCACCTTGGTGGCCGAAAGCCTCTCCACTGCCGCCGCCATATCTTGGAGCCTCTTTTCCCACTCAGCTTCCCTATCTTCCATACGAGTTCTCTAGGCTCGATTCTCTGCCTTCTTCTCTGCTAGATGAGTAGACAGTTGCTCCACCTCCAACTTCCTAGCCGCCAGCTCATCACTGAGCAGGGTATATCGATGGAATGACGTGGTCGCTGCCTGGCGTATCCTCCTCTCCGCTCGCTCGATCGCCATCCTGGCGGCGGAAAATCCCAAGTCTCCAGTCTCTCTCATCTCGTTCGCCCTCTGGTCTTCCTGTCTTGTCTCTCGCGACCTTAGGCAGGCGGCATCCCTCCTGCTCTCGTACCTAGCCCACATCTCATCGATCCTCTGCTCGCTCGTCCTGGGATCGATCGGCGGCACTGGCGCCACTCCTGCGGCCTCCATCATGACCTTTGGTAGACTTCTCCTCAACTGTCTCTCCCGGTGTTTTCCCTGTCCGCGCCTCGTGGGTCCCTCGAGCCGGAGCCTCAGCACTCGCCCCTCCCTCTACATGCGGCAACTCTGGCGGTGGCTCATCGGACGCTGGCATCTCAGTATCCGAGTGCTCGGCCGCATGTTCGGCTAACCGTGAGCTGACGGTCGTGCGCGCCCCCGCTCTCCCGTCCTCCTCCTGCCCCCCTATCTCTGCCATCTTCCTGGGCGAAGTGATGGCCTCCGGCGCAGGTGCTGAAACCTCTCCACTATCTGGCTCAGGAATCCCTTCTGGACAGGGCTGCTGTACATGCTCCGGGACCGGGGTATGAGGAGGAGTATCGTCCCCAACAGTAATAACCTCTTCAACCAGTGGCTCCCCTGGCTCACGCGGCTCAGTCTCTGGCTCAAGGCCTTGTGGTCCTTCCACCGGCCCATATCGTGCCGGTTCAACCAGACCGATTCCCAACTGCGAAGTCCCCCATTGAGACGCATCGAGGTGGGCCTCCAAACTCCTGAGCGGCGTCTCCGATAGTACATCCTCTCCCTCTTCTAGCAATCTCAGCGAAGGCCCCTGTAGGTCAGTACTAGTGATCTGACGAAACTCCACTCGCTCAAATCCATAAGTAGGGAGTGGCCCTGCTGCCTGAGCCGGCCCCACCGGCTCCTCCTCTCGCCGTGCCAAGGCCTTTCGGCTTCTCCTAGTCGCAGTGGCCCCCCTCGTTTCTGGGTCCAGCGGTCTCTTACTTCTCTGCCTTCTCTCGACCCAAGGCTCTGGCCTCTCAGGCTCTGGCCGCCAGAACGCCTGCCTCAGTTGAGCCTGACAATCTTCCCAATCACGCGCCCTATCCCGAATCTGTCTCGCCAATGGTCTCTCCGCCCTTCGCGTCCAGAGGAGCAATGTCTGCATCCACTCTTCCTGCACGGTCCCCTGATCGCACATATACTACTCGTAGGCTGGAATGAACTCCTCCGCATTGCCTTCCTCCAGCCGGATAGGCAGACCATCGCGTCCCACCGGCAAAGCCCTCAGCCTCTGCATCCTTGCCTCCACATCCGGCCAGGTCAAAGCCTCCTCTCGAATATGCGCGATAGGCTCCTCGAAACGTCCAACCCCCCTCAGGTTTCGTATCATCTCCAGGGTAGTCCACCCCTCCTGTGTCGCATGACCCTGGTAGGCATCCAAGAAGAGCTCTATGTTATCATCGTTGAAGACAGGCGTGGACTCCCTCCCAAACGGCCTGCGCTGGTCATTCCCTCTAGATGCTCCCGAGGGTCTCTGTTGTGGTCGTGCATCCCTCCCGCCCCTCTGCATGGCTGTCTTCGAAAAGTCAGACCTGCATATCAGGCGAGAGAAAGCAAACAGGCACACAACGAGATCAGCCATCAAGTCCATCAAGTCTACGACAAACACATACACACCTATCCCTTCCGCCCTCTACTTAGTCTAACCAGGACATGTGACACCTTTAAGATAAAAGTTTATTATGGGGGGTATGGAACTCTTTACCTATTCCCTGGCCACAAACTTCTTCAACCTGGTCCCTGACATCCAATCCTGCCACCCTGTCCCGTTCAGCTCCTCAATCTGGTAGGCCCCAAATTCTCCGCACCGCAAGATCCTATAGGGCCCCATCCACCTTTTGTCGAGTTTCCTCGACCATTGCTTCTCCAAAGAGGAGTCGTACAGTAATACGACATCCCCAACTGCCAATGGTTCCTTCCTCACTCGCGCCATCTGATCCCATCGCATCTTATCATCCATGCGGCTTCTTTCCACCTGACTGGAGGCCTCTCGTTGTCGGGGCAAATACCTTGACAAGGGTATTTGCCGGGGTTTTTCAACGTCGGACGTCGTCCGACTTTTTCGTTGAGTTGAAGGACTTGATGAGACCGACGTTTGCCAAAAGTTTATTCAGACCTGACCTAGGACGGACAGACTAAAAGTTTTCGAACGTTAGTTCGAACGCGTGTGGTGTCCAGCGGTAACGGATGTGAATGGTGATGCTTCACTTTTGTTGAGGCCGCAGGAATGAGCGGACATGGGAACGATAAAACCAAACCTAGTCTACCTAAAATAAACAGCCGCGCGATTCAGGGCCTACTAAAAAGAGGGGTGCGTCGCCTGTTGCGACGCAGAGGAAATGGGAAGCAGGTTTTTTTCTCTGGGCTGCGGGGGTTGGCATCGAGCCAAGGGGTTGATAGGCCGATGCCGAGATCACGTGGCCAACCGACGGAGTAAGGCTTGCCGGTAGGGCCTGGAAGGCCATAGGCAGGCAGGCAGGGCCTGCAGGGCCGCAGGCAAGCAGGGCCTGCGAGGCCATAGGTAGGCGAGGCCTGCAAGCCCCGACATGGGGGATAGGGGCAGGGCGGAGCTCTTCATATAGAAGAGCTGCTCCTATCACTATCGTGATAGGAGCTAGCCCAGTAGGATACAGTGCCAGACTATTACCCAACAGGTATTGGGATCGAATCCGACATATTGCGCCCTTGGGGGCTAGCTCCTTTTGGAGCTGGCCACTTTGCTGTCAGCGCGATCGATTTCGACCGTCGATCGCGAAGATCGCACGGTCGAGATCGGCCGCGCGAAGGTCAGCATGGCCCCTGCATAAGGATGACTCGCATAAAGCAAGAAAAAACAAAGAATCAAAGAAAGAAAAAAAAATTGAAGTCCGTTGGGACTCGAACCCAAGTCTGCATTTCAACAGTTCGTGGGGTGTCCCACGAAGTGGCCGTTGGCTAAGGCCAACAGGGCAAGAGAAAGAAAAAAAAAAACTAAAAAACTAAAACTGATGTGAAAGCAGAGCGCCACCTGGCGCCCTTGGAAGTGCCTGGGGCACTTCAGCCCCAGTATACGTGACAGCGCCCGTTTTAAACGGGCGACCGTTTTTAGGTGAGTTCGCTTTTTAAATTTCCTTTTTTTTTCTTTTTTTTTTTCTTTGGATTTTTTTCTTTTAGACTTTGTTTTAGATTTTCTTTAGTTGGATTTTCTTTGGTTATTTCTTTTTAGGTTTTCTTTTTCTATTCGTGGTTTTACCAGGGGTGCCCGTTCGTCGAAACGAACGGGCTGATTGCCATCTAAGGATGAGCAAAGTTGAATGAATTTGCCACAGAAAGTGGCAACATTCAGGGGCAGGCCTTAGGGCCTTGGGCTGAATTATGAGGGTTCCTCTGCACGCGCTTTCGGGATCCCAACTGCGAGGGACAGATAAGTCGTTTTTTTATGGTCGAACGCACGTTTTGCGGCGACGTTTGGGGCCTTAGGTGTCTCTCCCATAGGGACTTCACGACAGGTCGCAGTCACTGGCAACGGTTGCGACCTTAGAGAGAGAGAGAGAGAGAGAGAGAGAGAGAGAGAGAGAGAGAGAGAGAGAGAGAGGAGTCTACCTGGTGACGACGACGAGCGGGGCAAAGGCCAACAGGTAGGCCTCTCATTGTGCAGCCCTCTTGAGCCACGCGCCTGTACCGGGCGCCTATCCTGCACCAGATACGGGCGCAGTGGTAGGGGACAAATAGCCCTGATGGGCTTAACTCCAGTACGCCCCTGCAAATAAAGGGGTGGCCGTTCGTTTCAAACGGTGGGCTGCCCCTACACAGGGGAAACGAAGGGCGGGTAAGAAGAAGGAAAAAAAAGAAAACAAAGGAAGGAGGAGGAGAAAAAAAAAAGAGAAGAGAGAAATAAGTAACGGCCACGTACGTGGCCGCGGGGGCAGAATAGATGCAGAAGGGAGAAGAGAAGAGAAAGAAGGAAGGCAGAAGAAGAGATGGGGAACAAAAAAAACGTCACGGATTTGGTCGCGACGTCGGGCCAGATGCAGGGGTAGAAGCATCTGGACCTTGATGAGACAGCGGACTGTTGAGTTCAACAGTCTGCTAGGAATGGCTTGATGCAGCCGTTTTGGACTGCGTCTAGCCGCGGGTAAAGGCCAGATGCATGACCAGGGTCTGGAACTTGGTTCCCCTAGGGGAACATCAAGATTTCCAGCCCTTGATCTCGTCTGAGATCAAGGGTCAGGCCCTGATCCGAGTTTTGGCTGGGGACAAAGTTGCTGCCCTCAGCCATCGGCTGGCTATAAAAGCCAGCACTCCACCCAGCAGCCTCACAATTGCGGCAGTGCTGCTGGGGCATTCACTTGTGTGAATGCTGGCTGGCTGCTGCATGTTGCCGGTGGAGGTGCTGCTGGTGGAGTGGAGGACTGCAGTGGGCACGGGAGTGGAGGCTGCCATAGCCACCACTTCGTTTGGTGAAGTGCAGAGAAGGTGCTGCCTGCACAGTGCGGCGGCGGCTGGTCTTCGAAAAGCGGTGCAGGGGAGACTTTGGCCGTTTTGCACGGCGTGGCAGGTCTTCGGCAAGCGGTGCAGGGGGGGACTCTGCCTGTTTTGCACGGCGCAGCAGGTCTTCGGCAAGCGGTGCACGGGGGACTCTGCCCGTTTTGCACGGCGGCAACAGTGTATTTTTGGCAGTGCTGCGGGAGCGCTGCCGAATGACGGCAACCTTGATTTTTTTTGGCAGTGACGCGGGAGCACTACCGAAATTTTCGGCGGCAGCTGTGACTTTTTTGGCAGTGACGCGAGAGCGCTGCCCTAAGGGGAGGTGCTGACCGTTTGGCGGCACGACAATGGCGATGTTTTTTTGTGAGGTTACGCTGCTAATGTTTTTGGCACGTCTGCGTGATACCAGTTTTGACAGCGCGGCGAGCGGCAGTTCCGCGCTTTAATTGTTGTGGTGTGCGGCAACTATGGGGGATTCTAATGGGGCCCAGAGGTTGGACTAGCACTGGTGTATGTTGGGACTGTGTGGCAGTGGTGCGTGGGTCGACGACATGCATAAAATGCAGAGCGGTTGCATGCGGCGAAGTAATTATGGGGCTCGCGGCACCTGCGGGTTTCACCAGGGGCCACCTTTTTTTTTTTTGCGGCGCACAGTGCAAGCGGTTTTGAGTTATGGACCATCTGGTGTTGCGGGCGATGGTGTGGGACTGTATTGAGACCATCTGAGACCATTTTGGGACTAGGTGGGATTGATTGTTGTGATTGGGACTGGCATGATGGCATGGTTATTGTGAGCGGACAGGATGATTTGAGGCGGTATGGACTGGTTGTTGGTTGGGGAAGTGTCCTTGGAGCACGTGGTGCAGTAGGGACTGCGTTGAGACTATTCAGGATGTTGAAGCAACGTGGGGCTGGACGTTAAAGAGCACCCTCCTGGATGGTTATTCTATTTGAATTCTCTTAGTGAACCCAACCTTGGAGTGATTGGACACTTGGAGAAATAAGCGAACCATGGCTCAGGAGAAAGACCGCAACTTGCGAAGTTGTGAGCCGCGTATTTTCATGTGAGCCGCATATTTTCATATTCAGCAGCGATCGTTTTTGGAATATTACCCGGCTAGCCGCATATTTTCATATTCAGCGGCGATCTTTTTTGGAATATTACCCGGCTTTCTTGAGTGGGCCGGATCAAACTTCACTCAAGGTCAGTCAGTTGAATGACTCAGATTTCCCTTCACCCCTGTGTGAACCCACACCTTGCTTGACCCTGTTCGTTTGAATGTTCGAAAGAAAAGGTAGAGGAAAGTTGTGTGAGTCATACACGTGGATGGAAAAGTCTGACTCGATTTTGGGATTGTACTGTTTTCTTTTGAACTTGTTTTCTATGCATGTTGTGCAGGTAGGTAGAAGGATGCTTACAAAGGAGATTGATTGTGCCTATTTGAGATGAAGGATGATTATCCTCTTTCTATCTTTCCCCTGCCTGCATGCCAAAAACACTTGAATTTTGAAGTAAATAATTTCAATGGTGTCGTGAAAGGGAAACTTGAACATGATGAAGATGAAGATAATCAGACTTAGTCTTTCCCATAGGATTGACCCGTTTTATCTCGAATGACCTTACCTACTTGTACCTGTCCAAATGATTCTCGTTCTCTATCTCCTCTGATTTCTTTCTGTCAAGGCTACCATGAATTCAGGAGAAATAAAAAAAATATATGAAAGTTATTTGCAGTGGACACATCTTCTATCTCTAGGAAGCATCTGGGGCGGGGGTTCGTTGCTTCAGGAGTCGGCCCTGTTATCGACCCGGAGTGGACCGTTCTACAGAGGGGTACTTGCCGATTCGGTGGAGACGGCCCGACTTCTGAGACCCAAGTCTTGTGCTCGGACGAGGAGGAGGAGTACCCCTAACCACTTCCTAGAGGAAGAGGCATGCAACGCGTCAAGCAATGCCCCCGATCAAGAATCATTCACGAAGTAGCCTGTCATCCAATAAGATTAAGAAAGTATGAAGACAGGGAAGTGTGTCGAATCTTAGGTCAGTGGTAGGCTGGAATGAATGACTTTGGCAACGCGTCTCATCAAGTCAAAACTAAGGCAGATCGACTACCTTGTCGGCTGCATCTATATTATTATCGAAAGTCAACTTCTTGTTGGCGATTGTATGATTATCTTGTGATATTCGACTTGAGGCGGTCGGATTGTTTTTGATCTTGTGTTGTTGAATGCATCAAATAATGATCTGGATGCTCCCAGTTGTTACTTTGGATTGGATGTGCGTCCTATCGACTACGATCGACTTCTTCTGATGTAACTATGTATGGTTGTTACGACTTTTTTTTTAATTGTGTGTTAAAGGGACTAGGATTAATATTGGTTTCACGCTTGGTTAAGACCGTCCTAGTCGACCGACGCTAGCTTCGTACTTAGGAGATCAGCGCCCTGAGGAACGAACGACGCTCGGGTCCACTTGGCGTTAACCAAGCGTATCTATACTACAGCGAACGAGCAAACGCCCTCGGATGACCCTCCTCTGCAATTGCATTTAAAAGTTTTCGCACGTGGGTTAGTAGCTCGGTAGGGATACACCCCTAAGGGTGGTGACAGCCCCTTAGGGAAGAAAAGCTTATGCCCCGCGGGAACCTATCCTGTCGTAGGGGACCGCGGGATGTATAGCTGGCACACCCGGCTAGAGCGGCGAAGGGACGACGCGACCGCGGCCGTCTCGGCGGTTTGCGGGATCAGTTAGGCGTCATTCCCAAGTTGTCTCTTGCTTTTGTTTTTGTTTATCTCCTGCGTGACATGGCCGAGAGGGCTCCCGCACCTTTGCAAAAGGGTGGGAGCCGATGCGCTCGACATCGTAACCTTTCTTCATGAACACCTACTTGTCGTGCCCGAATATTTATTAACTCTTCGAAAGACAGGTTGACTTCCAAGTCTTGGCGTCTTCAGGTCGTCATAAAACTTTCTATGGGAAAGGTGGCATGCCTCCCGTACCACAAAGTAGCTGGCGCGTACTTGGTAGTTCTCTTCACCGTGACATTCTCCACGAAGAAGGCTGCTTGCAGGAACTTTGGCCACTGGTCGAGTTTGCCTTATGTCCACTTGGCTAGGAGATTCGTGATGGTACTGTGCCCCCTTTCCATAGGTGCGTTTGCTTGAGGAAGTGCAGTGGTTGTATAATTCGCCACTACGCCATACCCTACAAGCAAAGTCTGCACCTCATTACAGGTGAACTGCGATCCTCGATCCATCACGAACTCTTTGACGAAAGGGTAGCGTAGATAATACTCTTCGATGCAGCTTGCCAAAACTGGGTCGGTCTTCATGCAAATAGCCCGACCATCCACAAACCCAGTAAGGTTATTTCGTGCATCGAAGATGTAATTACATCCGTTCTCCCCAATCGGCATGAAGAGTAGATCCAGATGTACAACTGCGCCCACTTCCCTCTCCAACCTTGGGTGTAGGGGCTCCCCTGGCCTTTGCGTCGACCTCTCTTGGCAAGGTACACAAGACTGGCAGTACTTGATATGCATGTCCAATATTCCACTTCAATAATATAGCTCGCTTATTTTAGCGTATGTGGCATTTACTCCTCTGTGCCCGTCTGCTATACCATCGTGCAATGCTGCGATAATATCGACCTATCGGTTTCTCCCGCATACAATCCGCTTGGGGTTTCCGACTTGTCGCTTTATAAACAAGTGGCCATCTCTTGCCACATTGAGGTGCCTCATCTTCTGCGCCTTAGCACTCGCATCTCTATTCCTCATCTCACAAGACAGGAGCAGCCCCAACTCCAGATAGATTCCATCATATTCTTCCGCACGAAAGGCTTCCTTGATCTCCCCTTTCTCAAACTCGTCATCCCGACTTTCAGGAACGAGGTCCTCGCCCTCAATTGGACATAATGAGTCTTTTCGGTCAAAGTCCCCTTGCAGAAGCGTGCTCGTAAGCAGATAAATTCCTCCCATTAGCTGCTCATGCTCCTCTACTTGAGTAGGGCCTTCCTCTATCGTCCTTACTTCCTCCGCCAAATTGTGTGTACCAGCCAATGCCAATTTCATCATCCAGTGAACATCCTTACTTCCCCATGGATCCTCCTCTTGAAAGGGCTTGAGGAGTAACTCTGTCTTTTGCTCATACCCCCTAGGCGCTAGCCATATGGGGTGGCTGACCCAACTAGGCACTCGCAAGGACCATTTATTTATATGGAGGTGGACGTCTTCTTCTTGGTCCAAGAATCCATCAATTGGTGGAGTGTCTTATATCGACTCTTGATTTGGCCCGTCCCAGTTGATGCGGCTCAACCCGTCTGCCGTGTTCTTGTCCCCTGGAATCCTCTCCAACTCAAAGTTAAACATCCAAATGTACGTCAGCCATCTTGCGACGGTTGGGTTAGATGGAGTATAGTTCTTCAGGGAACAGGCGAGCGCAGTGGGGTCCACCCTCAATATGAACCTCCTGCCATAAACATAGTTCCGAAAGATCCTCAGGCAATGGAGTACCGCAAGCGTTTCCTTTTTAAACTGGGAGTAATTCCTCTCAGTCGTATTAAGTGTTCGACTCTCGAATTTTAGCGGCCTCTCCTTTCCTTCAGCATCTGCCTGAACTAGGACTCCTCCCAGGGCAGTTGGTCCAGCGTCCGTCTCAATGATGAACGACTTCTCCTCAGTGACTTCATAGTTTGGCGCCCCTAACACCAAACCTCCTTCCTTAAACTCTTCCTTCATTCGCTTCACAGCCTCTTCTTGATCTCCACCCCAAACCCATCCCTGGTCTTGACGTACCAACTTCCTCAGATGCTCAGTCTTGGCGGCAAAGTTCTTTACGAAGCTCCTCCAGAATCCACAAGTGTTGAGGAAGCTCCTTACGTTCGTTATGGAACGAAAGGGTATTGGCCACTCCACGATCTTGTTGTCCTCTTCACATCAGGTCTTCTACCACTCTCATTATAGACAAAACCCAAGATGGTCGCTTCCCTCATGCAATGCTTGGACTTTGGTCCACTCGCAAGGTTGTATTCTTCCAACAGGCTCAGGACCCGATCAAGGTCCTGGACATGCTTCCAGACAAAACGCCTTACTCCGGGCATCACTTCGTCTTCCTCTCTTTCTTTCGAGCCTTTAACCGCCAAGTCATCAATATAAGGTTGGGTGATGTGTGGACTGACCGTCTGCATGGCTCTAATCATGTGCCTTTGCACCATCGCCACCGCATTCGTCCAGCCCTGAGGGGCTACATTCATATGAATTAGCCCTCTAGGCATATGCATTATCGTTACTGGCCTATCCGGCGGATACACAGGAAACTGGTCATACCCAGAGAAGAGGTCTATAAGTGAAATTATAGGCCTCCCTGCGCATGACTCTGACAATGCGTCCGCTTTCGACAATCCTCCCACGTCTCGCACTGTCACCGCATTTAGCCGCTGCAAGTCTTGTACCCACCGTAGTGTCCCGTTCGACTGACGAAGCAAAACCAGGGGGAAGCATACGGCCCACGGGAGTAGTCAGCAACGTGCGTGCGCATCTTGCCGTCCAGGTAGTCCACCACCATCTTCTCCTAATCAGGGTTGGGATACCGCGCGCCTCTTAGATTCCATGGCTCATGTGGGACCGTGTGGATCCGAATCATCGGGATCTTGTCCACATCCAGTTTCCCACGCTGATCGTCATTGAAGCCGTAAGCGCGATGCCTCTCCTTCATTAACCCCACCATCAGAGTTTTCTCTTGGGGTGAAAGGAAGCTTGGCTCTCCAATTATCAACTTCCCTTCATTCTCATCGTTGATACGACATGAACCACTCGCTGCTTGCTCCCGCATCCGCCGTATCAATCCTCATTCCCGCTCGTAATAGGCCTCCTCATCTTCAGTAACGAGCATGGGAACTGGGCGACACTTCTTATCTACCGTCTTGTACCGCTTTTGGGAGCCCTGCTTAAGCCGTCCCCTAAAAAAGGTCGGTTTGTTGTTTGTGCTTGTGCCATCGCAGGACCTCCCCTTCCAACTGGAAGCCGATAGATCAGCTCCACCTCTCCCACCTGAGGGTTTTCCAAGACCTGCTCCCTCAGCGCCCTAATGGCCTCGGGGCTCGCCATGTCGTGCGCTGCCACTACCTCCATGGCGTTATTTACATCAGTAAGGCTTAGTGTCAACACTTTGCCCCCTCCCTCCTCCTCGGGCAGCTCCTAGAGCCTCCGCCGCTCGTTCTTAGATTCCTCGAAGGTGAACGAGCCGAGATTAGGCCTATTTCTCCCGCTCCCTGGCCCCGTGTTCCGGCAGGTGATGACTTCGTAGTCCCGCAGGCCGGGTCGCACAAGAGTAGGATCATCGTCCTATCGTGTTTGTTAAAAATCAGAGTTTCTGTCCTGCACAGGAACGATCTCCCCAAGAGAGTAGAATGGTCGACATCTGGCATGACAAAGAAACAAGTCATCGCCTGTACCTTGCCAATCTCCACGATCATATTGGACATCGTGCCGCAAAACACAGCCTTGCAATTGGCGCCATGTAGCATACCGTGGTTCGAACGGTCGACCTCCATTCCCAACATGATCGCTTCCCTTTCCCGGATGATGTTCATTTCCGCGCCCGTATCCACCATTTCGGTGCACTTATGGTCCCTCACCACCAAATCCACCTGGCCACACGCCACACACTTCCAGTCCATCCTCGTCCCTGCTTCAGTCCACTCTACCTCCCTCGACAGGATCGTACTCAGATGGACATTGGGCACTAACCTCCGTGAGAGCCGCCCCTTCAAACCATCACGGAGCCTTGGGGCTGACGCAAAAATGTCTTTCAAGTTCATTAGGTCATTGTGGCCTTCCAGAAGCCTGTCTACCATCCTTTCCACATCAAAGCCCTCTTCTAGCCGAACCGCGCACTTCTTCCTCTTAGGTACGCTGTCAGGTTGGCTCGGCTCAGCTTCCTCCTGAACCCCTCTCTTCCTAGCCTTTAGCTCCGCCCGCCGGTCTTCCTCTTGCCGGAGCCTCTCATCCTCCTCCTCGTCATCTTCCTCTTCCTCTTCCGGGACCTCCACTACCTCCTTCCGGCGCTCGGACTCAGGTTCCCTTCGAGGGGGCGCCTGACTAGGCGCCTGGCTGGGCACTTGACTGGTTCCAGCCTTGTTCTGACTTCTGGTCCGCGCCGCCTGTGGCACTCTTCCGTGCGACGTGGGGGGCCTATAGGTCATTCCCGACCTAGGGCCTGGTCCCACAGTCGCAACCCTCGGGTACCCCTGCTGTCCTGACGACGATTCGGGCCCGGACTCATAGAGGAAGACTCCAAGGAGGTTGACCTTCCACTCCTGGGTCTCATCACACAAACTCTTTAACTTTTGCTGATACCTATCCACTTTCCCCAGCAAGTCCTCCATCTTCTCCAGGATGGTTACGGTCGACTCTCCCTCCTCTCCCAACTCCTCATCATCTGACTCAACGACTATCGGCTCTTCCTTTATAGTCCCTGCCTTTAGTCGCTGAGTCACCTCCTCGTTCTCTCCCACAATCTCCTCGACCCTTACGGCCGAGTCCTCTCTTTCCTGCCACATCCTGAACATCGCCGGGGGTGCTGACCCTGCCGCCGCCCGCCTTTGGGCCTCTTGCCTGACTCCGCCTGGAGTCTTTGGGTCAATATACTGCCCGAATTTATCGTATATATCCCCGTCCATATTGGTGGAAATCAACCCAGAGAGCTCATCGTCCCGCCTCCCTTGGCAGAACCGTATGGTGTGGCCTTGATAGCCACGATGCAGACAAATGGCATTCCGCCAATCGAAGCGGGGCCTTCCATATCCTTGGCCCCCTTCCTGACCACCTTGGTCGCCTTGGTCCTGGCCCCCTTGGCCATTCCATCCACCGCCACGACCCCCGCCGTTCCTTCCTTGGCCTCGGCCACCGCCTCCTTGACCTCCCTGGCCTCGGCCTTTATACCCTGCCCGCCTTGCCCTTGGTTCCCTCCTCCGGCCACGCTAGCCTGCGATACCTGCTGCGAGGGCGGAGGTTGGGCCGTGAATTGACCTTGGGCCGCCGGAAAACTTGGTAGTCCTGCACTCGCCAGTGGACCTGAATAGGGGACCATCGGTCCTGAGGGAACTTGGCCCCCTCCCCACGAGTTACATTGATTATATGGGGGCCAGGGCGCCATTGGGTAATAGGGCAGCCAGTGTCCATATGCCGCCGGTGGCCCTATCTGCAAGGGCCTTGCTGACATAGATGCACTCACGGCAGCGGCCGGTGGCGTCGCGATCGTCTGTGGGATCTGCCCCTTTCCAGAGCCCTGCCCGCCTGTCAATAGATTGCGCTGTTTGCGTTGTGCCTTGGTCAGGACCTAGGAACCCGTTTCCTCCCCACCGTAGTCCTCGTGTCCGGTCTCCTCGTCCACCACCTCCGACACCCGACCTTGGACCACGGTCACCACCTTTTTCTGCACCTCGGCATCCTTGCCATAACCTAACTCTGTCAGCACGTCCGTTGTCGGAGGGCCCGACGTTCTGGCCCTCCTCGGTGTGTCAAATTTGCCACACCAGTTCGACATTCTAACCTGCGGGGTTAGACGTACCCCACTAGCCCAACCCGAGTGAACCACGGTCCAGCCCGCTCTACTTAACGGCAAGAAGCTGCGCTATGGGTTATCAAGCTTATTAGCCTTGCTCTCTCGGTGGCTAATCCTGCTGAGACCCTACCGCTGAATTCTATTTCTATTATTATTATTATTTTTATTATTTTATTTTATTTATTTTTTTGCGAAGGGCTCGATTAGCCTCGACAACAAATAAAATAAAAATAAATAATACTGCAAGAAAACAATGAGTCGGACTAAGTGGTGGCGGTACTCGCGTTGGTCAGGCCTGGATCCAGACCGGAGGGTGCATGCCGAGACTGTATTTCTGCAACCGGGCCTGGAAACCAGTTCCACCAGCGGGACTACCGGACCTGGAATCAGCATCAGCGGTAGTACCGCTGGGCCTGGTCTACTTAGGCAGAACCCTCCTCGGTTCCAAGGGCAGCGTACGCGTGTGCTCTGGTGCCACGTGTCTACAGGCACAGCAACCAGCAGTCGGCCTGGGGGAAATGGCCACTTGGCCGGTACAAGGAGGACTAGGGTTTGACCTTTAAGCTGAGTTCTCGACACGCGCTCGGTGCTAACAGAGAGGACGAGTTGTCGGGAGGCCAAGGGCACATGCTGCTGTGCCGCTTGTCGACCCGCGGAATTGGCACTTGGCAGTAACATGGACCTAGGGTATAGTCTTCTGGGGTATTCGGTCACTCAAGCTGCACGCGGGCATACCGACTATGCACGATCTTGGGTATGTTCGGTGATGTACTCGAGAAGACAGGAGTTCCAAGTCTGTTGATATGTCGTTAATGTACCGATGAGTTGGCAGACAAGCATGTTCGGGTCATTGATATGGTATCACGTGTGCAGGAAGCCTTTCTCTATTCATTGATCTGCCCCTATGTTGGGCTGTTATCAGATGGTTGACTGAAGACCACGCACAGTACTGCAAATGGGGAGTAAGTGGTGGGAATAATCATATCCGCATGACAGATCAGCAAGTTAAAGGTTGTGCATTCCGGTGGGACATATCACAAAAGCGGGCCAGTTAGCCCTGACTGAGCATCATGGAGACAGGGTAAACAAATGTAAAAAGAAAAAAAGATGCAGGTAATACTGGGCGGCTCATCAGGCTGATTTAATTACGTCGGACTAACAAGGATAGGTTGGTTGAGTGAACCGGGATTAATAATGCCAAATCCACGGACAACTCGTTCGCCCAGCCTAAGAGTTCAGTGGTGACTAATAGCACAAATTCGCAGCGGATTGAACTGATCCAACCGATTAGGCGATAGACCTGATCTGATATCTGTGTTGCGTCCGTGGGGTGAAGCATTAGCAGCGAGCCTGGCTGCAAAATGCCAGATACACGTCAAATCTAGAGTGGCTCGAGGTTCAGCTGGGTCTCACACTATCTTGGTTGGACATGGCTTGTCCGGGGATGGTAGTACCAACAAAACTGTGTGTGTGCAATGGAAGACTGGATGCTTTCCTCTATAGTCTACTAGGCAAGTTCACCACTTATCATATGCTCCAAGCAAACTGCAGTGACGGTAATTACATTCTTATTTCCTTTCCCCCCTTACTTTTCTTTATTATTGTTATTCTTAATGCTTAATCCATGGGCAGTCCACAGGGTGATCGGGACACTTGAGTATAGATAGAGTGGAGACTGCTTGAGCATATTGTGAATAAACCTTGCCAAACTCTTCGATCCGATTCGCTCGTTGCTGGGTGTTGGGGATAGAGAAAGAAGCCGTACTTTGTTGTTTCTTCTTCAGTGTACACTCCGTAGTTGTAACTACACGCCTGTTTACACACATGCGCGATTGCACTCACCCAGCCACCAAGCGGGAGCAGCCTTAAGTGAAGGCTGCGCTCACCACCGCTTGCTGGGTGGAGCATTATTCGTTAATTTAATGTTTTATAATTTTGAAATTAGTAAATTAGTAAAATCCCGTGATTGGGATCCAGTCTGATCACCCAATCACGGGACAGCCAGCGAGCGGGAGCAGCCCGGAGTGAAGGCTGAGCTCGCCGCCGCTTGCTGGCCCAAGCAGTTAAATTATTTCTGTAATTTCGAAAATAATAAATTAGTAAAATCCTATGATTAGGGATCACGACTAATCACCCAATCACGGGACAGCCAACAAGCGGGAGCAGCCCTGAGTGAAGGCTGAGCTCGTCGCCGCTTGCTGGTCCAACTAGTTAGACTATTTCTGTAATTTCGAAAAAAATAAATTAGTAAAATCCCGTGATTGGGATCACGACTGATCACCCAATCACGGGACAGCCGGCAAGCGGGAGCAGCCCTAAGTGAAGGTTGAGCTCGTCGCCGCTTGCTGGTCCAACCAGTTAGACTATGTCTGTAATTTCGAAAATAATAAATTAGTAAAATCCCGTGATTAGGGATCACGACTGATCACCCAATCACGGGATAGCCAGCAAGCGGGAGCAGCCCTGAGTGAAGGTTGAGCTCGTCGCCACTTGCTGGTCCAACCAGTTAGACTATTTCTGTAATTTCGAAAATAATAAATTAGTAAAATCCCGTGATTGGGATCACGACTGATCACCCAATCACGGGACAGCCAGCAAGCGGGAACAGCCCTGAGTGAAGGCTGAGCTCGTCGCCGCTTGCTGGTCCAACCAGTTAGACTATTTCTGTAATTTCAAAATTAATAAATTACTAAAATCCCGTGATTGGGATCACGACAGATCACCCAATCACGGGACAACCAGCAAGTGGGAGCAGCCCTGAGTGAAGGCTGAAGTAGTCGCCGCTTGCTGGTCCAAGCAGTTAGATTATTTCTGTAATTTCAAAATAAATAAATAACAAAAATCGCGTGATTGGGATCATGTCAGATCACCCAATCACGGGACAACCAGCAAGCGAGAGCAGCCCTAAGCGAAGGCTGAGCTCGCCGCCGCTTGCTGGTTCAAGCAGTCTCAACATTTTGTAATTATGAAATTAATAAATTACTAAAATCCCATGATTGGGATCACGACAGATCAACCAATCACGGGACAGCCAGCAAGTGGGAGCAACCCTGAGTGAAGGCTGAACTAGTCGCCGCTTGCTGGTCCAAGCAGTTAGATTATTTCTGAAATTTCAAAATAAATAAATAACAAAAATCCTGTGATTGGGATCATGTCAGATCACCCAATCACGGGACAACCAGCAAGCGGGAGCAACCCTAAGCGAAGGCTGAGCTCGTCGCCGCTTGCTGGTTCAAGCAGTCTCAACATTTTGTAATTCTGAAATTAATAAATTACTAATATCCCGTGATTGGGATCACGACAGATCACCCAATCACGGGACAGCCAGCAAGTGGGAGCAGCCCTGAGTGAAGGTTGAACTAGTCGCCGCTTGCTGGTCCAAGAAGTTAGATTATTTCTGTAATTTTGAAATAAATAAATAACAAAAATCCCGTGATTGGGATCATGTCAAATCACCCAATCACGGGACAACCAGCAAGCGGGAGCAACCCTAAGCGAAGGCTGAGCTCGCCGCCGCTTGCTGGTTCAAGCAGTCTTAGCTTTTCGTAATTCTGAAATTAATAAATTACTAAAATCCCGTGATTGGGATCACTACAGATCACCCAATCACGGGACAGCCAGCAAGCGGAAGCAGCCCCAAGTAAAGGTTGAGCTCACTGCCGCTTGCTGAGTCAAGCTATCTTAGTATTTTTGAAATTTCGAGTTTAACTAATTAGTAAAATCCCATGATCGGGATCACGACTGAGCACCCAATCAAACACGCTGTGGGCAGCGGTGCCCATGCCCTAAGTGAAGGCCAGGTGCTATACACCGCTGCCACACTCAGAGTGAGCGTTTCTATTTATTTTATTGTATTAAATTATTGATCAGCCTGTGATTGGCTGATCACATACGCTGTGGGCAGCGGTGCCCAGGCCCTAAGTGAAGGTCAGGTGCTATACACCGCTGCCACACTCAGAGTGAGCGTTTCTATTTATTTTATTTTATTAAATTATTGATCAGCCTGTGATTGGCTGATCACATACGCTATGGGCAGAGGTGCCCAGGCCCTAAGTGAAGGCGAGGTGCTATACACCGCTGCCACGCTCAGAGTGAGCGTTTCTATTTAATTTATTTTATTATATTATTGATCAGCCTGTGATTGGCAGATCACATACGCTGTGGCCAGCGGTGCCCAGGCCCTAAGCGAAGGCCAAGTGCTGTACACCGTTGCCATTCTCAAAGCGAGCGTTTCCGTTTATTTTATTTTACTACATTGCTGATCAGCCTCTGATTAGCTGATCATCTCTCAAGCCCACCCAACGGTGCACTGTCATAAGCGAAGGCCCCGTGCAATAACTGAGTGAGAATAGTATGTGGCATTTCACCGGTACGGTAATCAAGTGGGCGGTACCAGGATTGTAGCCATGTGCATTAATTGGGTAGATGGTACTAGAACTGCGCCACTGTGCAGTATTTGAACAGGGACGACGCAGGCTACACCCCCGTGCAGTAAACAGACAGGGAATAGAACGTAATCTCAGCACCGTAAATGGGGTACACTTGGTTTGAGGTCAAACTCAATGAAGTAAGCAATCTTGGAGTGATTGAGAGCACGCCTTATGCAATAATCTGAACACCACTTTGATTGAGAACCTACTCCGTGCACTAATATAGGTACTCTCTCAAGTGGATGCACCCTGTCTAGTAATCCGGGTGCTACTTTGAGTAGGGACTGTTCTTATGCAGTGAGGGCAGATTAAGACCAGACTCTGAGCAGACGAGATGAGACCAGACTCTGAGCAGACGAGATGAGACCAGACTCTGAGCAGACCAGATGAGACCAGGTCCTAAGCAGACCAGATGAGACCAGGTCCTGAGCAGACCAGATGAGACCAGACTTTGAGCAGACCAGATGAGAACAGGTCCTGAGCAGACCAGATGAGACCAGACTCTGGGCAAACCAGATGAGACCAGGCAAACTAGATGAGACCAGACTCTGGGCAAACCAGATGAGACCAGGCAAACCAGATGAAACCAGACTCAGGCCAGATCAGACCAGACAACGTCATAACAGACAGACCACCGCTCAATCCAGTACAGGCCAGTTCAAACCAGACTGCACCATATCAGATAAAACCAGACTCAAACCAAATTGGAACAGACCAGACCTCAGTGAATCACTGATATTCAACTCCACCGAGACAAGCTCGAGGGCGTCATGCTCAAGGCTCACATGCTCAGTGACAATTTTCACTATATTCCCTGAAGCAGAAAATAAATGAACCGTTTTCGCACATACATTTTGCATGGTAGTTAACTAAAGGTTGTACCGCTTGATTGGAAGATCCGATCAAAGATCAGACCATGCAATGTTGAAGGGGACATAAAGACACTTGCTTTGACCGTTCAGATTTTGTTTTTGCCAAGATTTGGACATAACGAAAAATTATTGCGCACACAAGATTTTCTCGGGAATGCGGTTCTCTGTCCGCAGGTGCTGTGATCGCTTGCCTGCATTGCACTCGAGCAGGGAAGCGAACATATTGCCCCCCCGCGTTGTGTGTGAACAGAGTCAACACAGAGCAGCACGTTGTGTTTTATATGAACAAGACAAGGCAAAAATGTTTTCTGTGTTTTATCTGATTAGTGACGATGCAGAGCTACACCCCTGAGCAGTATTCGTATAGCGCGCAACTTTCGAGAAGGGGAAATCAGGTAACAACAGACCTCATCCAATTTAAGTAAGTTCATTAAAATCAGTTTCTTAAACAAGTCTGGTTTAATCTCAGTGAAACCAGTTCAATATCAGGAAGTTCAGTTTACTTTGAGTGATCCCGTTGCAGGTTCAATGAAGACAATTTAATCATAGGAAGTTCATATCAGATTCAGGGATTTCAGTTTCATCTCAGCAAGTTCATTCCAGGCTCAATGATATTAGTTCAATCTCAGTAATTTCAGTTCGGATTCAGTGAAATTGATTTAGTCCTGGCAAGTTCAGTTCAATCTCGGAACTCAGATCTAAGTGAGTTTTTTTTTAGTGTAAGTTTCAGCTCAGTTCTCAATTCAGTATCAGTCAATTCATCTCAAATTCAATAAGCTCAGTTTGGAGGACTTATCTCAACAAATTCAATCCAGTCTCAGGTAAGTTCAGTTAAATCAGTTTCACTTTCTCAGGCTTAATTCAGTTTCAGTAAGTTCGGTGAGTTCAGTTTCCTCTCAACAAGTTCAGTCCAATTTTTCATTTCATATCCAAACGCAGCATCAGTGGACTCAGATCAATTTCAGTGAATTCATTTCAGATTCTAAGAAATCAGATCAGTATCAGTGAGTTCATTTCAGACTCAGAGAAATCAGATCAACTTCAGTAAGCTCACTTTGGACTCAGTGAAGTCAGCCTAGTTTTCAGCAAGTTCAGTCCAGACCTTATTTCAGATTTAAGTGCGGCTTTTAAGGAAAGCATCAACTCAGTTCTCGATTCGGTCTAAGTGACCCAGATTCCAACGAGTTCAATTCTCAGTTTCAGTGAGTTCAGATTAAGTGGAACTCTATCGATGATCTCAGTTTGCTCTCAGCAGGTCCCATTCTCAGGGGACATAACACTGGTCACAGCGGACAGTTCCGGTGACAGCAGCGACAGTGCTGGCCATAGCAGGAAGTCCCGGTGGTAGCAGCGATAACGCTGGTCACAGCGGACAATTCCGGTGATAGCAGCGACAGTGCTGGCCATAGCGGGAAGTCCGGGTGGTAGCAGCGATAACGCTGGTCATAGCAGACAGTTCCGGTGACAGTAGCGACAGGGGTGGCCATAGCGGGAAGTCCCGGTGGTAGCAGCGACGACGCTGGTCACAGCGGACAGTTCCGGTGACAGCGGCGACAGTGCTGGCCATAGCGGGATGTCCCGGTGGTAGCAGCGACGACGCTGGTCACAGCGGACAGTTCCGGTGACAGCAGCGACAGTGCTGGCCATAGCGGGAGGTCCCGGTGGTAGCAGCGACGATGCTGGTCACAACAGGCAGTCTCGGTGATAGCAGCAGTAGAGTTGGTCATAGCGGGCTGTCCTGGTGACAGCAGCAACAGTTATGTCACAGTAAGTGCTCTTGGTGACATCAGTGTTCAGCAAGACTGATCAGGTGATAAGTGAGGAGCTTTAAAATCGGCGAGCATCTAAGTACGTCAGACTCAAGGCAGGAGCTTATTGGGCATGATAGACATATGGAAAAGAGCATACTCAAGACTTGAGTACAGTCATCGGATACATACCGCAGCAGGTCTTCTCAAGATGTACTAGGACGTGGTGTTAAATGCTCTGAGATATCGCGATTGAGGTTGAAAGTGAGAGGGGAGAGTGAGAGTACAGACACTGAGCATTGACCATGTCCTTGTCATCGTACTCTTGAGATGAAACGAACTCTCACTTTTCCCTCATTCATCTTGTCTTTGCCTTGAGTCAGTCAGTCTTGATTATCTTTCCTGACATGCTTGATGCTTGCTTTCTTTAATGATTCATAAGACCGGGGACCGGCGAAGACCGCAATTGAAGGGTCTCGCTCGAAGCCGGACGCACACAACAGGAAGGGATTTGCATTATTTAATTTATTTTATTTATTGCAATCACATACAAAATCCTGCGTGACAGCCTGTTGGTTTTTCGGACACCCAACGTGGGCCGAAACTGAAAAAAGTGCGACACTGTGACGATCCTCTTTACTCCCGGGGTCCCAGATGCGGTGGCATCCCTTTCCTTCCTCCTCCGCCTCTGCAGGCGCATTTGGTGCTGCTCTACCTAGTCCAAGCTTCCATTCTGCACTCCCTTATCAATAGTAGCCCAGGTGAGCTTCGTACTTCCTCCCCCATGGCTCGTCAGCTCTGAAGCTTCTGAGGCGGTGAGCAACCTCAAAAAGATAGCGCATTGTGCTTCTTCAGAAATCCCATGCACTTTCCTCGCCTTTTTCTTAAACTCTTGCACAAACGCCCTGATTGTGGTGAAGTCGTCCTTGTTCATGGCCTCCAAATCTGTTGTAGTTAGCAGGCCATCACCCAGTCTGTACTTCCTCTACATCCCATCCCTAAGCCTTCCCAACTACCATTGGAGGCCTCCACAACCTTGCCCACTTCCTAATGATGCCCATGAAGGATGTACCTCAAAATTCGCTGAAACTTTACTTCATCTGATAGCCCCACAAGCGCCTGCTCAACCAGATCCAACCAATCGGAGACCCGCTCTCCATTGAAGTGGAATGTATCAACCTTCGAAACATTACTCGGCGCCCTTTCTCGCCTGTCCAAGGCTTCGATAAGATCATCGAGCGTCAGGACCTTTCCCGAACCGTCGCCCATGCCTCCCGTCATCTTGGCCGGCTGCTCCTTTGTCAACTTCCCAGTTATAAGAAAAAAATAGAAAGCTTCACTCAGCAGCCTGACTTAACATACTTCTATCAGGCTCCCTATACCACTCCTACACACCCTAGGTCTAACAGACGCTACCTCTACTCCCAGGCTTATCCTGATAGAGTCTGCTCCCATCATAGGGCTTCCTATACAATCCTTCCAATCATACAATCAATCAAGCTACCAACCAGAGTCACTAACAATCAGTTCTTACACACATAACCACGCAAGGCACCATACACTCGATCTCACGGTCTATCCATGGCTTCCCTACATGCCTGATTTTCTCTCAATCCAATACCCGGATGTCGTTCCACCAGGGAAAACGGTAGGCTTCCGTTATCCCCGGCAACCACGCCACCTATCGAGCGCATCAGTCCGGCACCGCACAGGGCAGCGCGGGACCCTCCCGGCCGCGTCACGCAGGAGTTGGTTTGTTCCTTCGTTGCGAATATACATGAAGCTTCCGCAAGCCGCTCCGGCCAAGTGCGCCAGCCATACGTCTCGCGAGCCCCTACGACAGGATAGGGCCTCCGCGAGGCACGACTTACCTCCACCTTACGAGAGCTGTCACCTCCCTTCGGTGGGCGTATCCCCGCCGAGCTACCAGTCCACAGTACG
>BFEA01000174.1:87512-98299 GCA_003427395.1 Chara braunii | reverse complement strand
GGTGGGCGTATCCCCGCCGAGCTACCAGTCCACAGTACGAAAGCTGATCAACTGCAATCGCAGAGGTGGACCAGCCGAGGGCGTTTCTCGTTCGTTGTAGCATAGGGGGTACGAGCGGTATTACGCCTCTATCATACACGTTCGCGAACCGACATCTTGGGGGGCTGAAGTCCCAAGCGTGATCCGACGTCAGTCGACTAGGACGTATCCCACTCACCACGTGCACACCACTCTAGCAGACACAAAAATAAAACACACACACGCACGCACACATATACAAACGACAATGAACAAGCAACGCGACAACACTCCTATTCCCTTCAGTAGCCATCCCATAACTTTTCGATGCGAAAATCAGATAGGTGTCGCGCGCGAGACTTAGTATAAAACCGTGCGGACACAAGGCCTACTCATATCCACTAGCAATGCAATCATTCGCAAGTAGTCGCAATGGTGGCGTGCTATGTAGTACCCATACTCATGCGGTCCTCGTTAGTTTCGAGGGTCGCATTCGACACTCAAGTGTCGGCTGACACGCGCCTTGAGGGTTAATCTCTCGACACTGGACAACCGCCAAGTGCGGTTGAGAACCACGCCCTCTTCTGCACCCTGCGGAGAGTGGGTGGTACACATGTTTGTACCTGTGGTGGCAATCGTCTCTTATGGCCCTGGAGACCAGCTCCTTCCCCTAGGGCCTGAAAGCGAGTCAAGGGGTTTGACATTGACGGCTGCCACGGATTACAACGTCCAACTATAATAACTTTAAAAAGCAAAAATAGGTTGAAGGCCTCCCCATCCCAAAATCACAACCTTGGGTAACCTTTCCGGTTGGCACCAACGACCTATACTGATCCTGGACACACATGTATACGTACGAATCCCTTAATCCCATAACTCTAGACACTAGGATGGGCGAACGTCGCGCCCAAGACTTTGATATAAAGTTGCACGGTTGCAAACCCTTCCTACATCAACCGGCGATGCTAGTTATACGCAGCAATCGCAGTTTCGGCCTCGCGATATGGAATGGCTGAAGGAATATATCGTGAGGGGTTGCCTTTCACGATATTGAACGATTGAAGGACATGTCGTTCAGCCCTCGCAACATTTCTGGCCTCAGGGTTGGGTGTCTCGGCGGGCAGGCAGGTAGGCTCTGCGCAGGGGAAGATTCCTTCCCTGCAGAGTCTAGGGTCTGGGATGTCGTGGATAAGGGCCTCGAATCCAGGCCCAGGACTAACGTCCGACTAAGAAATCCCTAAGAAGCATACAACAATGTAGAGGGGGGGTTCTTTCTTTCCTCGATCCCAACCCAAATTTTTACCTTTAAGCGTGGGCCACTCAGGCCACGCGAACACCCAACATAAATACACATATATATAGGGGGATAAGTATGTGACGATCACTTCTCACAATCACAGTGTGACTCCTCACAACCATATAAATATATATGTGACCGCAGGCAGTCCAATCGAAAATCCGAACCACAGAACATACCTGCAATCACATCAAAGAGTCAAGCAAGAGTCCACGCACTACACGGAGTCAACTTCGACCAATCTCTATACTCATACCCCTTGCTTTAGCCATGCAAGCCCCAACCTCTGTCCAACCAACCATAATTAAATACTCAATACCTTTGTTAAATGGCCATTCAATAAAAGTCTGGGTGAAACCTTAATAAAACAATAAAATCACCAGGGCTAAAGCCTTTTAGGTTGAGTATTGAGGGTGAATTGGAGTTGACTCGTAAACCGACGAATCGACAACCGGCCTATTATCAGTGATAACAGAAGGTGATCCTCAAGGCATCAAGCTGAATCTAGTCCAAGTCCCGAACCAAATCGATCACGACGACTTGTAACACAAGACAGGTCAATCCCCAAGCTAAACCTATAAGTGCATGGAGAGTAAACTCCCTATCATGATCTTCGTAATTAACTAGGTCTAAGTCTACCACTACGCAAGTGCCCAAGCAAAGGTAGACTAACGACAGAATCTCCCCTATCCAGGGAGGACTGCCAGAGTCGCCATCTGGCAAAATATAATCTAACTCCTTTAAACTAAGAAAATTTTGGCAGCGCTTCCCGTAGGAAAAATGCCTTTCCAGAATTTATATCAACCCGAATATGAAAACAGAAATAGCCTTCAACTTTCCAAAGTCCAATTTCGTAACTCCCTGAATTAGCAAAAATTTGGTCAGCACTCCCTTAAGAGAATGAGACTTTCCAGATTTTTACTAAGTCATATATAAACTTTAGACAAGTTGAACTTTTGAAAAGTCAAAATTTGACTAACTTATTGGATTTGCAAAAATTTCGGCAGCGCTTCCCGTAGAGAAAGTAGCTTCCCAAAATTTATACAAGCCAAGTATAACAAAAAATTTGACCTAAGTAAAATAAAGTTAGCTTAGGAAAATGCAGAAATTGAACTAACTCCTATCGCTCTAGCACGTGGCAAGCCTCTAAAGCAACTACCTGTCAAGCTGAAACTCGACTAAGTAGTAACTTCACTCAGCCACATGCAATGCCACCCACAAAGGCAAATACTCTCACCAACCCAAATCGACCTTATCAAACAATAGTTCGTAGTCTTTCAATGATTTGCCCCTTTATACCCGACTTACATAAGGCATAAAGCCAGGCCACGCAAACTTAAGGGACTTGCCTAACTCAACCATTGAGTATACACAAAAACAGAGGGCACAACTATTTCTCTCTTTTTCGGGCATGTGACTAGGCCACCCTAGTCGCCCTGAACTGTTTAAGTATCCCAACTTTATATAATTATATGGACTTAGTCTTATAAGGCAGCATATGACTGAACCGATCAATTTAGTTCGAGGTTCAGCCTGCCCCTTCTTACCATCAGTTTATTCTTAGTTCATACTCTCTTCAGTTCGTGATAGGGCTATAGTCAGACCGCCCAAGCTTATGGGACCCTGTCTGACTAGCCTGTCCATAGATAGAATAGTAATAAAGTATAGCCAAATTATAGCCTTCGGGTTCCAACATGTGCTAGGCATTAGACCAGATGACCCAAACTTATGGGACATGTCTGGTCCTTTGTCTGATTCGTTCCTCTCTGATTTAACTTGTGCGCGGCATGGGGCCAAGGCCCACCGAAACTTATGGGACATGCCTTGTCCTCAGCCAAAATCCCCTCAGAAATAAAGGAGGAAGAGGCTGAGCCACCCAAACTTATGGGACATGTTCAGACCTCCTCGTTCAGAACCAAAGAAAACAAAAGAAACCCGAAGTAAACAAGGCCACCAAGCCACCCAAACTAATAGGACATGCTTGGTTCCTGAAAAGTTAAGCACATACAACCCTCACAAGTCAGAGCAATCAGACCACCCAAACTTATAGAATGGTCTGATTCTCTAAGCAATTCCGCAGCACTGGGTCTCCCCGAACTTATGGGGACTTCCCAACCTCCAGACTGATCAAACCACCCAAACTTATGAAAGGGTCTGATGCTCCAAACAAATCCAAAAACATAGTACTGGGTCTCCCGAAACTTATGGGGACTTCCCTGCCTCAATCGACCCAGTCAACCCTCATGTAAAACTGCCTTCCTCCCAACCTTCCCCCAGATGCAATCCCTTTTTACAATCTGCTTTCAATCAAACAATAAAGCTGAAACTGAGATTTTTACATGCATTTTTTTATTTAGTATGGCTTGTGTCGTGAAAGTCAAACTCAAAGTCAACGATAAGATGCATGCAGTATACTCAGTCAAAACAGAACAGGTAGTACAGATAGGGGCTATAATCTGGGTTTATAGAGGGAGATGAATGGTTACCTCTCAGTTCCCTGCGTCCATAACTCCTCCTGAGTTCCGGCAGAGCTCCCGCAATCGGTGGGGTAACCCCCCACGTAGGCCTTGTTGCGGTCTTACGGGTTGCAATCCCGTCTGCCGCTTTCCTCTCGGAACAGGATTAGACTTAGATTTAGAAAGGCAGAAAGAGGGGTTTGAGTCTTTGAGACTCTCGAGATACAAGGAGGGGACAAACTCAACTCCCAGGAGAGGGGCTTGTCGCCTTGAATCGCCTGAGGGCCCCGCAACGATGGCCAATGACCGTTGTCGCTTGCTTAGACGAAGTCAAATTGTTGAATAACTCCCCCCCTCTTACGACCTCCCAAACCGCAGCAATAATCCCCTCACAAAAGCTGACCACTCCTCCAGGCCACACCTTCGCCTCTTGTGGCAAAACAACAGTCACACTGCCCCAAACGGTCATACTTAGATCAGCACAGCAGCCTGCAGTAGCTCAGTCCCTGCTGTAGCTGAAGACGCAGCTGAAACCAGCAGCACACCGGAAACAGTCTGCAGCAAGTTGAAAACAGCCTGCAACAACTGTAGCAATCCCAACTGTTAGTAGTAAAAACAATCCAAGGATCAATCAATCAGAATGGCAATAGAAGCCCGAAGCTCAGCAGTCCACAGGTTCACAATTGAAGCCACTACTCTGAATCGGAACCGACAGCAGAATCGAGACGTAACAGTGGCAGCCTGCCAACCAGTCCTAGTAGTAGCAATATGAGCTTAATTGGAACAACTGCAACTTGTTGTGCGGAAGGTCGCAACAACCGATCTCGACAGCAGGTAAGTCCCCAACTTCGGGGCCGGTTTCTCAGCCCCTCCCCTTCTCAACTGGCAGGTAAGCTCAGGTCTTCTACAAGGCACGATCGAGCACGTATGCCCCTCCTTTCACTGCAAATGCGCAAAACTCGAATGACTCTTCCATCGGAGCATGGCTAGGTGCACGCCGTTCGGGCACGAGTTTGGTGAGATAGGGAACAACTGCTTCGACTGATAGCGCGAGCGATGTTCTGGCCAACAGGTAAGTGCCCGGCCCCGCAGCACCCTCACGCTACTCCTGTTTGCTAGCACAGGTAACCGTCTCGTTGTCTACCTTCGCGCTCGTCAGGTAAGTTTCCAACTCCGTGGCTAGCCCCCCGTTACTTCCGTCGACAAGATGCACATAATCAAACCAATCTTCCACTAGAGCACAGAAACATCCATTGCTTTCCGACCGTATACCCCTGCCTGAGCTCCTCGGCCAAAAAGGTATGTGCTCTCTTCCCCCATCTTGATCCCTGCTCGCTCCTGCTCTCTACGATCGGATGAGAAAAAATCGAATGAATCTGCCGTAGGACAATGTCTGGGTGCATACCTCCCTTTACTTCTTCCAATTGCGCGGGCGACGCTCCTGCCACAGGTAAGTCTCCAACCCCGTAGCCTGCCTCACGTAAGCCCCATCGTTAGGCTGAGCAAAATTGAATGTATCTACCGCTATAACACGGAAAGATACATTACTTAGTAAAAGCCGCTATCTAGTCATCCTCTCCCAGCGCAGCTCCTAACGCCCATATCGCAGAAACCATGCACTAACTTTCGAATCCGACTTTGCCATCGGATTCGCCCGTCCTCAACACCTCTAGGACTCACCTCTCTCCACCCGTTCACTCTTACTAAGAAGTGCGCTGAATCCTCTTTCCTTACTCCGCCATATCCTCTTCGCGCACCTCCACGCACTCCCTCTTCCTATCTAACCTTACTAACCTACTACTAAATCTAATCTCACCATGCAACTCGCCCGGGGCCAAAACCCCGGGATCGCTTCTTTCTTCGCCCGATTCTGTCGGAAATCGGTTGTCAGCGCCGGAAACGACGGTCTCGAACCAGCTCTGATACCAAAATTGCAAGGAATATGAGCGAGAGCGATAAACAGAAAACCAAGTTGCAAAATCACGAAGTAGTCCAGATAGTCATGTACAAAGCAGAGAGCACAATGCACTGAGATTCCACCCAAATAAGAGCAATATAATGAACTCGAGTGCCAATGCCGACGCTTCCTGGTCACACCAACATTGTATCCAATGTCGCTCCTACTGTCTGGCGCACAGCACCCAACCTACTCTACTCAGCCTATCTATCCTACCTATGTTCATGCGACTGGATCACACCGAAGTCGAAAACTAATGTACGTGACGTCAACACCAATGCCGACCACCAGCATGCAGCAGCGTGTCCGCATTGCCTGCCAAGGCGTGAATGACTCCTCAGGGGGCACACACTTTCCTATATGGAAAGTGTCCACTGCTGGCTGGCCTAACCAGGTGTGTGTAGGGGCCCAGTAGCTTGCCTTTGGCCCCAAGTGTATGCACCCATGCCCAGTTTCAGATACTGGCCTAGGCCTCGTGCAGTTAGGCACGTCCAGGCAGCCACCCAACCTTGAAGTGTTTGCAGCATTCTCATTGGCTTGCGGCACATGTGTGACGACAATGCTGCTTCCTCATTGACCCGTAACCAGTCCGTGATGTGTCGGCCTCAGACACCGTGTGCCCAGGGCGCAACCACCTGAGCCCTGGCTCAACTGTACAGAGAAGCCCTTTTGCTTCTGGAAGAGCATGGAGGCTCACATTGCTCTGTAGCCAACTGGCGTGCTGCAACTGTCGGAGTACCCACTTATGGAAAAATGCGGAAACAGGCCTCATGTGGATTTTCAGGCCCGCCTTCACTTAGGGCGGGCACGGGTTTGCTAGGGGCCGCAGCCCAGAACACTTGTATGTTCCTGCGAGGGCTCATTCCTTGCAAATGCAGACGTACATGTAATCTCCCAATGTCTCGAACTTCAGAAAAGAGAGTGAGGAAAGGGGGAGAAGAGACGGAGAAGAGGAGGAGAAGAGTTTTCACAAGAATCAACGAAGCAGTAGTCCCTCCTCAAGCACGCTTCCTCCTCGGGCATCTCCCTCTCTCTCCACCTCAGCAATGTAGTTCTCCTTGATAATCTATGACATACACAATTAGCAGGTCACAACAGGGTGCCCATCCACCATCCAGGGCAGCAGCAATTAGGGAGGATGGTGCAGATTTTCTTCATCCACTTTGAGATGATCAGTATATCGCACAAGACCTCACGGTAAGTCCAGGTAAGCTTCCACTCATCACACACACCAATCTCGCAGTCCAGATCCTCCCCTCCTCCTCGCCCACTGTCCTATCAATGTCAAGATCTACATGGCTATGGCCAGGATAACATAATCTCCCTCAAGGCTGGCGCCCACACTCAGAATCTAGCACCAGCATAAAACTCCAGCAGCCTTGCATCGTCATATCAGCAACAAGCCAGCACAAGGCAGAATGCCCTCCAAGCAGGGGCTGGTTAAAGTTAGTGTTATGAACTTGGTTGTCTGACGAATGTTATCGCCACTCACACACAGACAATCTCACACATGCCCATACATGCATAAGAGAAGGGGAGAGAGGAGACAGAGTCCAAACTGCACACAGGTGAAAATAAACAGCGGAAGACAATCATGCACARATGGGGAGAAGACACACAGTGTTTCTCACTCTCTGACACAACTCCCAACAACCAATCACAAGAAAGAACCTGCGAAGATCACAATTGAAATGCACACTGATGATGAGCCACTCAAACAATTATCGTACCAGAGTTTGTTCCAGTATCTCGCCACTCTCAGAACTCACACCCCACTCTCTATCCTACACCCAGTTAGTAGCGCCACATYAGAACARCCTCCCAGAGGCCAGCGCCAACCACCCCGATGCAGAACAGGTCCTGCGATGAAGTCTTCAGTACCGATGGACAACTCTGACGAAGGAACAGGCAGCTATGGMTGCCACCACCCACGATTACACAGTGTAGAGCCTYGAAGTAGCCCRACCAGACGCAGATACCCCAGGGGYAGATGCGCTGAGGATGCCCCAGCTATGGCAGACTCAGACGGGGCCGGCTATGGCTGCTGTCAACAGCGAGGTCTCAGGATGCCGCCTGCAGACCGTCACCGCCACCAACTTGCTTGGCCTCTCCAACGYTGCTTCGCGAGAAATGAACTGCCAAAAGTCCTGAACCGATGGGCCTAACCTATCTATAGACTACACTAGACCTAGACCGGATTGACTGACCGACCGATACCGTTGCTGTTTCGGCCTCTCGGCCTCTACCGGACCCGGCTATAGGCTATAGGACCGTCTATCAGTATAGGCCACTTAGGGCCTGTCTGTCCTAGGGGTATAGCCCGGGCCTGCTACACGCAGTTAGGGTAGCTGTAGGAATTCGGGTTAGTACTGGGCCTATATTTTCCCAGACTTGCAGATATGTCCCTCACGAATTTCCCTACAGGCAGGTCTCTCGGTTAGCCCTCAGCCAAACAAAATTACGAATCTAACCCTACCGGTTAGTATACAGCCTCGCAGTCAATCTCGGCAATAGAAATCAGCAAGTCATTGCAGGCTTACCCTCCCCTGGAGCTAGGACCTCCGAGCTAGGGATGCAGGCGAGGTGAACGGCAAGGAAGGTTGCCCTTCTGAGCCGCTTCATATCGCAAGACAATAGACTTTGTTGTCTTGAGAAGTTCCCTTCTGTAGAACCATCTATTCTCAGAAGGAGGCTGGAATGCGAACCTCACAAGATACTGCTGATCGGGGCCGGTGCCCCACTCGTCCTCAATCCGGTCGATATCATATCCCTTACCAGGGATTGGTGGACCAAACTGAGGAGGCCGGTCTGGGAATGCATCATCTGGAGTGAAAGGCAGCAGCTTGGATGCATGAAAGACCGGGTAGGTGCGTAGATGCAGCGGGACGACGATGACACATGACGAACCGAAGGGATCAGCACCCACTGTATCTAGGACCTGCCATGGACCCAGGTAACGAGGCAACAGCTTGGGAGAGATACCCACCTCCCTCGACAGCTTAGAACTGGCCACCTAGACATGATCACCAGTGCGGATGGGGGAAGGCCGCCTGTGGCGATTAGCTTGTTCAATCATAGCCTTTTGGGATTTGAACAAGTTCGCGCGGGCTCTTTCCACATGTAGACGATAACGCCTGGTGAACTCTGCTGAGCCCGGTGTCAGATCAGGCTTGGCCTTATCGATGATATCATTGAGAGGCTATCGTGGTTCACGCCCCCAATGTAACCGGTAGGGACTGAACCCTGTCGAGGAGTGGACAGACATGTTATACATGAGTTGTGCCCTCGCCAAGTGAAGATCCCAATCCTGTTGATCTGGAGAGATAACAGGACGCAGCAGCTGGAATAAGACTTGGTTCATCACTTCAGCCAAACCATTGGCTTCAGGATGGTGACCAGAAGTCATGTCCAGTTGTGAGTGCAGATAGTCCTTACAGTAGGACTGCCACTCATCGCTGCAAAATCTGGGGTCTCGATCACTGACGATAGAAGTGGGCGGTCCATGGTGTGTGACCCACCTCTCCGAGAAGGCTTCTCTCACAGCCGGAACCCTAGCTACCTCTGGCAAGGGGATGAACTCTGCGTATTTGGAGAACCTGTCCACGCAGACCATAACCTGACGCATGCCACGAGGGGTGGTCTTGCCTAAATCTGTGAAGTCTATCGACACAGATTCAGCAGGGCCATCAGGTATGGGTAAGGGTTTGAGCAGTCCCAAAGGACGTCTACGTTGGACCTTATTCCTTTGGCAGAGCTCACAGGTGTCCACATAATGCAGCATATCACTCCGCATCTCCTTCCAGAAGAAGCGCTGCGATAGGGCTGCATAAGACTTTAGGAACCCGAAATGTCCACGGGCATCATGACACTCTGACATTAGCAGTGTCTTGAGCCGCTGGTCCTGGGGAATGCACAAGCGCTCTTCACCCCTGCTGCAGGTATATAGCAGGTCTGAACTCATAGCATAGTCTGGTTCAGAATTAGGATCTGCTTGCAGATTCCTAACGATGGGTCCGAAAGTCTCATCCTGAGCTTAGATTCCTGACGATGGGTCCGAAATGTCCACGGGCATCATGACTCATAGCAGAAGGATGCTGCCCGCGCAGTCCCCAAACCATCACTATCACACGCAGTCTCAACTGAAACAACTGCAGATTCACGTACCGGAGTAGATGAAGGTGCAGCACGGGGGGGAACTGCAGTCCTCAGGGTCTGTTTCAATTTTTTGACTGACCTGGACCTGGCATGTAAGGGCAGTCCTTCAGGAAGTGCTGACCCTCACACCTCAGGCAGACCCCTCTTTCCTTTCTTCTTCTCCAGACTCCCTCCTGGATCTTGAGGTCATGCCAGGGGAGCGTGGAGGGATTGAGAGGTTCAGCTGGCACATGGACGTCTTTGGGCAAGTTAGGGCGCTGGGAAGAGGAAGGCCAACGTCCCTTATCCTTCCCCTTGGCAGTGGCTGAGGCTGTGGTGGGGGAGAACTTCCTCTGCAACTGCAGAGCTCCCAGAACAGCCTGAGTCACGGCTGTTGCAACATCTGGATCAGCAACAGATCCAGTCCCAGCGGAAGGTGCATCAGCCTGGGAATCTGAATCTGATCCTGATGCAGACCTCGCATGAGTGAAGGCTGCCTTTCCCTTCCTGCCACCTCTAGGGAAGGCATCTTTCCTCCTGTCAGAGGATGGGGCCTGGACATGAGGCTTTGCCTCCATTTCCAGGGCTGCGCGGCCAAAGGACCTCCAGTCCTTGTGCCCAGCACTATACAGTGCAACCACAAATTTCTCAGGCGCTGCCATGCAAAAGTTGGTCAGCAAATCGTCAGTAGACATGACCAACCCAGGGGTGGAGGTGAGCTGCTCAAACTCAGCAAACAAGGCCTGCAGAGTCCCACTATACCGTTGTTGTCCCAGGCGAGCAATCCTGTCAGCAGCCTTGCGGGCTCGCTCCTTGTCTGGAAATTGGTCCTCCAGGGCCTGCAGAAATTTGTCCACCCCAAGCCCAAAAGCCCAGTCCTCCATGGACTGCTGCAGACTGCTGGAAGTGGAAGTGGCCCACTTCA
>BFEA01000174.1:65548-79686 GCA_003427395.1 Chara braunii | reverse complement strand
GAGAGAGAGAGAGAGAGAGAGAGAGAGAGAGAGAGAGAGAGAGAGAGAGAGAGAGAGAGAGAGAGTTTTCAATTGATAGGATGAGTAACGTACAGTAGGTAAGTCTCCAACGCTGCAGCTGGCCTCACGCTACTTCCATTGATAGGATGAGCAAAATCGAATGAATCTTCTGCTAGAACATGAAAATAACACTACCACATGCAATGAACCTCCTAGTTCAACACCAATGAGTGCACAGATTCACACCACATGCATGTATGAGTTCACACAGAATTCACACTGGAGGCCAGAGAAATGAAGACCAGGTAGCGCAACTTATCTTTTCTACAAGAGCAATAAGAGTTCAAGTCACCAACACTCATCAGCGCATGCCAATAGGTAACCAATAATCAGCATAAACTCTCAGGTAAGTATCTCTTCCCCTCTGCTCTTCCCTCTTATGTTTCTCTCCACCTTGTTGGTCTTCTCCCTAGCTATGACCTCGCTGTGTCTTCTCTCCCTACATGCCTTCACACTCACTATCTACTACCTCATGGATCTACTCTGAATACACCCACTGTCATCCCTACTAACCCCTCTGGAGTCTACTACTAACAACTAGCACTAACACGTCCGCACTGGCGCAGCTATGGCTGCCTTCTCCCTGCCAACGCTATCTTCCTCTCTCTCCCTCACTTAGCGCGGCACTCTGGCCTCAACGCTCGGCTCCTCACTTCAGCGCACAAGTGCACCAGCACACTTCTTGCGAATGAGCAATCTGCCCGAATGTGAGGCTGGCCAGTCCTTTTGTAGTCAACTCGTGCCAGCCTCTGTTTCTTGGGTCCTGACTGGTTCCGATACCACATTCCCTCGGCCTGTCTGCTTCTGAATGTCAAGGCCTAGAACCTTCCCGAATTTCCATTGGACTGCTGCTGCTTGGGCCTTTGAGTCGTGACTTTTCACTTGTGAACATGACTTTTCACTTGTGAACATGACTTTTGACTGTGGATAGTGACTCKTGCCTGTGGGTCAYGACTTTTGCCTATGATACTGCCTTTACTCGAGGGATGTGACTCTTCAATATGATTTTTCATTAGGAAACGTGACTTTTGCCTTTGAGACATGACTCCTACTTGTGAATCTGCCTTTTCACTCGTGGGGTGTGACTCTTCTTAATGAATGGCTTTTATTATGAGATGTGACTCGTGTCCCTGAGATGTGACTGTTTGCTGGGTGCCTGTTGGACCAGAGTGTTGAGGTACCCGATTGTGACATTTTTGAGTTTGAAGAACTTGGCCTTTTCTTGACGTGGGCATCTGACCCTGAGATCCGAATTTGGGGTCTGAATCGTGGAAGGCCTTTAACTCTGGCCGGCCTAATTTCGAGGTCCTCTAAGAAAATTTCCAATTCTTACCTATCTGCTATGTTAACTCCTCTCTTACCTCTTTCATAGTATGACACAATATGTGGTGTTGTTTCTATTAGTTCACGTTTTGTGAACCAACGATCTTCTGTAGGTTCTTGATAGGCAAATCTGACCTTAGATTGTCACTGTGGTCTACCCATGCGTCCAGATATGTAAACATCTTCCCCGACATATCAGGGGGAATCATAGATCTGCGTGATGGAAACATGTCGTTACTAACGCAAGGCGATAACTTTGAGGCGTGGAACACCAGATACGTATGCAAATGTAGAGGAATCTCAACAACATAGGAAGGACCATCAACATCACCAATCACATCAAGAATTTGCCAGGGTCCTCGATAAGCAGGTAACAACTTTTGAGAAATGTTCTCCTCTGGGAGAAACTCTCTTGACTTCACCCAGACTAAATCACCTAAAGCAAATTGCGAAGGTCTGGGATGCTTATTAGCCTGTTCTATCATCTGATGTTGTGCCTTGCTAATGTTCTCCTTAACTTTTTCCAGGTCTTTCTGATATTGGATAGGGAATTCCCTGGTACCTGGCGGAAGTCTCTGTACTTGATCACGGTTGAGACAGTCAATGGGTCTACGAGGGCACCACCCTAGATGCAGTTCAGCAGGCGTTCTTGATGTAGGTATGCACATATTTGTTATAGGCACTTGCAACTTTTGGCAGATGTTCATCCCAGTCAATCTGATCTGGTCGGATGTACATGCTGCAAAAGCTTATTGATCTGCTCAGTTTGTCCGTTTGTCTCAGGGTGTTTACCTGAAGACATAGTCATTCTGGACCCGTATACCTTCATTAGTTGCTACCACTGCTCTCCTGTGAACCACGAATCCCTATCACTTACAATGGTCAAGGGATGCCCAAAATCCTTCCACCCAATGATTAAAGAATTTCCTAATCACCAATTTAGTTCTTGCTTCTCCAGGAAGTGGAACAAACACAACAAACTTGCTAAACCGGTCCACTATAACCATAACCTGACTCTTTTCGTTTATGCTCTTTATCGTAGTGTCCATAAAGTCTATAGACACGGAGTCCCCGGGTCCCAACGAAATAGGTAGGGGTCTGAGTAATCCAAGGGGAGGCTGTGTGAAACTTTTGTTCCTTTGGCAAACCTGACAGCCTTGCACATAGGAAATACAATCATGTTTCATTTCTAGCCACGTGTAGGAGCGTAGGAGGTTAGCATAAGTCTTCCTCCACCCAAAGTGCCCCTCCGTGTCGTGTTTTTTCCCAAGTATTATGCTACCGATTTCCTCGCTGTTCGGGACACATAGACGGTTGTGGACATCTGGTTTTTGAAACAACAGTCCCTGCGTTACTCTATAATCCGGGACTTCGTGGGGTACCGTCTATACCTTGCCAATCAACTGGCTATAGACTGGATCACTTTCGTAGGCAGACTTGATCTTCTCCTGAAGTTCGGTGCTTGCATCTAGGTATGTGACAATAGCACTGAAAAAGTCAGCTTTTCTACTCAATGCGTCAGCGACAACATTATACTTCCCCTTAAGGCTTAAGTTCAAAGTCAAACTGGTCAATTTCCCCAGCCCACCTAGTCAGTTTAGGTGTCATCCGGGCCTGGGTTTTTAGCCAGCCAAACGTCTCATGATCTGAGTAAACTTTAAAGTAGCGTCCTAGGAGATAATGTCGCCAATGGTTCAATGCTTCTCTCAGAGCAAAGAACTCCCTCTCATAGGTAGAAGCTGCGACCTTTTCACTAGGCAGTCTACAGGACATAAAATCCACAGGCCTGTACCCATTCCCATCGTTTTGCTGGAGTACAACACCAATCTCGTATTGACTGGCGTCAGTGGTTACGATAAAAGGCAGAGATGGGTCTGCAACTTTCAACACCGGATAGTTAATCAAACACTTCTTTAAACGTTTGAAAGACGCGGTACAATCCTGATCTCATTTCCAGACGGTTTCCTTCTTTAACAGGCTGCGCAATGAGGCAGCAATTACCATAAAGTTCCGAACGAACTTGCGGTAATAGTTTGTCAGACCAAGAAACGAACGCAGTTCCGTCAACGTGCGCAGGTTAGGCCAATCTCTAATGGCTGCTATCTTAGCGTCTTCCAGTCTGATCCCATCGCCATCTACCATATGTCTCAGGTAAAAGACCTGACGCTTTGCTCACTCACACTTCTTTGGATTAATCTTAAATTTCACTTCCTGCAATTTATTAAGCACAACTCAAAGGTGCTCCTCATGCTCGCTTAGACTCTTACTAAAAATCAATATATCATCGAAGTAAACTACAACAAATTTATCAAGCTAATCACGAAATAACTCATTTATATATCTCTGGAAGGTTGCAGGGGCATTGGTCAAACCAAACGGCATCACCACGAACTCTCAGTGGCCATATCTCGTTCGAAAAGTCGTTTTGTGTCGATCCTCGGGCAATACCTCAATCTAATGGTATCCCGACTTCAGATCAATCTTAGAGAAATACTTACAACCCTGAAATCTATCCAGGAGATCATCTATTCGCAGTAACGGTTCCGCATTCTTAACGGTTATCGCATTGAGTCCCGTATAGTCTATGCACATTCACAGTTCGCCACCCTTCTTTGGTACAAACAAGACCGGTGCACCAAATGGCGAGGAACTTGGTTTAATCCACCCCTTCTCAAGCAACTCATCTAATTGCATCCAGTTCTTTTGGAGACATCCTGTAGATAGGGCCCTTGGGAATCCGACTACTGTCTAGCTCAATCCGGTGCTTGGTTTCTCTCTCAACTACTCCACTTGGGGCTTCTCCAACATCAGTGAACTCAATAAGCAACTTACGGACATTGGGGGGTATCAACTCTTCCTCTTTCTTTTCTTTACTCACCGGGCGCACATATGCAACAAACACTTGGTCGGCGAGGTCATTCTTGACTACATGCGGGGCGAATGCGGGGGCACTCGTGCAACAAAGGGTTAGGCTATTCTCTACGCCAGATGCATGTTAAAGTCAAATTTTCTTCTTTCCACCTGTAGGACTAGGCAAACAACACTCATGCTCACCCAGTTTCACATCTGCATTGGCTGCCTCACCCCAGTCAGTTCCTAGAATCATGTCAAAAGGGAGATTGTCCTCCACTAAGAGTGTCAGGGAGTGCAGAACACGTTCCACCTTTCCCCCTGCCTCCAACCAGAAGTATGCCCTAACCCCTTCAACATATCTATCAACTACCATCTCTCTATTATCTGCAAGTTTACTTACGATGGGATGTTCTAATTTCCAAACTTTAAGCCCTAACCACAACTTTTGCAAACCTTTCTTACTAATATAGTTGCGTGTTGACCCACTGTCCACTAGTGCGCCAACTCTGACTCCTGTGACGTCTACATCTGCAATTATTAACTGCCCTTTCTTTTTCTTCATTTCGGCCCAAGCGCGGCGACGAGTGCTCAGTTCATCACCTATGCTTGCAAGGGAACCACCTAGAGAGGTTCTATCACAAACAACCTTTGGACAGTTAACTAGATGGGCGCCGGTTACCGTCTCAGTCTCTGCCGTCAGGACCTTTGGATGGGAGGATGATAGTCTGCTTGCATCCATAGTCCCTGTAGAGGCAATTGAAACATCTACAGGCTGTTCCCTTTTCGGTACCTATATTCAGGGAAAAAGGGAACTATGTGGTCGGGGTCACCACATTTAAAACATTGTCCAGCAACCTTCCTTTCTTCCCAAACTTTTTTCTTCTATTCCCATTTGTTCCCACGATTTGCCTATGGGAATTCCAGGATGGGTTGGATATGGCCGCCAATTACCTTTACCTCTACCCCTTGTGGAGTTGGAACCTCTACCACCTTGCGAGGGACCATAACCCCCTCCCACATAGTAGCTTCCTTCACCACTACCCCTCTGGGTGATGGGTCCTCTTCCTCCACCTCGACCGCGGCCTCCTCTTCCTCTACCACGACCTCTTCCTCCTTGTCGCCCTCCCCCGCGGGCTGCAACAACCGTATAGTCCCCTCCCTGGGCTAAGTGACTATTGCTTCCTTCCTCTAACCCATAGTATATGTGGTCATAGGTGAGTGACGCTACCCCTCCTTCGAAGGTGACTAGTAAGTTGTCTTTGCATGCTATATTTCCCGAGATTGTTCGATCTTTCCATTTCTTTCCAGCCTGCAGGTCTTTCCAATAGTGGCAATATTGTGCCTCTTGCAGAAAGCCAGCATGTTCTACAACGATCTTGTTGAACTTCTCATATGTCATTCCCTCTTCTTTGGTGCGGGGATAAAGTTGTGTCTTCAGGGGATCAGGGAGCGCTCTAGTGAAGTTATTCAGGATATGCGCTAGTGTCAGCCGTGATCCGGGCATTGCAGCAGTTCATCCATTGTGGCCTTGAGGGTTGACACACTCTTCCATTTACGGTCACTAATATTAAGAATCAAAGACTCAGTCCTATGGGCCAGGTTCTTATCTTCGAACCTTTCTCTAAGGGGTTTGAAAAAATCTTCAATCCGCATCTGTTGAGAAAACTTGACCATGGTTGTGCAACTAGCCTCTTTCATCAGAGAGATAGCAAAACTCATAGTGTCCCCTGCCATACACAAACTTGCCATTAATACCCGATCCCAGTACATAATCTTTTGTGCGTATAGATACGTTCCCATAGCGGCTTCCCAATGGAAGATACTTTCTTCCTTCTTCCCATTGTAAGTCCATGACAGTTTCACTTTCATCTTTTGCCTGACTTCCTCCGCTTCTTCATCCTTCTCTTTCTTGACCCCCTTTCCTTTCTTGTCCCCATCATCACCATCATTGCCTCCATCTCCTCCCCCGCCTCTAATCCTTAATTGTTTAAGCACGACGGGATCTTTAAGCCTCTGGCAAAGTGCTTCATCTAACTGTTCCACATAATCACGCACTAGCAAGTCAATCTGTGGCGAGGCAATATTCAGGAAACTATTCCAGGTATCAGTAAATTCACCCTGCTGCGCCTCTACTTTGGTTACGGTCTAATGAAGTACGGCGAGTTGATCGTTGGTATGGAGGAGGGTGTCAGTGAGGAGGGTAAGTCTTTCTTCTATTGCAACTTGTTTCCCTTTCTGTTCTTGCAACATCTGCCGCAATCTCTCTCCCTCCTCTTTCATTTTATTCTTCTCATCAAACTCTTTTCTCCTTTCTAGCAGCATGCGATTATGCAAGCTTGCTCTCTTCTCTTCCACCAACAACCGTTTCTCTACCTCATCCTGCACTTCAAACAACAGCTTGAGGACAACTTCCTTCTCTTCCTCTTTTTCCTGTGGCATCTCTTCCCGTAATCCAAACTGGCCTAGCCAGTCCATTGCCTCCAACTGGCGCATTCGTATGCCACCCATATGACTGCTCTCAGCCTGGTCCGCCCGTGGTTGACCTTTCCTCCTTTCCAGTCTTTCTCCCACCTCGTCTTCGTCTTCTTCTTCTTCTACTTCTTTTTCTCTTTTTAATTATTCCATCAACTTCCTTTCCTTCTCCTTCATCTCCTTCTCCAACTTCTTTTTTTCTTCTTGCAACTTCTTCTTCACTTCCTTCACTTCCTCCTCCTTTTTCTTTATCTTTTCCTCTTTTTCTTTCTTCTGTTCTGCTAAACGGTGACTTACCTCAGCCTGTTCTTCAGCTGTTTGGGCCTGTGTCGACTTTCCAGACCTCAGCACAGCATGGGAGAAGAGAGTTCTTTGAAACCCAAGAGGAAAGATGAAACGAAGGAGTGGTCCCCACAACACTGACAGTGATAGAAGTGCGAACATAGGATAGTCATCCATGGCGATCAAAGGCACAGACACTCACCTCCACCTACTCACCACTTAGGCCTACCCCTGCTACTAACTACTAACTTATGAGTGGGTTTGTCTGTTACCGACTGCCGTGTGCCTTCCCATAAGTATTTATATGTTTATATATATACCTTTTTTTTTTTCCCACAATTGGACTGGTTCCTCAACTCAACTATATCACGAGATTTGATTCAGCCCAGCAGCAGCGACTCCAAGATTGGGAAAGTAACAAACACCAAGACAAGTCAGCAAGCAATACAGGTTTTAATGGAGGGATGCACTTCACTCAGATGAACGTTCCGCTGATGAAGCTCCACGGCCGCTCCAACGCTCCAACGCAGCAGCGACAGGTACGTATTTAAGCCACTTCTTCTTCGGCCTTCTTCTTCCCCCCCTCCGTCAGTCTTCTCCCCACTCAACTCACTCTCTCATCCCTCTTCTCGCCAGCCTTAATCGTTGCCAGCGATGATCAGCGGGTGCAGCGAGCAACTGCTCCGATACCATATTGCAATGAACCTCCTAGTTCAACACCAATGAGTGCACATATTCACACCACATGCATGTATGAGTTCACACGAAATTCACACTGGAGGCCAGAGAGATGAAGACCAGGTAGCGCAGCTTATGTGAGGATTGAGCCCTCAAGAAGGGGCCTTGCCATGATGTACATGTTTTGGCCTAAGGCCCCAGCAAGCCTTGTGCCCGCCCTAAGTGAAGGCGGGCCAGCAAATCAACAAGAGCCCTCTGTGCCAACATTTCACGAAGTGGGGTCCATACAGTTGCAGCACGCCAGTGGGTTGGAGTGCACCGAGTCTCGGATTTCAGCAAATGCTGAAAACCCAGGGCCTCTGAGTTAGTTAGGCCCTGGGCACTTGAACGTGAGGCCGACAATGCATGCTGGGTATAGAGGTCGAAAACGCCAAAGGGAAATCGGCCCACTATTTGAATCTGGCCGCAGACCTTGATGAAAGAGGCGCAACTGCATTGCCCCGGGGCCCAACTGTATCGGGCTGGTTTCAGCCCATGGGGCCCAGTCGCAGGCTGAAGGGAGGCCGCCCACACGCAGCACTGACATATAGGCAAGCAGGGCGAGTGGGCAGGGATCTTGGCCAATGCAGGCATTGCGGGCACGCTGCGCAAATGCATGTGTGCTGCGCTGTGCATGAGTTGCGCTGCGCTAAGGTGAAGCAGGCTAGCGCTAGGCGGTAGGGTGCTGCCTGCATGCATGGCACTGGCGGCCATAGCCGGGCCGCATGAGGGTGCAGGGGAGGTGAGGGTGAAGGTGGTTCTTCGGAGGTGAAGGGCACTGTGTGGGTAACAAGGAAGAGTGTGGGTGAAGAGGACACGTACCTGGTGGAGGTGGAGGTCGGCATTGGTGTTGACATCATCACTCGCTGGTAGTCAAGTTGTCTGGTTGCTTTCATTGYTGTAGTTGTACGATAGGCTGTAGAGTAGATAGGGCGCCTGGCGCCATTCACAAGAGAGAGCTACATTTGGGTTATGCTGTTGGTGTTGCCCTATTGAGCATGGACATTGACTCACGATTCTTCTGTATCATTCTCAATTGGATGGTTACTCGGTTCCATTGTGCTATCTGCTTTGGCTTTAACTACTTGGACTTTAGTGTGATTTTGCATTCTGGATTTCTGTGCTTCGTCCATATTCATGTTCCTTGCAATTTGGTATCGGAGCTGGTATGATTCGCCACTTACCTTCGGCATGCTGGTGTTATACAGACTGGTGCGTTGATGATGCTTCTTCGCAGTTGGTACTTGCGACGTCAGGCCATTGATAGGCGCACGCCCTGGGTAGAGAGGGGTGCGCCGGAAGGCTACAGACGACATTAATAGCCGTGGTGACAGGCGGAATGTTTGATTGGTGATGAGAGCATGCTGATGTGGCATTGGACTAAGGTGGCACTGCATTGCGTTGTGGGTGGTACCGAGGTCATGACCGGTCATCAAATGCACATTCAGCTCAATTGGTGAGAAATCTGTGGTTGGGGGCAGCAATTTCCAGGTATGTTGTTCCCTTACCTTATCTACTCTCTCAATCTCTTCTTACCGTGAGGAAGTGAGTCCAACTTGAGAGTCCTCTCCTTGGTGAGGTGTCGTGAGCGCGCTACCTTGAGGGACGACAATCTTCCCGGAAGCATCTGGAAGGAGAAAGGGCGGTGCCTCTGAAAGGCCTGGTCGAAGCATTGGGTCACGGTCACCATGCCAACCCAATGGGAGTAGGTCACGCATGCGATGGATGCTGTCCATTAAGGGACTTTGCTGCGCCAAATAGAAGTCTTGCCAAGTGTGCCAGCCTTGTATGAGACGCTTACCAGACCGTCTATAAACATTTTTGGTTGGGTACTCGGAATGATTCTGGCTGTGATCGTCGTCCTGACTGCGACGTTAAAGAATTCCTGAAGAGATGGGGGCGCTCTTAATAATCCTCCTGATCAGCCAGATCATCCGGGTGTAAGGCTCGTTTCTGTACGAGGGTAAAGAAGAGTGGGCTGGCTGGCTTACTTGGCTCTGACTTGGGCACAGGGGTGGGCCGATACACACACGAAAACACTGCTTTGCTCAAGATGCTGACCGGATGGTTGGATTGAGGGGAAGGGTAGATTCCAATTGGTGCTCAACTGTATACACAACCATACCCATCAATCATACATCTGCTACATGGTCATTTTGTACTTGATTAGTTGGTGGACAGACTGCTAACACCTCACAGACAGACTACAGTAGGACTGAAGTATACTACCATAGCCAGTTCTATCTAGTGCTGCTGTAAGTGAACCAATCAGAGTGCATCTAGACTATGTAGACAATCTGTGTGAATGTTGTAGACATGCCACTTGATTCGGTACAGTAGGGGACTCGCCGGACACAACTATATTTAGAAAATTAGGTGCCGGTCAGACACATGCTGCGGTAGGATTCCACTAGGGGATTCTAGTGCAGATATTGTCTGCCTGACTAATGAGTGGGTCAGACCCTGTTGATGATAGAGCTGACAATAGGAGACTGACACGTGCAGAGGCACTGAGGGTACCCCACGTGTTCCAGGCCGTACAACCGGGAGAAGAAAGACGGCTTATAGCCGAACGTAGAGCCCGTGCACTAGCAGCAGCTAGGGCCACAGTAAACGCCGCAGCTAGGGAACAGGCTGCCACAGCAGCCGAGGGATTTGAGATGTCTTCTGCAGCAGCAACATCCTCGGTTGCGTCTTCATCTGCGACCAATGGGACTATGTTGGGAATGCCAACAAGTTCCACGGGCACTTCTAGTTTAATGGGTTCTCGACAGTCTACTAGTCAAATGGCGGGCTCGCAGTTCAGCCCGTTGACCCCACGTGAAAGGGAGCTCAGAGAGATCCAACAGGTCGAGAGGCTCTGCCAGAAGTTAGAGGAGGACCTGAAAAAGGCAACCGAAAGGGAAAGAGAGATAAAAAGTAGAGCAGCCAGGCTTGAAGCGTTAGAGACTGACAAGGCTGAGTTAGAGGGATTAGATGAATCAGGTTTGTCTGAACCCTTGAAAGTGTTGAAGAACAACATGTTGTCGCTGCATGCGCACGTGGACAGCAGGTTGGACTTCATGCAGAGCACTTTGGACCAGATCCTGGACATTTTGAGAAGGCCAGGATTTAGGCCACCAGCGCAATCGCCGTTGCCGTTATCGGCGATGTCAGGCCCCTTTCCAGTTCAAGCTGGTACACAACCTAGTGGTACGTCTGCAGCAGCCGCATAGACTGTTGCATCTACTTCTTCGGGTCCAGCGGTGGGTGCTACACCACCGCAACAACAGGCTAGTCCTCAACAAGGACAGCCGCAAGGCCAACGGTATCCTAAAACCCCAATGAAACCGCCTCTTGCCTTCTCAGGTGAGGGAAAGGGCGAAGCTCTCAACACTTGGTTGAGAACAGTCCCGGTTTGGGTGAAGGCGAAGAGGACCTTGCTAGAGGACGAAGTGGTAACTGCGGCATCTTACCTTGAGGGTAAGGCAACCAAATGGTTAGATGGTGTAGTTATCAAGGCCGGGTATGGGAGACGCATGGCGGACTGGGCTAAGTCTCTAACGTTAGACCAATTCATGGAAATGGTAGAAGCTCGATGGCATAACCCACAGGAGGCACAAAAGGCCACTGATGCCATAAACAAACTGGACCAACGAAAGTTCAAATCAGTTAGAGAGCTTACGACTACCGTTGAGAGCCTGATTCTCGTCCCAGGCATTAACTACAGCGACCAGTTCCTATTGACAACATTTGTCAGATGTCTCCCAGAGAACATCAGGAACTTGCTGGCCAGTGAGGCACGCGTCAAGTATCACTCGTTTGAGACATTGTCTAGGAAAGCCTTAGATTTGGAGGCCACGCTAGGCAATGCTCAACCTACCTCTCAGAATGACTCGAAGAAGAAGAAGAGTCCCCAGGAGTGGAAGAAGAAGGGGGCGAAGTTGATGATGGTTGAGTCCGATGGGACTCAAATTGAGATCGACAAACTCTCTGACCTGGTGGACTATTCAGAGTATGACGGCGAGGAGGTAGCTGAGGGTAGCACCCTCGCCGCAGTAGTAAAGGCTAAGGCCGGTGGCCGAGGGAAGGGCCAACCTAAGGGTCAAGGGAAGGCCGCCTCCAATCAGACCAAGTAGGCTGAATGGGTTAAGGCAGGTCTTGATCAAGACGTGTGGCGTGACCGACGAACGCGTGGTGCTTGTATCAACTGCGGGGAGTACGGACACTCGCAATACAAGTGCCAGAACGCGAAGGTTACGCAGAAGGTAGCTCCAAAGATGGGGGCAACCTACTCCCAGGCTTCTAGCTCGGGAAACACGTAAGGCCGGTGGAAGTTTTAGCTGCTTCTACTCCAGATGAAGTGGGATTGATACCCTCCCACTTCATGAGATGGCCCAAGCTAATGACCCCTTAGTCACCCCGCAGACACACCTAGACTAGAAGACTTAGAGAGTGAGTGGTCAAACAAGGACCCTCGTGAGTCTTGGGTGGCACTAAGGAAAGGTCCTAGAGGGGAACATTTCGTGGTGGAGGTCGATGTAGGAGGCCGCAAATGTGGTGCCTTCATAGACATAGGCTCCACGCGAAATTACATAAGTCGCGACTGTTTGGAAAGGCTGCACCTACAGGACCGGGTACGGCACCTTAGTAGACCAGTAGCATCTACTTTGGCCAACAAGGAGCGCATGATTGTAACAGACTACATCAAGGACGTAGTCTGTACCTTCTCCTATGGAGGAGGTGAGCTTAACCATAAGATCTCGTTCTTGGTTAGCGACGACTTACCATTTGACATGTTATTAGGCATGTACTACCTGGAAGTTGCTAAGCCCCAGTTCGACTGGGATAAGAACGTGCTCAAGCATAAGTTGCCCGATGGCCGAACTGTCAGATTGACTAAGTTCAAGGCCAGTAGCATTATAGATACCTATGGCTGCTTGTGTGCATCAGTGTTCTATAATTATTACAAGCAAAACGAAGAGGAGGGTATGTACCTTGTGTATGTCTCTGAGAAAGGGGAGGCCGTTAAAACACCCCAGAGATAGAACGTGTTGTTGCTAAGTTCCCTAATCTGTTCGAGGAACCCACAGGAGTTGTTGAAAGGGAAGTCGTCCACGCTATAGAAATCATTCCAGGGAGTAAGACCCCAAAGGGAAGGATCTATAGGATGGCCCCCGCCGAGTTAGATGAACTTCGGCGACAGCTTAAGGAGTTGACATAGAAGGGTTGGATTCGGCCTAGTACTTCCCCTTACGGTTCACCCGTGCTATTCGTACCAAAGAAGGGGGGTACTTTGAGGATGTGCATTGACTATAGAGGCCTCAATGCCATCACAGTGAAGAACGCAGAGCCTCTACCTCGCATAGACGACCTATTGAATAGGGTGCAGGGATGCAAGTACTATAGTAAGATAGACTTGAAATCCGGATATCATCAGATCACAATAAGACCTGAGGACCAACACAAGACAGCCTTTCAGACCAGATACGGCCTGTATGAGTTTGTAGTGATGCCCTTTGGTCTTTGCAATGCGCCGGGTACATTCCAGCACGCTATGAATCGGATCTTCCATGACCATTTAGATAAGTTTGTCGTGGTCTACTTAGACGACATTCTGATCTTTAGTAAGTCTGCCGAGGAGCACGCACAACATGTTGAGAAGGTACTCTCACTCCTGCGACAGCACAAGTATAAGGTCAACTTAGAGAAGTGCGAGTTTGGTCACGCTAAGATACTATACGTGGGTCATGAAGTATCCGCGGAGGGGATTAGGCCGGAAGATGCGAAGGTGGCTAGTATTTGAGACTGGCCACGACCTCAGACAGTCACTAAGGTCAGATCATTCGTAGGAATGTGCGGCTACTATAGAAACTTCGTAAAGAACTATTCTACAGTCGCCTCTCCTTTGACTGATCTAACTCGACTTGACACACTGTGGGACTGGAGTGATGAGTGCGAGGCTGCTTTCAAACGATTGAAGCATGCACTCATGAATCATGAAGTTCTCATGGTTCCCGATCCTCAGAAGCCATTCATAGTGACCACTGACGCAAGCCAATACGACATTGGCGCAGTGCTGGCTCAACAGGATGGGAAAAAGTTGAGACCAATTGAGTATATGAGCAAGAAGATGCCATCAAAGAAGTTGGCAAAGTCCACCTACGAAAGGGAACTCAATGCTCTATATAAAACACTTGTCCATTGGAGACATTTCCTATTGGGAAGGTTCTTCTACTTGAGGACTGATCATCAGACCCTCAAATGGATCAAGACTCAACCGGCTCTTTCTGACGCACTCAAGCGATGGATTGAGGTCATAGACGAATATGACTTCAAGCTTGAGTACCTGAAGGGAGAGTATAACAAGGTTGCTGATGCGCTATCACGTAGAGCAGACTACCTAGGTGCGCTAGTTTCTGACTTTGGCGTATCTGAAGAAGTAACTCAAT
>BFEA01000174.1:0-27717 GCA_003427395.1 Chara braunii | reverse complement strand
ATCAGGTGGACTAGGATGAGAAACTTGCTCTCATCTCCAGCCTGTACAACAACGCTGTGCACAACGCTACGGGAGTGAGCTTGAACAGCTTGCTATGAGCGCCTGATGCCGCATGCTGTTGAGCAGATGCATAAAGCACAGGCGGCAATGATAGAATCAGAAAACAAACACCGCCGCCCATCTACATTCCAGGTAGGAGAAAGAGTCTTGGTTAAGTCCTCAGAACTGGGACAGGAGTACGCAGTACTTTGGACTATGGGAGGTTCTAGATGCCGTGGGGGATGAACCGGATGGCCCATCATATGTTATTCACATCCTTGGGCACTTATGTACTTACCCTGTATTTCACGCTCCCAAACTTGCACTTTTCAGGGAAACAGATCAGTTTCCCTCTCGTCGCTCAATGCTGCCCCCAACCATGGATGGAGAGGTTGACATCGACGACATCGTTGATCACAAGGAAATGCCAGTTCCAAGACCGACAGGCAGGGGACGTCCTCCGAAACCGAAGTTGCAGTACTGGGTTCAGTTCCGACGTCATACTGATCCAAAGGAGGATCGATGGTTTACTAGGGAGGAACTGATGCAGACCGCTCCTCAGGTTGTGGCCCAATACGAAAAGTCTCTGCAGAAGGGAAAGCGCCAGATTATTGAATATTAAACTTCTCAGAGGACTAGCGAAGTATACAGGAAGCCCTACTGGGCCCTATCTTCAGCATAGTCAGCCGCCCTAAGTGAAGGCAAGCTCGACCGAGGCCTACAGGCCAATTTTGGGGTCACCACGCAACTGGGGAAAATTCAGGCAGTTGCGCAACGCCAGTTGGTTGAACGTGCCCAGGCCCTGGCCTCCTTTATCAAATGCATATGAGTCAGGCCGCGGGCGAGGTACGCAACATGGACCCAACTCACATAGTAGGCTGTTGGGCACGGGTAACTGTCACAGGCCCTGGGCTGATTCGTTTGGACTGGGGCTCAGCCTCTGTGAACCTACCGGAAGCTTCTGGGCAGGGGCCCAACGCAGCCAGGCTGCACGCAAGTCAGACAGGCTGCTTCCATTTAGGAAAGGGCCTGCCCACGCATTCGGCATTCGGGCACTGGCTGCATGTTGCGCAAGCGCTGCTGCACTAACGCTGGCCAGGCTCACGCGCTCACGCGGTCACGGGCGAGCTGGAAGGAGCAGGCAGCCATAGCCGAGCTGCACTGCTGTATGCTGGATGGGGCGCATGGTGGTCCTTGGGTGCATGTGGCATCTGTGAGTTGGGGAACGAGGTCTTGAGTGATATGAGAGACATATGCAATGACTTGCTGATTCTGACTGTCGAGACTAACTGCGAGGCTGTACATTAACAGCGGTAGGTTAGATTCGTAATTTTGTTTGGCTGAGGGCTAAACCGAGAGACCTACCTGTAAGGAAATTCGTGAGGGACATATCTGCAAATATGGGAAAATACAGGCCCAACACTAACCCGAATTCCTATAGCTACCCTAACTACGTATAGCAGGCCCGGGCTACCCCTAGGACAGACAGGCCCTAAGGGCCTAATCCGATAGACGGTCCTATAGCCTATAGCCGGGTCCGGTAGAGGCCGAGAGGCCGAAACAGCAGCGGTACCGGTCAGTCAGTCAGTCCGGTCTAGGTCTAGGCTAGGTAGAGTAGTCTATTAATAGTTTAGGGACTTTGGTCCAGGACTTTTGGCAGTTCATTTCTCGCGAAGCAGCGTTGGAGAAGCCAAGCAAGTTGGTGGCGGTGACTGTCTGCAGGCGGCATCCTGAGACCTCGCCGTTGACAGCAACMATAGCCGGCCCATTCTGAGCCTGCCATAGCTGGGGCATCCTCAGCGCATCTACCCCTGAGGGTATCTGCGTCTGGCCGGGCTACATCGAGGCTCTACACTATGTACTCGTGGGTGGTGGCAGCCATAGCTGCCTGTTCCTTTGTCAGAGTTGTCCATCTACACTGAAGACTTCATCGCAGGATCTGTTCTTCATCAGGGTGGTTGGCGCTGGCCTCTGGGAGGCTATTTGTGCCGGACCCGCCGCGATGGCGGTCCGACAGGATGGAGAAGAAGGGTGGACGAAGGAGGAGATAAAGATGGAGCTGGAAGGGACAGTGCAGCTCTGACGCAGACTCCACACGCATGTACTCCAAGATCTGCGAAAGTGAAGAATGACAAAAAACAGACAACTGCTGGGGTATCCCAGCGGACTGACTGACTGGACTGGACTGGCCTGGTACCGACAGTGGTACCGGGCAGGACTAGAACAACACACGGCCTGTGGGGTCGGGCCATGGCCTGGTCCCACAGGCCGAACTGGGCAAATAGCCAAATACGCCCTGGCTGTAGGCCAGGGCAGATGAAGGCCCGCTGCATGATCCTCAGACTTGTAATGGATCGCAAGAGCCATAAACACGCTATCCGCAAAAGCAGCGAAACTCTGCAGTAAAGAAAGTTGAGAAATCTGTGATGCGAAGCAAGCTCCATGCGGAGTCCACGCGATGCATCCTAAGCTACATAATGTCAAAAGAAAAGCAAATGTCTGGTATACATATCCTAGCTAACAGCAGAAAATGAAATGTAGTATGATACAATCCCAAAGTCCTGGAGGCAATGGCCTCAGTGCTGAAAGGAAAAGAGGAATATGTCACAAGATAATGTCATGTCGCTGAACCACTAAGAGTGGGATGGTCTCAGAGGGGGTGAATGCAACCTAAGAATCGAAACTCCTAAGGCTAGTCACACATGAAGGTGGGATAGGTCATCAGGCTCAAGGTGGGAGAGTGGTAGCGAAACAAAACCAATGACCCTAACAGATAGACCATCAAGGCGGGAAATGCTCGACAAAAGGGTGACACCATGCAGGGTCGACCATGAAAAGGGGAGCCTGGAATATGGTGGAGCTATGCCGAACTGGAGGCATGCAATAGTCGGCGCTATGGTGATGAGGGCAGTGGGTGAGGGAAACATGCACACAACTCACCGACTAGGAGAGGGAGCTAGATCTGGGATCAAGGAAGCCAAGATAAAGCTACGGTCCCAATGCCTATGCGATACCAAGGGAGAGCCAAACTCAAGGGAGTATACAGGGTAGGGTGGTGACGTGAAGTAGTCACGTCCAAAGTAGCTGAAGTCGTCGAAGTGGTCGATGACGTCGATGAAGTAGCAATGGAGTCGATGTCGTAGCAGAGCCGCAAAACGCTGACATCCTCAAGAAGAGATGATGATGGAGTACCTGATGGTGTGAGTCAGTGGGGAAGGATAGAGGATAAGAGTGTCAGTCATTGTAACGCGAAGGGCGACGATGAGTGCGCTGTGGACGCTCGGAGGCGACCGTCTGCGGCTGAGGAACGGCCTCAGAGGGAGCGGGCTCGTCCTCAGCAATCTCCTCAGTCGGAGGAGGAGGAAGAGGGTCAGTCGGCTGAGTAGAAGTGGATATCTCAGCACGACGAGCACGATCATATGCACGCACCAACATCCTGGCGTGCTGCAAGTGCTCGAGGGGCTCCCAAGTAGCCTCCTCATCAGGGTAGCCCTTCCAACGCACAAGGTACTCGATGCGTGGAGGGGTATCGTCGGTAACTCGGCGTGATACGATGTCGGAAACAATGAACTCCTCGTGACCGTCCACCATGATAGGTGGAGGGCGCTCATAAGGGCGTCCGACGAAGCGCTCGGACGGTCTGCGATAAGGACGCAGCAAGGAGACGTGGTAAACATCGTGTCTGCGATAAGGTAATCAGGTAGCTTCACACGGAAGCTGACCGGACTAGCGACAGTATCAGAACCGATGGCCTGAAGGATGCGGCATGGACCGAAGAAACGATGCCTGAACTTGCGAAGCGTATCTGCTTCGAGCTGTAAGTGGCGTGCGTCGACGAGCACATCGTCACTGACTTTGAATGGATGATCCATTCGTGATCGGTTCGCTCGTGCGGCCATGCGAGTCTGGGAGTCGGCTAAACTCTCGTGTGCGCGCTTCATAATCACCGCCATGTGGGCGATCCAGTCGTCAAGCGCAGGGCAACGAGTGTCTGGGCACAACCGCGATGGTCGTAGGAAATCCGCGGGTACGCGAGGGTGGTAGCTGAGGTCGCAATAGAATGGCGACATCCCCGTGGCTGGCGAAACAGCGTGGTTGTACGCAATCTCCCGGTGGGCTAAGTTTAAGTTCCACTGCTGGTCATCCCTAACAAACTTTCGGAGGATATTACCGAGAGTTTTGTTGGTGACCTCAGTCTGACCATCCGTCTGAGGGTGGTAAGACGATGAGAAGCGGAGCTGGGATCCGTACACCTCGTGTAGGCGTCGCCAGAATGTGCTGGTAAAGCGCGGGTCACGGTCGGAGATGATGCTCTGAGGTAAGTCGTGATCTCTCACGATGTCCGCGACCTCACAAGCGCTAATGCGATAGCGTCACATGACAAAAGGTGCACGCTTCGTGAAGCGATCGACGACGACTAATATAGCATCATGACCGCGCTCAGTGAGTGGGCGGAGGGGACCAATGAAATCCATCGAGATGGACTGCCAACGACCCTCAGGTATGGGTAGGGGCTGAAGTAACCCATACGGAAGGTGGTTCGCACTATTCACCTCCTGGCAGGTAGGACACTCCTGGATGTAGGCTTTGACAAATTCCTTGGACTTCGGCCAGACGTATAGGCGGCAAACACGAGCCAACGTCTTGTGGAAACCCATATGACCGGCAGTTGCCTGGTCATGGAACTCTGCTACAGCCTGGACGCGGAGCTGTCCAGTGGAGGGAACGCAGATACGTGGTTCTAGCTGACCAGATCTGCCATGCAAGTACACAAGGCCGTTCTCCCCGAGGGAGTAGGAAGGAACGGTCTTGCCACTCCGCAGTGTCGCGTGGATGACGCGATAATCGGGGCAGTGGCGATACTGAGTGCGATACGCGTCGATCACCGACTGATCATCAGTGGAGATGGCAGCAAGATGGATGGGTTCCTGATTGTGATCAGGACGGCGAGACAAGGCATCGGCGACGCGGTTCGTTTCACCCTTGATAGGCTGAGTGGTGAAACTGAACTCGGATAAGTCACGCCAGCAGCGTGCCTATCGAGGGGAAAGCTTAGGCTTCGTGAGGAAGGCCTGGACAACTGAGTTGTCCGTGCGCACCGTGAAGGGCGCCCCATGCAGATAATGACGCCAATGCCGGGTAGCATAAACTACTGCGAGAACCTCACGTTCATCGACAGTGTAGTTTATCTCGGCAGGCAGTAGCTGACGGGAGTAGAAAGCGATAGGGCAATCCCCAACACGAGCCTCGACAGTCCCATCCTCCACGATGATCGGGGAGTAGGTAACAGGACTGTCAGTAGAGGGAAGTGGTGGGAGGGTAGGCGTCAGTCGAGAAACAGTGTCAGCAGGAGGGGGGGGAAAAGGAAGAACATGAGGATAAGATGGATCCGGAGGAGAGGGAAACACCTGAGAGAGGACTGCTCCTACTGCAGAATCTGATGCATCGGTGGTGACGATAAAGGGACGATCAAAATCGGGGAGGCGAAGAACCGGCGCACAAGTCACCGCCTTCTTGAGGGCGCGAAAGGCGTCCTCGCACAGGGGTATCCAAAACCACGGCGGGTTCTTCCGGAGGAGGGKGGAGGTAAGGACGTAGGAATACCTAGCGTATCCTTGGATAAAATTACTATAGTAGCTGGTGAGGCCCAGGAAACTGCGAAGCTGCTTGGCAGATGTGGGGACGGGCCACTATGCAATAGCAGTGATCTTCGCGTTGTCCATGTGGAGACCCTGGTCAGACACATGGTGTCCTAGGAAGTCCACTTTGCGCTGGGCAAAGCGACACTTACTGAGCTTGGCATAGAAGCCATGCTTGCATAGCACTGTAGGACATTGCGGAGGTGTCTGAGATGGTCTTCTAAGGTACGACTGTAGACCAAGATGTCGTCCAGGTATACGAGAACGTATTCTTCAAGGATGTCCCTGAAGATGTCGTTCATCGCTGTCTGGAAGGTGGCGGGTGCATTGGTGAGGCCGAATGGCATCACCGTGAACTCGTAGTGGCCGAAGCACGACCGAAAGGCGGTCTTCGGCTGATCCTCTATGGCAACGCGGATCTGGTGGTAACCACTACGAAGATCGATCGTCGTGAAGAAGCGGTATCAAACAGCTCATCCGCGCGAGGCATGGGATAGTTGTTCTTAACCGTGTAACGATTAAGGCTGCGGTAGTCAATGCAGAGGCGAAGAGTTTCATTCGCTTTGCGAGCAAAGAGGACAGGTGCACCCCAAGGGGAGTTACTCGGTTTAATGAAACCTAGTCGAAGGAGCTCCTCAAGCTGACGCTTGAGTTCCGTCGCCTCTGGAATCGAGAGTCGGTACGGTGCCTGATGGTGAACACGATAGTCAGGCATGAGCTGGATAGAATGCTCGACACCGCGCATCGGGGGAATCCCGCTGTATGAGAAATACGGGGGAAAGACGCCGTGGTACTCTCGGATCAGGTCGCGAACGGCCGGCTCTAAGTCTGCCGTGAACCGTGTGAGTTCCTCAGCGTCTGCGTTGGCACGAGACGTATGTGTGGACTCGACAGTCGACGGCGCAGAGGCCTGGGACGTGGAGGGGGTATCCGTAGGCTGACGGGTGGATGTAGAGATGGGAGCCGCGAAGATGGAGGAAGGGTCAGGGGGATCGGGCTCCAGAGAGATGAGCTCAATCTCGGGACAAAGTGGATCATAGCGAAGAAGATCCATGACGTTCACTGAGTAGAACGTGACGTCCTCCTGTCGTATGAAGTGAGCAAACTGACGAGGGGAAGTGAAGGCGATGTCGGGGTGAGACCCTGAGGGACAAGGGTCCCGGGGAGGTAGGTTGGGAGGAGTGTCCCCCGTGGTTCCAATGAAGGGGACGCGATGGGTCTGACCACACTTCGTTTTGAGAACGAGTGTCTCGGTCGCCCATTCGGCCTCTGTGCTACAGAACCGACGAGACCAGGGAGTGCCAAGGATAAAGTCGTACCCAGTCTCCAGCACGTCGAAGTATGCGGAGAAATGGTAGCGCCAAGGCGCCTGGGTACTATCCGGTGGCTGGAGGGTGAGGGAAAAGTGGAGGTCGGGGACCGTCTGATCGAAGAAGTGCTGCGTCTTGTTATCTCCGAGGGTAACGGAGATATGAGAGCGAGACCCAGAGGTAGCTAGGCGAGCTTCCTCAACCACACGAGGGTGAACAAAGTCTCCCTGCGAGCAAGAGTCCCATAAAGCGCAATACACCCTTGTAGATGTCCCTAGGCGAATAGGGATAATGGGTAGGGTGCGATCAGGGTCAGAGAGCAGAGCGAGAAGACGACGTAGGACGTTGATGTGTCTCGTGAGTCGCTCCTGACGAGCCTGCAGAATGCTCAAGTCCAGGAGAGATGACACAACGTCATCGCGAGTCGCCAGCTGAGCGCTACAACGGGCTGTGCGAATGGCGCGACGCGTCGGAAGTCTCGGGGGAGAAGTGCTAGATGCGGCGGTCTGCTGGGAGGCAGACGGTACCTCGACAGACGACGGGGCAGAGAGAACTGCGTCTGTCATGTCCTGAGGATCCTCTGGTGGGGTAGCCAAAGGGGCAAACCGCGACTCCGTGGTCGGGAAGCCGACTACGTGTGAGGCCTCAGGGGCACGCTGCACCGTGGCTAGGTGGATGGGGTTGGCCTGGTGGGGCCGGGGGGGGACTGAGATCGACGCTGACGAGAGATGTCAGCGTAGTGCCGGTCGAGGGCGGTATGGTATGGACACCGTGAGGAGGTGTGTCCATCGTCGCGGCAACGAAGGCAGCCGCGACGGGCCTCGAGGGCGGCACACTCCTCAGGGGATAGAGCTCCGCGAGGAGGGACAAAACCCTGCGGGAGGTCTATCTAGGGAACGGTGGGTGTGCGGGCGCCAGCCTCTGCCACCCAACTGCGCGCACGACCCATGGCAGGCATGGCCATCTGCAGGCGCTCGGCCATTGGGACAGTGTCGTCATCCAAGTGGTACTGGATGACGTCCCGAAGCTCGATGTCCTCGGGGGCGTCGCCAATGGTAGGATCGAGCTCGGCTAAGGCGTCCTCTCCATACTCGATAGAACTGTAGTGTCGAGAGAATGGCGCTCCAGGTCGAGCCGGGCGACGAGAACGACCAGCAAACGAGGAGCGGCCTCGGGTGGTACCCCGAGACTGGGAGGTGGTGGCTGGCCGCGAAGAGGATGGGGCGACGGAGAAGCGACTGCACATCCTCTGGTACTGACGCGCAACCTCGTATGCTTGCTCCGCGGAAGAGAATGATCGCCTCCATAGCTCTAGGCGGTAGTCAGTCGGCAGGCTGACAAGGAACCGGTCGGTGAGTGTGACCTCCGGTAGGAACGTCTCGTCACAAACAAGGCGAGTGTCCTGAAACACCCGGATGTGACGCTCCAGGTTAGCCGGTACAGAGGACCCGGACCATCTGGTCTGGGTGACGCGGTCACATCACACCACAACTCCTGACGGGTGGTCGTCATAGAGAGTGTACGTGTTGCTATCTGCATCCAGCGAGAGACACGAGATGTGCCATCATACTCGGGAATGTCCGTGGTGTGTCGTCATAGAGAGTGTACGTGTTGCTATCTGCAACCAGCGAGAGACACGAGATGTGCCATCATACTCGGGAATGTCCGTGGTGTGCACAGGAGGATGTCCACTGTGCTGGTGGCGGGTGGAGAGAGATCGAGGCGAGTGCACTGCGGCGGCATAAGTCGAGGCCGCTGCAGGGGCAGAGGTGGGGGAAGGCTGTGGGCCGTGGCCGCTGGCTGATGGACCAGCAGACGAGGAGGCAACGATCGCGGGCAGCTGTCCCGGAATAGCCAGGTAAGAGGGGAGCAGGTCGAGGGAAACGAGCCTGCATCATGGGGACCGAAGGGGTGGTCGAGGAGGAAGGGTGGGCAGCCTGTGATGGGTGAGGCTGTCTCAGAGCGAGAATCTCCGCCTGAGCCTGCGCAATGGTGGCCTGTAAAGTGGCCACCCGCTGGGTGCGCGGGGTCGGAGGTGGAGGGGGCGGAGCGGGTCTCCCAGTGGGAGGAGGAATCCCAGCCTGGGCGGTACCCTGCTGTGGGGGCGGGGGGACGAAGGCAGGAAGAAGAGGGCGGAGCCGTATTGCCGCGACCGGTGCGGGAAGCTGGGAAGCAACACCGGTGTGGGTCGATGAAACTGCCGGTCCAGAGGGCGGTACTTGGACTGCAGCACCTATGGCAGTAGTAGGGACGGTAGGGGCGGCCGTGGCCGGAAGAACTGCTGCAACAGACGGGGTGGTCTGAGCGACAGCAGCACTCGCCACCGCTGAGGGGGAGTGCTGGGCCTGGCCCGCAGAGAAGGGGGAACCATGGTGACTCCGTCTCTGGAGTCGAGGGGAGCCGGACTCGGAGCCGGTAGGGGATGGGGTATGGGAGTGGTGGGGAGAGCGATGAGGAGAGCCCTTGAGGCGGTTGACGTCAAGGGCAAGCGCATTGATTTGCGCTTGCAACGGTCCAAGCGTACTAAGTTGCGCTTGGATCGCTATGAGGGTGGCATGAAGGTTCATCGTGTCCGCATGGGCCTGACCCTGACCCGTTGACTGAACACTCACCTGGGAGGTGGGCAGCGCCGCGGTGATCTCCTCAGAGGAACTCCCTTCCATGGCCGGGAGGGAAAGGGAGGTAGAGCTCACGGGGGTGTGTGGGGAGAGGGGTCCGCCGGTAAGAGGAAGGGGACCGCGGGAGCGGAGTGAGTATGTGTGAGTCGGCTCACCCCGGATTTGGCGGGTCGCGCGTGAGAAGAACGCGGCAAACCGCTCGAGGGGGGAGGAGCCGTTCGGGTCCAGGGTGCCCGACGGGAGGAGGCGGGAGGGTAGGGGGTTTAGAAGAACCCTTAACCCTAGAAAAACCCTAGGGAAACCCTAACCGGAGTTTAGGTGGTTAGGGGAAGGTAGCGGCGACCTAATCAAGAAAAAAAAAAGAAAAGAAAAAAATTTATGGAGGGGAGAAAACAGAATAAACAGTGGATTTTCAAGATAAAGATCAAATAAAAGAAGAAATAGAAATAAATAAATAAATAAAATCTAAAGAGTGAGGAGAGAGAGAATATTTATTTTTTTGGAATTTTCGGCAGCATTTTCTCACCCCGCATGGGGTCGAAAATGTGCCAAGAGGAAGGAAAGTGCAAGAAGGACACACTAACTTTCAAAATGCTGCAGATTAAAATTTTCAGAAAAATAAATGAGTAAATAAATAAATAAATAAAGAGGTGGAAAAGAGTAAAGAGAAGCTAAGTTTTTAAATTTTTCAAAAATTTCGGCAGCATTTCGTTACCCCCATGGGGTCAAAGTGTGCCGTCAAGAAAAAGACTAAGTAGAATGGAAAAATTTTGGCCAGCGCTTCGCTACCCCCAAGGGGTCAAAATGTGCGCCGACAACAAAGAAAGACCAAGTCTTAGCAAGATATAGAGGTGCCGCAGAAAATTTCAAATTTTCAGAATAAATAAAAAAATAAATAAATAAATAAGAAGAGAGGTAGGGAATAAGATGATTCAGATTTTTGGAGACAAAGAAAAATTTTACATCAAAGAGAAAGAGAAAAAAAGAAAAAAAACCAGAAAAATTCGGAGTTGGGTGTGGGGGGGGATGGAAAAGTGATGAAGGAAGAGAGAAAGAAGTGAGAAGGGAAAGAAAAAGGTAAGGTGGGGGATGGGGGAGATGATGGGATTGTAGTTGGGGGAGGGAAGGAGGAGAAGAGGTGGTAGAATGGGAGAGAAGGATATGAAAAAGGTGGAGAGGAGTAGATGAGATTAGTGAGAAATGGTGAGTGGGGAGGAGAGGAGAGAAAAAGGTTGTGGAAGATGGGTGGAGAGGAAGGGAGGAGTAGAGAGTAATGGTAGGGGGGAGAAAAGGTGATTAGATGATGGGGGAAGAGAGAAAGGGGTTGGGGGGTAGTAGGTTAATGGTAGGAGGGTGATACCAGGCTCTTGGTTAGCCAAGAGCAACAAGATCATCAAGATCCAATGGACCTTGGCCTTCAAGCAACCCCTTGGAAGAAGGGGTCTTCAAACTGCTACAAGCTGCTAGCACGACATAAAGATCTGATCAGACTGATCAGATCTTCGAAGTGGAAAGTTTGGGAGAGATCTTGATCTCCCAAACTCACATTCTCCACGTGTAGTGCAGCCCCCTAGCCAGGGGGGTCTTCAAGTGCTGCCACGTGGCACTCTCGTGGCCACGGGGAGGGAGAAAGGAAAGAGAGGGGAAATCCGTTTTTTGCCAATAACTTTTGATCCGCTGTGCGGAATTTGGCAAAAAAGGATTTGTTGGAAATCTTTTTCGAAGGCGCTTCCAACGAGATATGGCGCGACTTTAGCCGCGGCCTGTAGAAATAGCGCTCGTAAAAAAAACCGAGTGCGCGCGGTTTTGGAGCTGGCAAAAAAACATCGCGATCTTTGAACGACCGTAGCTCCAAAACTAACGCACAAAATTTAACAATCTATGGCTCGTTGGAAGCGGCTCGTCGAGAGTTTTCCAACAAGCTAAAAATGCAGAAGTTATGATTAAAAATGTGCACCGGTGTCATAATAAACGTGAGGTGGCGAGCTTTTTTGCTCAAGCCACGTGTGAAATGATGAAGGGGGCGGATGGGGGAGGGGAGCAGGGAGAAACGCCTGCTCTGATAGCAGTGTGTCGGACCCACAGGGATGGCGGTCCGACAGGATGGAGAAGAAGGGTGGACGAAGGACGAGATAGAGATGGAGCTGGAAGGGACAGCGCAGCTCCGATGCAGACTCCACACGCACGTACTCCAAGATCTGCGAAAGTGAAGAATGACAAAAATCAGACAACTGCTGGGGTATACCCCCAGCGGACTGACTGACTGGACTGGACCTGTCTCTTATACACATCTAGATGTGTATAAGAGACAGAGATAGAGATGGAGCTGGAAGGGACAGCGCAGCTCCGATGCAGACTCCACACGCACGTACTCCAAGATCTGCGAAAGTGAAGAATGACAAAAATCAGACAACTGCTGGGGTATACCCCCAGCGGACTGACTGACTGGACTGGACTGGCCTGGTACCGACAGTGGTACCGGGCAGGACTAGAACAACACACGGCCTGTGGGGTCAGGCCACGGCCTGGTCCCACAGGCCGAACTGGGCAAATAGCCAAATAGGCCCTAGTTGTAGGCCAGGGCAGATGAAGGCCCGCTGCACTATTCTGGTGTGGCGCTACTAACTGGGTGTAGGATAGAGARTGGGGTGTGAGTTCTGAGAGTGGCGAGATACTGGAACAAACTCTGTTATGATAATTGTTTGAGTTGGCTCAACATCAGTGTTATTTCAATTGTTATCCTCGCTGGTTCTTCTTGTGATTGGTTGTTGGGAGTTTGTCAGAGAGTGAGAAACACTGTGTGCCTTCTCCCCATTTGTGCATGGTTGATTTCCGCTGCCTATTTTTATTTGTGTGCAGTTTGGACTTCGTCTGCTCTCCCTCTTCTCTTATGCATGTATGGGCATGTATGGGATTGTCTGTGTGTGAGTGGCGATAAAAATCGTCAGACAACCAAGTTCATAACAGTTGGTATCGGAGCGGGATTGGAATTGGAACACTGAGGGTTGAGCGCACTGAGGCATCTTCTTCATCTGGCCATCTACTGGCGAGAGTTTCATGGCGATTCATCTTCCCCAGTACTGAGTCAGCAGGGAAGAAGACTTTCAGCGGTGGATTCAGGTGTTCAATGTGTGTACTGAGCAAGCACACTGTCAGGGCGCTTGTTAGGAAGTGGGAGTACAGGGCTATTTCGCCATAACCAACCCTGAGGGTAGTATTGTGAAGTACCCAGAGTTGCGAATTACCCCTGAGGACATCAGGGAACCCTGAGCGGCATCATCCCTGGGTAGCGCTGGAGGAGAGTGACTGTACATATCGATCTCCAGAAAGACATAACCCCATCAGGGGCTATTTTTAGTATCAGCGGCTACTAGGTACTGTGGCGAGATAGTTTGGTGTTGGCATATTGGGCGCCACAGGACCAGATATAGTGCATCTGGAGTAAGGGAGTGCAGCGCTACAGGACCCTGAGGAGGATCAACAAGTTTGAAGCAGTTTTGTGCGTGGGATTGTCAGGAGGAATGTTTGGTTGGTGAGATAAGGGTCATCATCTGCCATAGCCAGATCTTCATCAACACCTGCAAGATTCTCTGAAAGTGAGTCCGTTCCATGCGCCTACCTGCATAGCGATCCAAATAGGATTAATTTAGTCAATTATAATGGTCTAGTTGTCTGTCGGTGACTGGTTGTGAAAATCGTAGACTGCATGACAACTATAGCCCTCTCTCCCCTACCTCTCTCTGCTCATTCCTCACCCTCTGTTGACTCTTTGTGATCCAAAAGTGTTCTGTGACAGCTGTACTGCATTGCGATTGATCTGGGATACTCAAATTGTGAATTTTGTACTGGAAAGGTAGTGATACTGTGAATTGTTGTTTTGCGCCGAGTATATTTATAGCCTGTGCTAATTAGGGTCAGTCACAACTTCAATTCTGTCCGTCAGAATTCCATTCTGTCAGTCCCCAGTGAATCAGAATCGCATGATTGGATTTTCAGTATTTCACTTAATACAGTGAATATTGTACTTCGCCATACCCTAGGGTATGGCCGCCAGAGTCATCAGGGTCAGGATTAGAGTTTGCGTCACGATATAGGGTCTCTGTCTGAATCGCTTGTTGTGGTTGATCTCTCTTGTTTGTACTAACCATCTTCTATCATTCTCACTGATTACACTTGTTTTCTAGTGGGCTCTGGAAATCTAGTGTGTCCCGGGAAGAGTAGTGAAGTGACTTTACTAACTCCAATGTGGTGCAGGGTCAGTAAAAGGAAATCGTGTGCCTGATTTTGTTGGACTTACAGTCGGTCTGACACCTGACCCCAGAGACACCCTTCCAACCCAAACCGCTGATTGCCCATTCACCCACCTATTGCAGTGTCTGAGTTTTGCAGCGATTCCAGGGTGTTTGAAGGAATCTGATTATCGCTGCATACTCAGGTTGCTGTCTTATTTTGTTTTTGGTTTTATTTTTGAAAAAGGAAAATGTATGGTCAGGGGGCTCAGCAGCAGTCACAGGTGGAAGTGGTGATGAAGGTGGAAGGTCAGCGGCCTTCAACCTCCACTCTTCCTCCTCCACCTCTGACTGCTACTCAGCGGAAGGAGCTGCAAGAGCAGTTGCAGCATCAACAGGACATGCTTGCAGCTTTGGAACGTCAGGAGGCAGCTGAGCTAGAGGCTGCAACAGATAATTCTAGAAGGGAATATCTGTTGGAGCAGCTAGACAAGGTGCTCACAGATGACCGTTGTGCACAGGTGACCAAACACCTGGTAGAGATGATCATCCAGGAGCACAAGATCACCAGTTCTCACTTCACGAACTGAGATGATCGTTTTGAGCGTTTGGAGCGTCGGGTTGACGACCTGGCAGCTCAGCAGTCTAAGATTCTGGATGCGATTCAGAACTTGACTGCTCAGCTGTCAACCGCCAAGCTGATTGCCCCTCAGCCCTCTGATAAAACCCAAACCTTCTCCTCCTTCTACTTCTCCTTCAACTCCCCCTGGTTCAGCACATTCTTCCCGGTCACCACCTCATTCCCAAAAGGCCTCAGGAAAGGCCACCTATGCTGCTGTTACTGCAGGAGATCAAAGAGGTCCAAAGATCCCTGCACCCAACAAGTTCAGGGGTGATGACCCCAAGACTGATTTTGGGGACTGGGCTGCTGGGACTAAAGCCTACTTGAGGGGCTTTATCTGCCCAGAACAGACCAAGGTGGCTACGATTCTGGGGCTGCTGGAGGGACCCGCTCTGAAGTGGGCTACGTCAACCTCCAGCAACCAGCAGCAATCGATGGAGGATTGGGCTTTTGGGCTTGGGGTGGACAGACTTCTGCAGGCCTTGGAGGACCGTTTTGCAGACAAGGAGCGGGCCCGAAAGGCTGCTGACAGGATTGCTCGCCTGGGGCAGCAGCGATACAGCGGTAACCTGCAGGCCTTGTTTGCTGAGTTCGAGCAGCTGACCTCCACCCCTGAGTTGGTCATGTCAACTGATGATTTGCTGACCAACTTCTGCAGGGCAGCGCCTGAGAAGTTTGCAGTTGCCTTGTATAGCGCTGGGCACAAGTACTGGAGGTCCTTTGGCCGCGCAGCCCTGGACATGGAGGCAAAGCTTCATGTTCAGGCCCCATCCTCTGACAGGAGGAAAGGTGCCTTCCCTAGAGGTGGCAGAAAGGGAAAGGCAACCTTCACTCATGTGGGATCTGCATCAGGTTTAGATTCAGCAGGCTGTTCTGGGAGTTCTGCAACAGCAGAAGAAATTTTCTCCCACCACAGCCTCAGCCAGTGCAAAGGGGAAGGAAAAGGGACGTCGGCCTTCCTCTTCCCAACGCCCTAACTTGCCCGAAGACGTCCGCATGCCAGCTGACCCACTCAATCCCTCCACACTCCCCTGGCATGACCTCAAGATCCAGGAAGGGGTCTGGAGAAGAAGGAAGGAGAGAGGGGTCTGTCTGAGATGTGAGGGACAACAATTCCTAAGGGACTGCCCTTACATGCCAGACCCAGGACAGTTAAAAAACTGAAACAGACCCTGGGGACAACAGTTCCCCCCAGTGCTGCACCTTCATCTACTCAGATAGGTGAATCTGCAGCTGTTTCAGTTGAGACTGTAGGTGACAATGTTTGTTTGGGGACTGCGCGGGCAACATCCTTCTGCTATGAGGATCCTGACCCGGATCAGGACCCGGGGCAGTATGAGCTTCAGTCCCTTGCTACCTTCTTCCTTCATCTGAAGGAACAGAAGAAAAGCAAGTCTGATCTCATCATGCTTCGGCCCCTGATCAATCGCACCAAGACCACTGGGCTGTTGGACTGTGGAGCCACCAGGAACTTCATGTCTCCCAGTGCAGTTAAAAAGCTGCATCTGGGCATGAAAGTTCAGCAGCTGCAACAACCGCTGCTGGTGAGGATTGGTGACTCTACAGTGCTGAGCATCAGGGAGAAGGTCAAGGGTATCCCTATGACCTTCGACAATGCTGGAGAAGTCAGACACAGTCTGAACTTCTACATCTTCCCTGAACTACCCTTTGATTTGGTATTCGCCATGCAGTGGCTGAAGGCAGTCAACCCAAGGATCGACTGGCAGATCCCAAAGGTTGAGCTACCTAATAGCCAGGGGGTGTATCAGCCATGCATGATTGCTGCTGATCATCACCCTTAAACCTCTTGCTACTGCCTGAGAGCGAGAGAGTTTTACTCTCTCTCACGCCAGTATGACCATGAGAGTCTGTTCATAGCTCTGGTCAAGCAAACAGATGCTCCCCCAGTTTCCTGTCCTCCTGAGATACAGCAGGTTGTCGATCAGTATGCAGATCTGATGCAGGAGCCCTTTGGGTTACCCAACCGGCCAACCAAGCATCACATCGAGCTGCTGCCTGGAGTGGTCCCTCCCAAGGGCCGCATCTACAGGATGTCCCCTGCTGAGCTTGAGGAGCTCAGAAGACAGCTTGAGACCCTGACCAGCAAGGAATGGATCAGACCCAACACATCTGAATTCGGTGCACCTGTTTTCTTTGTACCCAAAGGGAATGGCGAGTTCAGAATGTGCATTGACTACAGGGGTCTCAACAAGATCACTAGGAAGAGTCCAGAGCCACTTCCTAGGATCGATGACCTTCTGGATATGGTGCAGGGCTGCACAGTGTTCAGCAAAGTCGATCTCAAATCTGGCTACCACCAGATTGAGATGGCAGAGGAGGATGTCTACAAGACAGCCTTCAAGACCAGGTATGGGGCTTACGAGTTCCTGGTCATGCCATTCGGACTTTGCAATTCCCCTAGGACCTTCCAGACAGAGATGCACCGCATCTTCAAGCCTTACCTGGACAAGTTTATGGTTGTCTACCTGGATGATATCCTGGTATTCAGCAAAACTGCCAGGGAACATGCGGAGCACTTGGCTTTGGTCCTTCAGTCGTTACGTGACAGCCAGCACAAGATCAACAGAGAGAAGTTCTCCTTTGGAGTTCCCTCTGTCATCTATCTGGGTCATGTAATCTCTGGAGATGGCCTGGCTCCTGAAGCAGGCAAGATTGCTGCTATTCAGGAGTGACCTCAGCCACAGACAGTGAGGGATGTCAGGTCCTTCATGGGTCTAGCCTCATACTATAGAAAGTTTGTCAGGAACTTTTCTGCAGGGTCCCTTCCCTGTCAGTTGGCCTTCACACGACTCAAGAAGGCCGTGACTCGTGCGCCAGTGCTGAAGTTACCTGACCCCACTCTGCCATTTATCCTGACCACTGACGCTAGTCAGTATGGCATTGGGGCAGTTCTTCCGTAGGATGATGGGAATGGTCTATGGCCTGTAGAGTTTATGAGTAAGAAAATCAAGACTCAAAAGCTCCAGGACTCCACCTACGAGAAAGAGTCATATGCTCTTGTCTGTGCCCTGAAACACTGGAAACACTTTCTCCTGGGAAGGCACTTCAAGATCTTCTCAGATCACTCCACCCTTCAGTGGATGAAGTCCCAGGGAGAGTTGAACGATAAATTGGCACGGTACATTCAGTTCATAGACATGTTTGACTTTGAACTGAAGCATAAGAAGGGCTGCTACAACAAGGTAGCAGATGCCCTCTCTCGTAGGCCTGACTCTTTTGCTCTAATCTCCTCTACTCACTCCTTTGGAGAGGAGACCCGTCAGACCATTGCTCGTCTACTCCCTCAGGATGAGACTTTCGGACCCATCGTCAGGAATCTGCAAGCAGATCCTAATTCTGAACCAGGCTATGCGCTGAGTTCAGAACTGCTGTATACTTACAGCAGAGGGGAGGAGCGCTTGTGCATTCCCCAGGACCAACGGCTCAGGACACTACTGATGTCAGAGTGTCATGATGCCCATGGACATTCTGGGTTCCTAAAGTCTTATGCAGCCCTGTCGCAGCGCTTCTTCTGGAAGGAGATGCGGAGTGATATGCTGCGCTATGTGGACACCTGTGAGCTCTGCCAAAGGAATAAGGTCCATCGTAGACCTCCTTTGGGACTGCTCAAACCCCTACCCATACCTGATGGCCCTGCTGAATCTGTGGCGATCGATTTCACAGATTTAGGCAAGACCACCCCTCGTGGCATGCGCTAGGTTATGGTCTGCGTGGACATGTTATCCAAATACGCAGAGTTCATCCCCTTGCCAGAGGTAGCTAGAGTCCCGACTGTGAGAGCAACCTTTTCTGAGAGGTGGGTCACTCACCATGGACCGCCCACTTCTATAGTCAGTGACCGAGACTCCAGGTTTTGCAGCGATGAGTGGCAGTCCTATTGTAAGGATTACCTGCACTCACGATTGGACATGACCTCTGGTCATCATCCTGAAGCCAATGGTCAGGCTGAGGTGATGAACCAAGTCTTATTCCAATTGTTGCGTCCTGTCATCTCTCCAGATCATCTTTACTTGGCTAGGGCAGAGCTCATGTATAACATGTTTGTCCACTCCTCGATAGGGTTCAGTCCCTACCGGTTACACTGGGGGCATGAACCACGACAGCCTCTCGATGACATCATTGATAAGGCTAAGCCTGATCTGACACCAGGCACAACAGAGTTCACCAGACGTTATCGTCTAGATGTGGAAAGAGCCCGCGCGAACTTGTTCAAAGCCCAAAAGGCTATGGTTGAGCAAGCTAATCGCCACAGACGGCCTTCCCCCATCCGCACTGGTGATCATGTCTGGGTGGCCAGTTCTGAGCTGTCGAGGGAGGAGGATATCTCCCCCAAGCTGTTGCCACGTTACCTGGGTCCATGGCAGGTCCTAGATACAGTGGGCGCTGATCCCTTCGGCCCGTCGTATGTTATCGACGTTCCGCTGCATCTACGCACCTACCCGGTCTTCCATGCATCTAAGCTGCTTCCTTTTACCCCAGCCGATGCATTCCCAGACCGACCCCCTCAATTTGGTTCACCGATCCCTGGCAAGGGATATGACGTGGAATGGATTGAGGACGAGTGGGGCACAGGCCCCGACCGGCAGTATCTTGTGAGGTTCGCATTCCAGCCTCCTTCTGAGAACAGATGGTTCTACAGAAGGGAACTTCTCAAGACAGCAAAGTCAGTTGTCCTGCGATATGAAGCGGCTCAGAAGGGAAACCTTCCTCGCCGCTCACCTCGCCTGCACCCCTAGCTCGGAGGTCTGCAATGACTTGCTGATTCTGACTGTCGAGACTGACTGCGAGGCTGTACATTAACAGCGGTAGGTTAGATTCGTAATTTTGTTTGGCTGAGGGCTAACCGAGAGATCTACCTGTAAGGAGATTCGTGAGGGACATATCTGCAAATATGGGAAAATACAGGCCCAACACTAACCCGAATTCCTACAGCTACCCTAACTGCGTATAGCAGGCCTGGGCTACCACTAGGACAGACAGGCGCTAAGGGCCTAATCTGATAGACGGTCCTATAGCCTATAGCCGGGTCCGGTAGAGGCCGAGAGGGCGAAACAGCAGCAGTACCGGTCGGTCAGTCAGTCCGGTCTAGGTCTAGGCTAGGTAGAGTAGTCTATTAATAGTTTAGGGACTTTGGTCCAGGACTTTTGGCAGTTCATTCCTCGCGCAGCAGCGTTGGAGAAGCCAAGCAAGTTGGTGGCAGTGACTGTCTGCAGGCGGCATCCTGAGACCTCGCCGTTGACAGCAACCATAGCCGGCCCATTCTGAGCCTGCCGTAGCTGGGGCATCCTCGGCGCATCTACCCCTGAGGGTATCTGCGTCTGGCCGGGCTACATCGAGGCTCTACACTGTGTACTCGTGGGTGGTGGCAGCCATAGCTGCCTGTTTGTTCGTCAGAGTTGTCCATCTACATGGAAGACTTCATCGCAGGATCTGTTCTTCATCAGGGTGGTTTGCGCTGGCCTCTGGGAGGCTATTCTGGTGTGGCGCTACTAACTGGGTGTAGGATAGAGAGTGGGGTGTGAGTTCTGAGAGTGGCGAGATACTGGAACAAACTCTGTTACGATAATTGTTTGAGTTGGCTCAACATCAGTGTCATTTCAATTGTTATCCTTGCTGGTTCTTCTTGTGATTGGTTGTTGGGAGTTTGTCAGAGAGTGAGAAACACTGTGTGCCTTCTCCCCATCTGTGCATGGTTGATTTCCGCTGCCTATTTTTATCTGTGTGAAGTTTGGACTCTGTCTCCTCTCCCCCTTCTCTTATGCATGTATGGGCATGTATGGGATTGTCTGTGTGTGAGTGGCGGTAAAATCGTCAGACAACCAAGTTCATAACACATACCTGGTGCTTGAAGCGTACGGCATTGTCTGAGATCTGCTCGTACTTCGGGGAGCTGTTGACGTCATCAGAGGCATCGTAGAGTAGGCTAGATAGGATCTGCCATCTGTAGTCTGGGCACCGAGCGCCAGATAGGATATCAACATTAGTTCTTCGTTGATGATGATGAGACTATTCCAGCATTGTCAATTATGAGCTTTTGGTGTGCTCTTATTTGGTTAAACTCGTGATGCAATTCTGCTAATGGTTCGAGGTCACGACTATCTGGTCTCATGTGTATGATGCTGTTTGATTTCTGAAGTTCGCTATTGCTCATCTTCCTTGCACTTACTCTTGAAGGATTGTCTGCTTTCTTGACCCCAAACCCGTGAACCAAAAGGCCTCAATCCTTGACTGTTGTAGACTACAAGCCCCAAGGGCCAGCCCCGCTGATCCTATGTCCAATCTTGGGCAGCCTGGTCCTGGTCACAAACATGGCCAGGTCGTTGCTTTCATAGAATGAACATAGCACCAGGCTCCACTCATGCTATGTTCATTCTTGGGGAGCATGGTCCTGGTTGCAAACATGACCAGGTTGCTGCTGTCAGCATGAACACAGCCAAACTGGTGCCAGACCCTCAACTGCAACCTTGTGAAAAGCTCTGATCCCTGATCTCAAAACAACAAGCCTTAGTTCTGCTGTGTTTCCTTCATACCCTGAGGGTCAGGCCCCGCTGATGCTATGTTCATTCTTGGGGAGCATGATCCTGGTCACATGGTGATGTGATTGCATGAACATAGGACTAGTGGGGCCAGACCCTCAACTGCAAACTTGCACAAAGCCCTGAACCCTGATCTCAAAGCAACAAGCCCTAGTTTTGCTGTGTTTCCTTCATCGCCTAAGAAAACCATCCCTGCAGTCTTCACCCGAATTGAACGCCTGGTCATTATCACTGTATATGGACTTAAATTTGCCCCAAATACAGCTATAATGGTGTTCTATTCGGATGAAAACGGTAGCTATGGTGTTTTTACAATCCTAAGCCCATAATAACTGTTGCAGTGTTTTGTATATCCCCTAAGAAAATGGCCCCTGGTATGCTTTTTTTTTGTTTCCCTTCTTTTGGTTGGTGTTGCCTTTTCTGGTGTTGTAAAACTTGCTTTTTCCACTCTGTCTTGCTGGTTGTGTAACTTTCATGTTCTTTGTTTTGTATGTTTGGCGGCGATTGGCTTAGGTAATTGATATGGCTCCTTGGCACCGAGCTTGGGAAGTCGGAAAGCTTGCGCGGAGGATAAGCGACTGCATCGAGCGTGCAAGTTTGAAGAATCGCCTAAAGAAGGGGGTCAGACTGGAGATTGACGGCGACGACGACTTGGCGTATGAGCTACCCTGGCAAGAGTATGGATCTTTTGGTGTATATGAGAATGGGACACATATGCAGCATCATGATAAGCCCTTCCACAGTCCAAGGTATAGAGCCGCCCCTGATGTAATTGTCGCAAAGGATGCGCCAGCGGCCTCCCCGTCACCCATGGCCATACATGGCAGTCCAAGACAAAAGCCCTCCCCAAGGGCTATGTCGAGCAGTCCTAGATGGAAATCTTCTACCCGTCCAACATGGAGGAGACACGAACGAAGCTCAACAGGGTACACACCCCGGTCACACAGGTCTCATCATCTGCAGACGCCTCGTCAACCGCAACTGTCTCGTCAGGCCCAAAGTCCTCATCATGTACAGACGCCTGAATCACGAACTCTTCATCAGCCGCAGACATCCCATCAAACACAGATGCTACATCAACGGCCAACACCTCGTTATCCACAGAGCTCTGGTGAACCACAGACCTCTCCTCCACCTTCAGCATGGCAACAAACACCGCCACCATCTGCAATTGTGTCTGCGAGTGGGCCATTAGACCGTCCATTGGAGCCCACAACGCCAATGTTCATCCGAACAATCCGTGATTTTGGGAAAAAACATGGCCTCCCTTCTATACTGGGGTTGCCAGGGAGAACTGATGATCGGAATGATGCCAACCCAAGGAATGATGCTCCACACGATAACGAGCCTCGGGCAGAAGGGTGGACAAGTGTGATGAGATTCGGGGAGTCCTTGTGGGGTTCCCGGACATGAGTACTAGGGTTGCTTGAGAGCTTTACTTGTAAGTTAGTTTCATCTGCTGCACAAGGTATGTATCATTGTGTGTGGTGATCTGGGCAGAAGGGCGCACAAGTGTGATGAGATTCCAAGTCTCCTTGTGGGGCACTCTCGGAAGTGAGTAGGATTACTTGTAAGTTCTTTTTGTCCTTACGTGGCACCCAGACTCGAACCGGAAACCTTACTTGGAAGCTTTATCTGGTGCACAAGCTATATATCATTGGGTGTGGTTATCTGGCCAGAAGGGCGCACAAGTGTGATGAGATTTGACGACTCCTTGTGGGGAACTATTGGAAGTCAGTAGTATGATTGTTTGAGAGCTTACTTGTAAGTTTTATCCGCTGCACGACGAGGTATGCATCATTGTGTGTGGTTATCTGGCTTCCCCTTTCTCAGCACTTGGGCTTTTTTGTTATTTAGCATACGGTCATACCAACATGGCCGGAGATCATCCTGTTCTGCTACCCTGCACTGAGTGGATGAGGCAAAAGGGCGATACTGGGCAGGTCGGCCTTGTTCTTGGACTTGGGGACTACTTGAGGTGTGAAGCCTCGTTTAAGGAGCTTGTATGCTCTTCCAATTACGGGACCAAAAACAGCCCAATATTGTTATTTATTGTCACCACCTCCATGTATCAGGATTGGGTAATTTACGTGCCTGCTGCCTTCCTTGGACTTGAGGTGTGAAGGCTACATGATGTGCAAGTTGAGTTTTTAGGATTGTGCGTTATCCTTTTTGAGGGTGCACCATTGGGCAAAGATGTATCCTGTTGGCGGTTCTGGGTCCTCGTAAACAATTAGCCTTGATATCGCCCCCTACATAGGGGGCGATGTATAGATAAGGAAACACCTACATAATATAATACCTGATGATTCAGTTGAAACTTCGACGAAGTAGTCTGTCACAGCCCCCTGTTTCTTCTCCCTTTCTTTTCTTTTTTTTTTTAAACGGGCCCAGTGCCCAAGGCTGATATTACCAAATAACATATCGAGGCCGGGGTCCTCACAGTCTACCCGTAGTAACCGAACCGAAATTGCTGAGAACCGGGCTCAGCGTCCCTCATGTGATGATGTAACTGATTGTGATAATGGTGTTACCGATGCTGATGATGATTGATATTTGTAAAAGACCCTAAACCCACAGTAACTCCTAGCCCTCCTTGCGCCAAAAACATAGTAACTCGGAGACAAATACGACCCTAACCCACGTCAGCCATAGCTGATCCCTTCTCGCCACCTAGCAGCCCCCCCAGTTCGTCCTTAGATTGCCTTCCTCCCTCGGCAACCCCAGGTCTCTCTACAAGGCCTCACGCTCCCGTGCAGGTTACAGGGCAAAGCCCCAGCTCCGGCCAGCGTCGTCCTGGCATCGACCAACCAGGGGCACAGAACAGAGCAGCTCTGCGGATGTCAGTCCGTATTCGATCATTTCTGAGCTCCCATACGCCGGATGTAAACGAAGGCTAGTTGCTACAAACATAACATCAGGAACTTATTATGATTGGATTAAGATGGAGAATAGGGATAAATCACCAGGATCCTAAAGCATGCTCAGACCTCAAATTCCCTAACAAGAAACTTTCCAACATTTCCGAACTTTGTCTCACTCCCTACCGAGCTCTTCCAGGCCTCATGCCCCCACTACCTGCTGGGATACAGGGCAACACAACTCACCCCAGCTCCGGCCAGCGCCGTCTCAGAAGCGAACCTTGGTTGTCCCTTAAGATACCCCCCCAAAGTATCCCCAGATCTCTCTACCCGGCCTCACACTCCTGTTTCAACAGGTTACAGGGCAATACCCCAGCACCGGCCTTCGCCGATCTAGCATAGAACAGCCACAGATCTCTGAGTATAACAACTTTAAGATAACGTAGGAAAGGTTGATAGACATCTCAGAGACCCAAACATACTTAGGTCCTCCTAACAGCCAAACCTATTCCCCCTGCTCTCCACTTTTACTAAAAAACCCCATCTGAAGAATTCCAGTAATCAAAAATTCGGTGAGTAACAGAAAACCACAAAGCTTGCTCTGAATTACTCCCGCGCCCTTGAAGCCCCTCACGATCCTTTCCAAGATTCCCTCTAAGCTGTCTTAACTCTTTGCCGAGCTCATCCAAGTCTCACRCCCCCATGCTGCTGGGTCACAGGGCAACGCAACTCACCCCAGCTCCGACCAGCGTCGTCCCGACAACAACCCTTGATTGTTTCGTAGAATGCCTACCCCAAAGCACTCCCAGATCTCTCTACCAGGCCTCACGCTCCTGCATCAGCAAGTTACAGGGCAGCACCCCAGCAACGGCCAGCGTCGTTCTGGCTTCAAACAATCGCGAATCACTAAGTGTAACAGCCTCAAGCCACCTCAGAAAATTTCTAAAGGTCCCCAGAGACAAAAGCAATTCAGACAACCTAAAGTACCACCCACCATCCAGCTTCTTCCCCCCTGACGCAGAGAAAGGATTTGTACCTGAGCGTCAGTCCTCGTACCAGACGCACCCGGTCTCATACCCCCCTTTACTAGAGTGACAGGGCCACACAAACTGCCCCAGTACCGACCTGGCTTGTTCTGACGGAAACAGGAAGTGTCTTCCTCCCTCGACTCCAAAGCCCCCCAAGGTTACAGGAGGAACACTGCCCCGGCTACAGCTACGTTGGGCACGGTAGTTATGCTTTCCCTACCTCAGCAAGTTCCAATGGTCTCGAGCTCCACTAGTTACAGAGCCTCTGCTACAACACCGACCACTGTTACCTCACCCTACCCTTCTATAGACACACCATTGAGCAGTTCTCTGTTTCTACATATACACATGCCTCCTTGCACCATCTTCACATGCCTCCTTGCACCATCTTCAACAGCACTTGGCAACTGTCCTTGTGGACAAAATATCTGCAATGAGCCCAGACGTGATGATACTCGTCAACATTACCAGTCCATATGATTATCGATCTGCTGACGAGTGACAAACAATCGTAATGTGTGAGATGATAGAATGAGGTGAGAATCATACACAGACGAAGGAGGAGAGAGAGGGAATAGACAAAGGAGAGAGAAGAAGACAACAGCCCACTTCTACTTCGGGTTCCTCCTCCTCCTCGCCACCTCATCAATCAATAGACCGAATACAATGTCTAAGTTCTTCCTCAAGGTGCCACGTGGCACGTCAATCTGTCTACATCAACAATGGAGAGTATCGTCATCAACCAGGTACGTATCCTCGATAACCACAGTCTTGATYYCCTTCCGAAGTGACGAAGAATCAGAACAGCCTCATCAATCTCACAGCCCGCCACATCATCAATCATATACAGGTGGCAGCGGCCACGTCAGCAACGGCGCGTGGCAGCTGCCACGTCAGCATGCCCAGAAGACCATCGCCAGCCAGCAGCGCCTTGCCGTCCTCCTCTGCCAGCATATAGCCGGCGTCAAGCCAATGTCGCAATGTCGCAGCATAGCAACAGCGTCAAGTCCACGCGTGAAGTCAGCATTCACGCAAGACTAAATGTTCTCCAGCCAGGACGTCAACTCTTAAATAGCGTGGATGCGGGGTCTGGACCCCGGGTGCTGAAGTCCTGCACCGTCCAGATCTCAATCTGAAGGAGGGCCCAGATTGGCCAGAAACTGTATTCCGCCTGCCCTGAATGCTGTCTGGGTACCTGCACACAACAAGTGAATGTATCCGACCGTAGGCCTGGGCGCGGTACCTTTGACTCTACAGTTGACTTTGACTGTTGAATTTCCTTTGTGCTGCGTTCGGTCACACAGCCTCCTCGACAGACTCAGGCTGGGCATGTCTTGGTCACATAGCCCAGCACAGTCTGTGCTTTACCGGGGGCAACGTTTTGAGCCCCGGTTTGCTGCTGAACAGGGTTACTGCATTCCTGCCGACCCATATTTCGAGTTCCATCTCAGAAACATTTAAGACTTCAACCCACGTTCATAAGCAGAGACGATATCAGGAGCAGATTCAAGGAGTTCTCTTTTACTAAACCATCTGTCCTCAGATGGTTTCTGACTTTTAAAACGAACCTTGAATTGCTTCTGGGGTCGTCCTCGTGCACCTGTAGAGAAGAACCCTTGTTCTATAATTCGGTCCACTTCATATCCACCATCCATATCTGGCGGTATCATAGATGGTCTATGAGGGCATTCATCTCCTTCTACATAAGGTAGCAACTTAGACACATGGAAGACAGAATAGGTCCTGAGATGAGGCGGTACATCAATTCTGTAAGACGGTCCCTCTACATCTCCAATTACTTTAAGAACTTCCTAGGGTCCAAAATAGACAGGCAGGAGTTTCTGAGAGACATTTTCTTCTAGTGAAAACTCTTTAGACTTGACCCAGACCAAATCACCTTCTTTGAACGTTGATGGTCGTCGATGCTTGTTAGCTTGTTCGATCATTCGGTCCTGACCTTTCTTCAAGTTCTCCTTTACCTTTTTAATGTCTTCTTGAAACAATACTGCGTATTCGCGGGTCCCTGGAGGTAACCTAAGAAACTGGTCCCTCGTCAATACATCAATGGGACGCTTAGGTTTCCACCCTTTATGCAGTGCGTTAGGTGTTCGTCCTGTAGAGGTATGAGCACTACTATTATATGCACTTGCTATCTTAGGTAAGTTCTCATCCCAATCTATTTGATCGGGTCTTACATACATGCGCAGAAGCTGTTGGCACAAACGGTTCATTTGTTCACTCTTCCCATTCGTTTCAGGGTGTCTACCTGACGACATGGCCAGACGTGTACGGTATGCCTCCATCAGCTTTTGCCATGGCATACTTGTGAATCGGGTATCTCTATCGGATACAATGGAAAAAGGGAAACCATATTCAGTCACCCATCGCATCTGAAACTTTTATATCACAAGTTCCGTTCTGGCTTTTTCRGGTAAGGGAATGAACATAGCATATTTAGAGAAACGATCCACGATCACCATCACTTGACTATTGCCATTCCGACTTTTGGTGAGACTCATGAAATCCATGGAAATAGACTCACCTGGTTCGCTTGGAATTGGTAACGGTCTGAGAAGACCAAGTGGATTCTCATGTGAGGGTTTGTTTCTCTAATACACAAGACAAGTACGAACATAAGTTAGTACATCCTCTTTCAATCCCTTCCATTCAAAACGTTCTCTAACTTCAGCGTACCTCGGCCCAGCCCCACTCTCGACTTCTGGTCGGGATGGCGGTTGGTCCGGGCACGGACAGCCCTGCGGGAGGGTCAGGGGCGGGATGTCGGGTGGTGGCGGCGGCCCTCGGCCTGCGTAC
>BFEA01000173.1:2630661-2642308 GCA_003427395.1 Chara braunii | reverse complement strand
TTATAGAAAGAAACACCTTTCAAAAAACTCGTAAAACAGCTCGACTCGACTCACTCATTAGTACTCGCTTCGCACAACTGACCACTCTCTACTATACTATAACGCTCCACTAATCACTTCTCATATTGACTGAAGCGTACTCGACTCAACGCAGCCCTTAGAGCTTTATAGAAAGAAACACCTTTCGCCGCTTTCGGTAAATCATAAAAAAGCACCGTACGCCGTACGGTGCGCCGTGATGTAGAAAGACGACCCCTGCGCTAGAAGGCCACGCATATATCGAGAAATGATTCAAATTAACAAACCAACCAACTAACAAACGAACAAACGATCAAACAAACAAACAAACAAAGACTCTGAGCGGAGAGACATACCGAAACGAAAAACAGGACACACGAGATGCTCTCGAAGACTCCAAGATGAGAAGATGTTTCTTACCCCTTTTGTTTTACCCAAAAAAAGGGCGGAAAGAACTTTATGGTAACGGTAATAAGTAAGGTCAGCAGCGCCCACGTTACCGGTTCTTACGACGAGCAGTATAGATAATAATCAAATCAGTAGTTATTGATTAGGAGTTCACCGACCCTCCAGCAAACGAGCGGGGATGTATTCATCTCAAAATTTCTAGACGAGCGAAAAGATCGATCAGATGAGATGGATAAGACTATTATTTCAGAAAGCGAAATCCTTTCAAGGACCTATGCTTTGCATCTACTCAATTACTCCTACTGTAGTAACTGTACATTTTATATTCTCTTTCTCTGTCTGCCTCTCTTTGTCTATACGAGAGAGAGAGAGAGAGAGAGAGAGAGAGAGAGAGAGAGAGAGAGAGAGAGAGAGAGAGAGAGAGAGAGAGAGAGAGAGATTCGTGTTTCTCCGTCGGAAGCTAGTTCTTCTATACCTAATCATCGTAGAGTAGAATTTTCTCTCCAGACGCCTTTCCCGCCCTCTGTCCCCTCCCATGTGCTAGTGTCCGACATAGCCGTCAATCACACTCAGATCCGATCGGATCCAATCGTTCAAATTTCAACCTTCGAATCAAATCAAATCAAATCAAATCAAATCCGATCCGATCTGATTCAATCAGAAGTTTGTAATCCGGGATGCCCAGCTGTTGGCAATCAAATCAGATCTCATCAGATCGAATCCACTCACATCAACTTGAAGATCGCCATACAAACTTAAAGCGGGATAATCGTTACGGACTTCTGAGTCTTCTCTCCTGCCAGGACCGAAGAAGGACGAAGAAAGAACTCCGAAGAAGACTGTGGAGAGGGGAGAAACGAATGAAATTTTTCGAGAAAAGAAAGAAAAAAGGGGAATTGAAAAGATGGAAAAGAAAAGAAAAGAAAACGGATAAACTCGCCCCGCGCGCCCCGCCCCCACCGAAAACAAAAGAGAAAGAAGATAGCAGAAGATGGTATTTAACCCCCCGCGCCGATAAACCTTTAGGGTTGTGTACTACGGACTTCTTCACTCCATGCCTTGCCGCGTCGCGGCTGAGGTTTTTGTATTGTACATTACGGGAGGCGACGCCACTGCTCCGACCTGATTAAGTGCATACCTACACCACCACTTTCTAAAAATGAATCTGACCGTAGTTGCGGTCAGACGTGGATGCATCGGACTGTAATCACGTCCAGAGCTCTGTCGAAAAAATCCTACTAGTAGTGCGACTGTGCCCTACCAGCAATACCCCCGCCGCTAATCATACAACAAGCCTATCATTACTACCCGGAAAAAGACTACGGGAAACGAAAAAAAATGAAAAATAAAAAAAATCGACTACGGAGAATAAATAAGTAAATTAAAAATAAAGAACAAGAAAAAGAAGAAGACTATTACTGTAGTAGGGGCTGGAGCCTGACCTATCTTCGGCCCCGGAGAAGACCGAGAACTCGACTAAGCGGCGGCACTCACACATTTAAGCATGTATAAGAATAACTGCGGACTACAGAGAAGATTAGCATGACCCCTGCGCAAGGATGACATTAAAAAAAAAAAAAAAAAAAAAAAAAAGAATAACTGCCGACTCCGTACAGACCGTACAGGCAGTGCAAGCGCATATGCCGAGAAAAGAAGAGCGGAGCCGCAAACGATAAGGCGCGGAAATGGGCCGTCGCAGTACTACTCACGACATGCACAAACGACAAAAATTATGGCCGTGTTTCTATCCCGGATCTAGCGGAAGATTCACTCTAACAGTGTCACTTAAAACATTTCGAGAGCGGTGGAGCGAGGCCATTGATCGCGCTCTCTGGGCACCCTCCACACAAACCCAGATCGCCTTCTGCACGTCAACGAAATCGCATTCCTCTTATAAAAAAAAAAATCGCATTATATTCTATACAGAGGGATCATAGGGACTCGCTCCACTACTCCGCAGTCTAGACGTTTCTGACGGCGAAATGGACCAGATGCATACGGACTGATTCAACCTTCGGACTGAATTTGGTCAGTTATCAGCTCCAGATGCCCCTTAGAACGCTTAGCAGTGGAGCGAGGCACATTCAACCTTCGGAATGAATTTGGACAGTTATCAGGTCCAGATGCCCCTTAGAACGCTTAGCAGTGGAGCGAGGCACATAGTTATTCTACCTTTGCACGGCGTACTTCTCTGTGAGACCATCCATCCATCCTGACACTCTGCAGAGCATCGCTTATCTGCCACAACCGTGCTCCGCTACATCCAAAAGAACTTCCAAGGAAGCGATTCCAGTCTGTAGCCCCCTTCAGCTGACGGGGAGGGAGACCTGATAGTAGACGTAAGGAACGTTCGGAGTGTTCGCTGATCTGTAGACCGCTGCGTAGGTCGTGCCGTTGTTCGAGCAACCGGGGACCCTGATCTTCCATGCCTTGGCGGCGGCGTTGTAATTGACTTTGGCCACTTGCGCAACAGGTCCGCTGAGCGGCGTGTTGACCCTCGTGCCGTCGAGCGTGAAGACTTCCCTTCCCGCCATCGTTCCCGCCAGAAGATAGACTACGCCGCTGTTCAGCCCGCCGGGGACACCGCCAACGGGCTTGGTGAATCGCGCCCTCAGGCGCGTCTTGCCACTGATGCAGCGTTGGCTGTCGAAGCTGAGCTTGAACGCCTCCGCGAGATCGCCTTCAATTTTGCACCGCTGCCTGTCCACCGTCGCCGGCGCGTTGCCGCATGGAGGGGGATCCGAAGGGTTGACGCACTGGTCGCAGTCCCTTCTGGGGTTCAATTCGTAGGTGCTGCGGACGGGAATGCCCACGATGGACTCGATCCAGGCGACGAAAGGGGCGACGCGTGTGTACACGGACGGCTTGAGAGTGCTCTCGCCGCAGACGGTTTTGGAAGAGACCCCTACGACGATCGCACAGCCGGCGGAAGACGAGGTAGTGGTGAGCGCTCCTCCGTCATCGCCGTCGCAGGAGTCGGCCTTCGACGTGTCGCACCCGGCGCAAAGCATGGCGGAGGGTACGTACTCGCTTCCCCACACCGTCGCCAGGGGACACATGTCTGGAATCGTGTTGACCGTCGTTGCCTTGATAGTGCGCGCCGGGGTAGCAACGCCCGATGCCTTGGGACTGCCGAGTCCCCACCCCGCGATCGTCACGTCGGCCCCGAGGGTCATCTTGTTGTCCTCCGGAGCCAGCTTGATGGGCCTTGCCCTCTTCGAGTACACAATCGGATTTTCACTGCTCACGCGTAGGATGGCCACGTCGTTCTGCTTCAGCGATCCGTTCGTCTCGTACTCCTGGTGCACCCACACGTGGTCCACTGGGGCTGTCTCTCCCAGCAACCAGTCTTCGTGCCCATACCGGATGGTGATTTGACTGTCGATAGGCACAGCACTCTCCCCACGACCGAATCCCGCCAATCCGATGCAATGCGCCGCCGTCAGGACGTACTGGCTGCTCAGGATCGTCCCTCCACACGACACCTCGTCGGCGCCTTTCTTCACTACAACTGCCACCTGATGGGCATAGTAGCGGAGATCGGCCTTGGAGCCGCCGAGCACCGTAGCCTCCGCTCCTGACTGAGCCAGGGCCAGGATAGAGACGACGCACAGCGCCGCCATCGCCCACGTCGTAGAGAGAGTCGTTCGCGCCATGATCCGCTCGCAGAGAGCCGCTCTCGCTTTGCGCTGTCGTCAAACCCTCGGGAATTCAATGTCGTTGTCCCCCTGCCCTCGTAGTGAGTTGTTGCGGGTGCCGACTCCCTGTCTGCACGGCAAGGCAGATCACAACACAGCGATACACCACCACCTGCGCTCTCACCTTCTCCAGGCCCAGGGCGGATGATCTTCAGGACATCGCCGTCGCTCGCTTCCCCCCTCGCTATCACTCCCCTCCTCCGTCCAGGTGCTCCGCCCGCCGCGTCTGTCTGTTCTAGTAGCACTCGATCAACCTTCCAACTACACAAAAACACCTACCTTTGGTGCGAATCCCGCTCCACCTACCTCTCTACAACCCCCACTGCGTATTTTATAGGCATTACGAAGCGAGCACACAAGGGCCGGCGTAACCTGCCGATCGGACAGTGGCACACACAGTCCGAGATCGCACAGTAACGGGACTTCAGGGAAAGGGGCCTCGCCACACGACTCTCCAAGTGTGCAAAATCAGAGTGAACTTGCCGCTAGAACATGGCCAGATGCGCCTGCCACATTGTTGCCTGTTTCACTGATACCGCGCTGCGCGTGGGGGCGCAGCCAGGACCGCGGGCGTTTCGCCGAAGCAGGCAGCTCGCTGCCGGTGCCCCTGCCTCCCGCGACACGGTTCGCGGGGGGTGGAGGGGGGGGCCGAGGATCCAGTTTCATTTTGCACATTCGCTTTTCGGTTTGGAACGTGGAGAGAGGCCCGCCACCGTAACTCTCCAGCTATATAGCTAAGATATATTTGCGAACATTGAGCCCGTCCTGACTTCAGAGGATTGTGGAAATTTTATAAAAAAGGTTCCGTCGCAAAGACAAGCAAGCCTTATGCGGGCTCAATCATTGCTGGTGATCCCCTCGGCCGTATGGCTCAATCAGAGAGGGATGGACCTGGACGTGACATGTGCAAGATGTAATTGGGGGTGGGAAGTCAAGGAGCACCTGTGGCTCAACTGCCCCCTGGCGGAAGAGTTATGGAGGTGGTGGAAGCTCCAGTGGGAGGAGGGAGGAGGTCCAGAGTGGGAATGGTCGGATGATTGGGTGCTGTACGCCATCCCACCCTCTAATGCTAAACTCACAGATGAATGGGGCTACATGGCTCTTGTCTGCAGAGGAATATTACTTGAGACAATATGGAAAGCGCGGAATGCCATGGTCTTTAGAAAAGAACAGATGTCTGTTCAACAACAGACTTGCTTGGTCAAGGAAATGCTCAGACTGACGGTACTGTCTGAATGGAGGACGTCCAAGTTAAGAGCAGGTCGTGGGCTCTATTGGTTTCGGAAAGCATGGACGAAGAGGGATATTATGGCATCGGTCTCGCCAGATGGTAACCTGAAAATATCAAAATGGTTAACTTAGGCCCAAGAATGGTTGTCCGAATTTAGGCCAACACCGACTCCTGGGCGGAGATACGAAGAATTGGTTGACAGTCTTGTCTCATGGGTTTAACGGTTTACTGAGCTACAGAGATTGAAACTAGGAAACACTGTGGACTGATATATGTTGATTTTTGCCTGTCTTTTCAGATAACTGGGTACAGCCTTTGGGTTGTACGAGGGGCTGAGTTTTTTCAGTAAGAAAACAGAAGACAGACAGGCAGTTTCTACTGCAAAGGGTTTGCCCTTACTTTTACTGAGCTTCAAGGTTTCATTGGTTAGCAGGGGTCATAGGAAGGGGACATTGGTCCCGTTTTCCTTTTTTATAATAAAAGGGAGTCGGTCCCATCAGGGACCAGAGCAGAGCTGAAAGCTAAACTGGCTAATGCTGCCAGGATAACTCCGGGTTGAATTGTGAGGTGCCCGGCCTCCCTTTGTATGAATTTGTAATAAAGACATCTGCTTTACCCCAAAAAAAAAAAAAAAAAAAAAAAAAAGAAACATTGAGCCCGTAATACAGAACTGTATGACCAAACAAAAAAACTCCTACCGTCGATCTCGGTGGAGACTCAATGGTCAGATAATAAAAACCTTTCCTATACTGGAAAAAGGAGGTACCACTTCCAGCTGCCCCGCACTCCACCGGACGACCGCGCCACCATCTCCCCGACCGTCGCAGCGTTCCCTCACAAAACGACCGCTCGGTGCCGGGTTGGCGACTGCAACCTTATCATTACATGCAGAACTATGCCCTCTAAACCCACTTACAGGGTCCACGACATTCCCCRTAAGAAAACCGGCCGCTAAAGGACAAAAGACATCCAATGGATACGCAGCCATCCTGGCTGCGAACATTTCGAGAGTCGTGTGGCGAGGCCCAAACGACGCCCCCAAAGTTCCCGAACAAATTGCCCTCTCGGCGACTTCTGCCTTGTTTACCTCTTTTTTTTGGGCGCGTGACTTTGGGATGAGGGCATGGCGAACGTAGTACTCGCATGATGCCTTGCCTCGACTGAACTTGCGTCAAATTCAGCGAAAGAAAGGTGGAAGGTGATCATTGGACCTCCCCATACCACTGTCCAAACGTCAAAAGAATGAATGCATCATCGCCAGAAAGTGGTTAGATGCATCCATTGCTATTTACAGTAACAAATGCATCTTGCCCTTCTCTACGGGAAGATGCACTCGTACTGTTTTCGTTTCGACAGTGGTGTGGCCAGGCCCAATGAATCTTTCTTTTTTTTTTTTTTTTTGGGTTGAGCCCCTATGTTCTGTAACTCTCTCAAGGCATACTCACACTAGGTTGTACTTTTCCTACTAAGCTCTGGACCGGATTGCGGTCAGATTCCCACATGCCTGGCTGTCATTGCAGTCAGAGTATGCCCTCTGATGATTTTTTTTTGTTTTTTTAATACCAAAACAGCCTACAGTTATATTATCAATCAACGAGACGTCCTGGGGCATTAGAGGAAAAAAAACCAACAAAACAAGTACTTTGGCCAGTACCCAGCTGGGGCTGAGCTGGAAGCCGCGTCCAGTGTCCCATCTTCTGCAAGCCTGACTGGGCCCTTCTAAGAAAAACAAAAGGAGGATTTAAGAAAAAAGAAAAAAAGAAAAAAGAAAGAAAGAAAGAAACACGAAACCGGACAATAAACAAAACAACTTGGGGCAAGGTCCCACCTGCGCAAATTACGAGATTTCGGCCGTTGATCTTTGCCACCTAGAGATAGACCACTGGATCCCCCGATTGGCATTTAGCAGAGTCTGCTAATGTTCATGGGGGAGGGGACCTGAGGGGAGGCACAGGGATTGGTCCTGTTGGCATGGTCCCTGATGCTATCGGCTGTCCCCTAGCCGGTATCGCCCACCTGCAGGTCGGGAGCAGCCCCCTCATGTTCTCTCGTGAACACGGTTCTGGCTGCTACGCCGCAGCTACGGGTTCCCCGTATGCCTACAATTTAGGAGTAGTGGTAGGTAGGTAGTGTGAGGTGAAATTGAGAGAAGAATATAGCTTTAAAAAAAAAGAAAAAAAAGAAACAAAAAAAAGAAAAAAGAGAGAAAGAACTGAACTGACTGGGAGCATGACCCAGCTTCCCCTCATCTTGATCTCCTAGTCCTAAATTCTCCCTTCTTTTTTTTAATAAAGAAACCTCCTCCATCTATTGGTGGGGAGCATCACCTGCTGGAAATGGGGTCCAGCATCCCTTGAATACATCCTTTCTTTTTTGAACAGCACGAACTGGGAACGGGGCTCAGCGTCGCATATGAGGCCCAGCGTCCCATATGAGGCTTACGAATCATTGGCATACTGGGGGCCTGGGGCCATTACCCGGCTTCACCTAAGAATAGTTGAGAAGACAAAAGAGAACTTCTGAATAGAACCTATACCATTCCCTGTAGCACAGTTTCGCAGAAGACAAAACAAACAACCATCCTACCCATTTTCCTCTTTACCAGGCTAACCCATGGGATTCCTTGATTCTCGCCTTTCTGCCCTCATATTAGGCTCATAATAACTCCACGAGTCCCAAACCCCCCCATTATGCTGGAACAACAGGACAGCGCAACCTATCCCAGCTCCGACTCTTGTCATTACAACAGGAAAAAGTGCCTTCCACCCTCGGCAACTCCCTCGGCCTCTACCGGTAGTCCCCAACATCTCAGGTCACAGGGCTACACCCCAACCTCAGCTGATCGTCGAAGTTTGCTGATTGCCTTCCACCCTCGACGACTTCCCAGACCTCTCGCCGCCGCTCATTCGTGTTACAGGACGGAGTAACCACACCCCAGCACTGGTCTGCGTCATCCCAGCAACACGGCTCCAAAAAAACGTGCTCAACAATTTCAAGTCTAAATTACCTTGCTAAAACCTTTCACCATTCCCTTTCACCCTGTTTTGCTTCTAGAGTCAGGATGAAGAAGATTTCAAGAACATGAGAAAATCATTAAGATACCAGGACGGTCACTCGACTCTAGCTCAGAGGATACTATTAAGAAAAGACTTACCTATAGATCCGCCACCCAAGGAGACCAACAGAAAGAAAACAGAACTCCACTCTCTTCCCACAAGAGCAAACAAAACTCAGTCCAACCATTTGATCATCATCAGAACTCAGACAGTCTCTTACCCTCCATCAGCTAACTTAAAGGTTACAGGACAGCACCACCTGCCCCAGCTCCGACCATCCTCATTTTGACGGCAGGGACTGGAGTGCCTTCCTTCCTTGGCCGCTCCCTCCTAGCCTCAAGCCCCTGTGACGAACCATTTTCTGTAATTGCGCGACTTTCTGCGCGAAGCTGCCTGGGTAAATGAGACGGGTCGGATGGGTGAGTTGCGGGAAGATGGGTCGGGCGGGCAAATTGCATGGACGTGCTCGTTTCTTTTTGTTTTCTGGTGAGAGTTGTCGGATCGGTGTCGGGAAAATCCCGTGCCAACGGTTGGGTAGTCGCGCCTTGGCAAGCGCGAGAAATAACTGTACCATAGCTTCTTTCTTGTTCTGCTGTGAGCGCTGGGAATTTTGGCGCGATCATCGCGCGGGAATATCGTTTTTGAATTTTCAACTGATGTCGACCCCCAGGGGCTCGCGGAATTGTTTTTCTTTTTTTTACTTTTTCAGAGCTTTCTTTTGCAATCAGGACTTAAGCTAGGAATTTAGGTACTCTGAATTTTGTTGCGCCACGCTTGCTCGCATCTTGCTGCGCTGGGAACTGGGCTCTGACTGAATCGCGCCCTTAATCCGGTATAGCTGTCGTTTTTGGCAGGCGCGATTGTAACTGTATCCTTCTTCTTTCTTGGTTTCCTCGTGTTTGCCTGCCTTCTCCTTCTTCCTCACCCCGCATACTCGGTTCTAATTGGTCGGAGCGCCTGCATGACCGGATCGGTGCGTGGAGTGTGGCTACGACCCCCATGCCGCGGCTTGGCCATGCAGATGTAGGCACTTCCTCTCTTCTCCTCTTGTCCACCTGGGCTTAATCCCGTACCTTTCCCGCAGGCGTGCATGCTATAAATTTCGCAAGCACGATTAGTTTGCTCTCTAAGAATTTCGAGGGTAGTGTGATCAGTGAGGGGCGGCTAACGAGCAAGTTTGGAAGGTGAGTGAGGGCGAGAGTTGGGCGATCCGACGAGCTGGTGTCGGGTATGCGGGGTTGACGTGCAGGGCCGTGACAAACTGTGGCGCATAGGCGAACCTGGCTTGCGTGCTCGAACCAAGCGGGGTGACAAATCTGTGTTGATGCGAGGCGACGGACTGCCTCTATCGGGGGGGGGGGGGGGGGGGAGAGAGAGAGAGAGAGAGAGAGGATCTTCCAACCTCCTGTATAATTTTTTATTCCAACATTGGCAAATTTTGTTGCGGCAATTTCGGATGTCAGGGGGGGGGGGGGGGGGGGGGGGGGAGGGGGAAAGAGAGAGGGAGAGAGAGAGAGAGAGAGAGAGAGAGAGAGAGAGAGAGAGAGAGAGAGAGAGAGAGAGACAGAGAGAGAGACAGAGAGAGAGACAGAGAGAAAGCAGTTGTAAGCGTGGGATGAGGTTCTTCCCATTGTCCTTTTCTTTTCTTTTGTTCATCTGTATAATTTTGGATCCGGATATGGTCGATTTTATCGCGGCCTTTTTTTGGACTTCTCTTGTAAATCGCCTCGGATTTTCCTTGTTATTTTTACTTCGTATGCATGCGTGGAATGAATGTGAATTCCCCTTTATTAGCGATCTTTTCGGATTTCCAATCTTGTTTTGCGATGCCCGTTTCGACTTTGTCTACTGTTCACTTACGCTCAGATATGATTGAACATGCTCAATTATGGATGCTTTGGTTTAGTTGTTAACTTTCGATCACTAAGAGTGTTGTGAGAAGTTGATTGTCCTGTCCCCTCCCTCCCCCCCCCCTTTTTTTTTTGTCACATGTATGGTGTGTAATGATCGGATCTCACCCGACGTAGCAGGGATAGGATATTTGCATTTATGTGGAACGTGATCGGCACACTGAACCAATCCGCTGTTTCTCACGTGCACGCTCACGTATGACCGCGATCTCGAGGAAGCCAAGTCGCTGTGTACGCGCTCGTCTGCGTGAGTCAGCCTTGGACCACGTATAAGGATGCAAGGGACCGAGCTTGCTAAAGGAATATGGCTGCGGAATTTCCATTTTTGATGTTCGATCGTGAGAGTCTGAGGGATCCGGAATACCGCAAATACTGAGAGGGTGAACAACTCAGACGTTGGGGGAACTTAAGGAATCCGGAATTCCCTTGTCTGACAGAAAATGATCGATTGTGTGCAAGGGACCTTCACTGTGCCATAACTAACGATCCTAGGGGTCCCGACTACCCGGATACTTATAACATGCAATATTTCATATCCCCCGGCTTCGTCGTTATTACCATCAGTTTCCCACCCTTTCACCTCCTCCTTCCATATCACCAACTCATGGTGGTGCCGTGAAATTCCACAGCTCGTTATTGGCCCCGCACACCGTGCGAAAAGTGTCAGCGGCACCAGGCCTATCGAGCCTCACAAATCACTCGGCGAGCCCGAACCGAGGCCGAGTGGCGCCGGCAACTGGTCGAACCGCGCGACCAGTCACGAAGGCGAAACCAAAAAAGATGGTGATTCTCATCTTTCAGGGTTGAAAATTGAGTTCGTTGGCAGGGGCAATGTTGTTGGGATTTTGTTCGAGAATGCAAGAGCGTTTAGATCTGTCGGTACTCTGATTGTGGAAAAGTACCCAGGGATCTATAGTCTGAAGTGCACTGTGCATGCCATCTGCCTTATGCTGCATGACATCCTCGGCTTCCCTTTTGTGCACAAGCCCTGAGAGGTGGTCTACCCTCCGTCTTACGAAAATTAAAAGCGCCAAATACGACTTGCGTACACCCTCTTGCGCTTATATCCCTGAAACTTGCCACAGGAGATCTCAGTTCCGACCTGGGACTCCACCCTCACTTTCTTAAAATCTTTGGCACACCCCTTTTTCGCATTTCCGGGCCCCCATCCCACTCCGATCAACCCCTACCAATCAATCAATCAATTCATCAATCAAAAATGAATTTCTCACTTTCTTTTTCTTTTTTGATTGATTGATTGGTGGGGGATGGGTCGCCCCCCCAACCCCCACCCAATCACACACACACACACACACACACACACAC
>BFEA01000173.1:2525844-2537280 GCA_003427395.1 Chara braunii | reverse complement strand
ATGTCTGGGTGGGGGAAAGAGGTAGTGGTGAGTGACGGTAGGAGTAGGCTGTTGTCATCTTTCCTCTGCAGCATCAACATGGTCCCCTCATTACATTGCTTGAAGATGAGCGGGGTCAGCACATAGGGAGTTTCCTGCTGCGTCCCAGGGGAGACCGGTCCCACCCACTGGGGGAGAGAAGCGCTGGTCTGAACCACGTTAGCCATGCTAAGGTCTTCCGTCCTCTTCTTCTTTGGGTGCTGTAGCGAAGGGGAGGTGGGGCTTGACCCATCTTGTGTGGCTGCAGTAGTGTTCCCATCATTTCCTTCCGTCACAGGTGACTTTTTCTTTTGCTGTTCTTTATGTGCATTTTTCAGCGGCTCTTCACCGCCTTCAGTAATCGCCAGAGGGGTTGAAGAGCCTTGATTTACCAGCGGTTGGAAAAGAGGGTGACCGTCTGTTTTGTTCCCTGGCTTGAGAGGTCCAGGGATAGAGTTGCCCTTCGGGATTGGGGAAACTGTTCGCCACTCGATTCTACCTTGGGTTGGATTTGAGGTCCTTCCACTTGGTTGGAATCCTGGGCCCTTGTTCCCAAAGGACCCCATTGGTAGTGGTTCTCTGGATGGCTGTCCCTGATCCCATCTGGGACCGGGCTTGCGTCCTGTATTACGATGTGAGGCGTCCCCTTTTCCGAAGGAGCTGTTCCAACTGTTATGTCCTCTGGATAGACCAGGGTTGAACACGTGAGGGTCATAAGTGTGGCCGAACGTGGCGGGCTGAGAAGGCTGGGAAAAGTTCCTTGATCTGTTGTCTGAGTCCGATCTGCACTCATCTGTCTCGTGGCCATTCCTGAAACACTTGTAACAGAATGGGCAATCATCTGGTTTATGCCCATGTCTGTTACAATTTGAGCACCACGGGGTGTTTGAATTAACCAAATCTGCGACCAGGTACTCCTGTCTTGTCCAGACCTTCAGACGAGGTCTGAATCTCTCCTCTGCGCTGGGGTGTAAGTGGAACTTCAGATTCCCTAGTTTGGGATCATCAGGGTCACTAATGGGGTCGAATTCGTGAATCACCTTTCCCAAAGCTGCTTCGATGCCCGTTTTGATGAAYATTGAGGCAGCTATGGGAAAGCGCATAGCCATTACCCAAAAGTTTTTTTTTTTGTCTTCTTCCCTTTTCTTCTCCAATTCCGCGCGGGGCAGCCAAGGACGAAAATACACGAAGTTCATTTTCTTGCCTTCTCTGAAATTCATTTCCTTTTTCACATTCAGTAGTCAATCCACGACTTTCAAATTATTTGCCTCATACGTCATTTGCCCTCTGCCTTCCATGTGTGTGGTGCCCTTTTGTGTGGTTAGCTCTTTTTCTGTTAGGACAGACTCTTCAAGGTATCGAATCAGGTCCACCTTCTTATCATTCGACCAGTTCTTTGTTTCTCCTTGGAAAACGATTGCTACCGTCATTCTTTTGAGGAAGTCGTTTTGGACCTAACGGATGTTCTCGTTGGGATGGACTTCGATGCAGTCGTCATCCTCATTTATCGCGGTCTCTACGAAGTCGGAGACATCTTGAGACTCGTGGTTCAAGCACCACCCCTCCATCATACCTGTGAGCCTCTGGAGTTCCTCTGCATCCATACTCGTTTGATCCTGCCCTGCGGCCATTCTATGGTGCTGGTACAGGACACGGGTAGGTAGAGATGGGGGCGAGGCCGGTACCGATTAGTGTTTGATGGCGGAAAGGGAGAGGAATAGCTGCCCGTGGAGTACTGGGGGAAGGGGAGCGAATGGCAACCTGATGGTGATGAATACAGGATTGATGGGTTAGGGAATGGCTTTGACGGTGTCAAGGCATTCCACTACCGCGTAGTAAGTGGCAGGCGGTGGGGGAGGAAGCGACGGGGGTGGGGCATCCAGCGAATGTATGTCGGGGGTGTTGATGGGGCGGCGGGTAAGTGGGTGTCAGGCAGCACGCAGGTGGGTGTCTGGGGAGGTAAAGTATCTTTTTGGTGGTGCCTGAGTCTTGACGATCGCGCGGTCTGTAGCGGAGAGGAGTGCGGGATTAGTGTCGGGGATAGAAGGCGAGGGCGGAGATCGGCCGTGAATGCTGTACTGGGAGCGGCGGGTGAGCCAGATACAGAACGTAGTATCCGGGTGAAGTGAGAGTGTCCGGGATAGGGGGTGAGGGTGGAGATCGGTAGTGAATACTGTATTGGGAGTGGCGGGTGGACCGGATACAGAACGTAGTATCCAGGTGAAGTGAGAGTGGGTAGCGGGGACGGGGCCGGTATTAAATCAGCGGGAAAGAGCGAAGGTTCGGGAGAATTGCGAGTTAGTCTACCTAAAAGGACACGACAAATTCGCATACACGGAAGAGGACAAAAACAATTTGAGAGGGTCCAGGCGCAATTAGGTCCAGGTAGCCTTCCGTATAGCGGAGGCAAGTGTCCGGTCCCTTTTGCGGTCTAAATCCTGATTGCGAATTCCATATTCCAGGGACAGAGGGAGAGATTCCAACAACCGCTCAGTAAGGAGGGGGTGTAAGGGCAAGAAGGGCGTTGCCCGACCATATGTACCTTGGGAGGGGAAAGGGAAGTGAGAGGAGTGGGCGGAAAGGGGAGAATATTGGGGAACTGGGAACTCAGAGGAAATAATGATGAGGGTGACGAGAGAGGAGGTTGGAAAGAATCGCCCAGGAGAACAGCCTCAAATACTATTCATGGGAAATGACATAAGTAATGAAAGGCGAGAGTTGGGAATAATTGCATAGGGAAAGTTGAGGTAGACCAGATTCCGTTCCGAGGGGAGGTAGAGGCAGGCATTGGGTCCCACAGCAGCTTGGCTCCAGGTCGAAACCAACGAATGTCCAGATCCGATGAAGAGGAGAACTCTTGATGCAACAAATGAATTTACCAAAATAGGGTTCCACAACTCCTTGGACTAGTGGAGGGAAGCGGAAGTGATGAGATCTCACCAGAACAAGATGTCTGAGATGATGTCGCGACTTTTTGTGGAGGAAAAAGGACTGTATTGTCGCCTCCGAGGAGTCATTGGCCAGGTTACCAATCCGCATCTGGGTAGATTCCTGTAGCGGAACGCTCATCGTCGAGCGTTACGCTGGTAATCTGGTTCGGTCTGGTGTAGAAGACTGGCGTGGGCCGGGGAAGGTGGTCTCCCAAGGTGACCGCCTCACCACGGTAGAAAAACACTCGTGATGAGAAGTGGGCCGTGACCTTCTCGCTTTCACCATTCCGTGGTGAAAGTGGGATAGCTATGGTGAAAACGAACCGCACTCAAAGCTCAAGCCGCACTCACAGTGGAGGCGCGACGAAGCGCCGCTGAAGTCGTGCGCCAAACCGTTCCCCCCTGGGCCCCTGTATTCCCGTTGCACTGAAGACAAAAATCATGGAGCTGTATCTTTCCATGTTCTGGGGAAGATTCACTCTCCTTTTGCACATTTGGAAATCAGTCGTAGAAACCGAGAGTGAATCTTTCGGTAGAGCATGGAAAGATACAGGGCCACTATCTTTTCTTTTTTCTTTTTTTCTTTTTTTTTTTCTATTTTTTTTTCTTCCTTCTTGTTTCTTCTTTTCTTTTTTGGAATATGGTCTGGCCCTCCGACGTGGATAATTAGACTGCAGTTATAACTCTGCCCTGCAACAGCCACGCGACGGCGGAGTTTGGACTGCAGTGTAAACTTAAGAGGGGACTGGACTCCAAAACGGCAGTTTGAAATGTATTTTCAAACTGTCACCATGACARCGCCCTAGTCTTCTCTATTCTTTAATATCGGCATTTATTCTCGTGTGCAACTCACTTCTCTGCATATAGTTGCACTCTACTCACACTTGCGGGGTGCCSCATGTCTCTTTTAGGGAGAATCKTACTCGTCACATATATAAYTSGAATGATTGTGTTTCGTATYTAGCTGTAATTGTAGGGTAGGTCYKCCCTCCCTTTATTTTCCAGCGTTAGTATGAGCAGGTTCMTTCTATAGCAACTCGGTATTCCAAAAGATGATGAAGGCTGAGCTCGCTGGCTSGATGCAAGAAAATGAGAGATATTTTATTTGAGCACATGACGCCTGGACTGCGAATGATCAGCAGATGCCCTTGGTGATTCTAGTGTGCCTGTCAGCACACGGCTATGTTGCCAAGGTGGGGGTGGGATTTCTGTTTAATTTTGTACAGTCAATCTGGGAATGTTGATACATWCAGCAGCCTACGATCAAGAGAGGGACGCAGTTTTGGAGTGACTCAGGGGGAAACTCTTGGAACTACTAGYAGCGGCGCCACCTTGAGCAGTGAGAGTGCAACAAGGGGGGCGGTGGGAACGCGACTGGTCAGGTRGTAAGTGAGAACCGGTGAAGAGCAAACTTGAGTTGCTMCCATTGTGATCGATATACTACGAAGATCCAAGGGAGCGTGGTGAGAAACCCGTCATGGCAGCTCARGCTCTTTACAGTGTGTTTTGGAAAGTCAGAATGAGCGATTCGCCCTGATGGAGAAGAGGGGATCTTGTTGGCGAGAAGATCTAGCTGGCRTATGACTTTGTCTYTGTTCCCAGGGCTTTAACAGTAGATATGGTGATGTGGAGTGTGTGTTGGTCTTGGAGTTTTYTTTTTTCCGTGTGCTGATAAAGCTTTCGAAAAACACATTCTTTGGCATCCACTCATGATAACACGACTGACTGTAGTTAGCGGCACTGTGGAGGCAGTGTGAGTGCTACCATCAGTGGTGGGAACGCTACTTGCTTGATGTTAGRAAAAGTAGGGTAGGAAGCAAACTTGAAYTGTATCCATGGTGAYCTTKGTTCATTGAAWGGTTTTGTCATTGAAGATCTAAGGGTSCGTGGTGGGAAACCCGTCTAGGCAGTTCAGGCTTCCTTGASTTCACAGCTCTGTTTMGGTTTTGGTTAAGGTTGGCCAAAATGAGTCTCCCGTCGGGACGCTGGACYCGGTTTCCAGCAACACACCRGGTAGAATTGTGAGGACCTTYTTATTCCTCACTTTAYATCTCACGGCAGCCACTTGGAGTTCTGAGTYCGGTATCTGRCCGTCTGTGAAAGCTAGGYCCTGAGGCGGATTAGAATGACTCRTATTATCGGGTCTGCTTTTCTTTTATGATTCTTTTGTTTCTCTTCTCATCTCCTATCCTCTACAATCGGGATTTWKTTTTTCGTTTCGAACTCGCACCATTGTTAAGGAGYTTTTCTCTGCTCATAGCTRCMGCCTACGATCAAGAMAGGGACGCAGGTTTARGAGTTTTAGAGTGGCTCAGAGGGAAACTCTTAGAACTACTAGCAGCGGCGCCACCTRGAGCAGTGAGAGTGCGACGAGGGGCGGTGGGAACGCTACTGGTCAGGTGGTAAGTGAGAACCGGTGAAGAGCAAACTTGAGTTGTTCCCATTGTGATCAATATGCCATGAAGATCCAARGGAGCGTGGTGSGAGACCCGTCATGGCAGCACGGGCTCTTTACAGGGTGTTTGGAAAGCCATAATGAGAGAGTAACCCTGATGGAGAAAAGGGATTTTGTTGGTGTGATRATCTAGCTGGCACRTGACTTTGTCTAGACTCCCARGTCTTTAACAGTAGATTTGGTCYTGTGGATCAGATATCGATATTGGTGTTTTGCTTTTTGAGTGCTGTTAACSGAGGCASTGTAGGTAGCGGCACTTCGGAGCCAGTGTGAGTGCGCTACTGGCAGTGGTGGGAACGCTCCTTTTTTGTAGTTAGCATAAATAGGGTAGGAAGCAAACTTGAACTGTATCCATAGTGATCTTGGTCTGTTGATCAACATTGTCACTGAAGATCCAAGGGTGCCTGGTGGGAAACCCGTCTTGGCKGTTCAGGCTTCCTTCAGTTTACAGATCCGTACTTGGTCTCTTTTCTGTAAGATCTTGAAGCGAAGCTGAGTAAGGCTCCCAGAGAGATTAGCAGGAATATGAATTCTTCAGTGGTTCTTGGCTGTTTTGATCCCTTTATTCTGGATTCCTAAAAGTTTTGCTCCAGTTGCTCACTTTCTTTGTAGTTGCAGACCATGGGACGCTGGATTGAGATGTTGAGGGATTCCCGCCTCATTCAATTGTTTTTATAATATAAGCTGCGACTTGTGCAAAAACAATAAAATTAAAAAAAAAAAAAAAAACAATAAAAAATAATAATAATAATAAAAATTGGTCTTTGCCGCACTACTCTCCAAATGTGCAAAACGAGACTGAATCCACCGCTAGAACATGGACAGATCCATTGCCTTCTTTTCTGTCGTTTGTGCACGTTGAGAGTAGTGCAGCTACGCCCATTTGTGTCTGTAGGCCCGTCGGTGTGTGGGACGGCTTCGTCGAGATCTCCTCCTCCTCCTCCCCCTCCTCCTCCTCCTTGAAACATGCTCTTCCTTCTACCGTCCTCCCCAAAATAGAACCGTAATGTCCTTATTGTTGTACCGAGACCGAAAGGTAGCCCAAATGCAGGCATACCTACCGTCTCTTCTATTCAGGGGACGACGCGGTTGCTCTCCGCCGTCTTCACTTCCTCTACCGGAGTTGAACGGTAATCGCATAGCTCTCCTGAATTTGTCCGGACGCGCGTGGGCGGCCATGCCCGTCCGAGGAGCTGTCTACGAAAAAAGGCCCGTCGTGTTGTCCCATTCCCGCGAAGTCCTCAGAGATGATTACCTGAGCTGCATGCACATGCAAGTGTCGGGTCGGATACGAGGTCACATCCGGACGATTGAAACGATGCTAAGGGCCAATGTGACCTCGTGGGCTCTGCAACTTTTTTTTTTTTTTTTCCTTTCTATATTCTTCTCTCAACTTCTGTTGCTTTTAGCTTCCACTACCTACTCCTAAGACTATCAAGAGGGGACCCCTGCAACTATAGTTTCCTCTCTCTGTGGAGGGAAGATTTCATGTTGCCCCTTGCCCGTAATGGTTAGGGTATAGGGTTGGGGTCGCCAGTGGGGGTCTGATTGTGTCCGAAGTTTTTTTTTTTTTAATTTGGACCATTTCCCGATTTATGCGTGTCATCCTTGCGCAGGGGCCATCTTGCTAATTACCCTTCTCTGCATCGTTCCAATTTATTTTATTATTTTTTTATTTTTTATTTTTTTTATAGAAATTTGCTCCAATCTATTGGTGGGGAGCTGCACCAGTTGGGAAACGGGCCCAACGTCCCATAGGCTCTGGAATAAAAAACGAGGTCGGGGTCCTCACAGTCTACCCGGAGTAACGAATGAAACACTAATTTGTTAGCACCGGGAGCATTACCCGGGTTCGCTTTTGGAACAGTGAGGGGAGAGGATTAAAATAGTTATTCCAAATTAGTGGAGGTTGGAAGGTTATAAGGGATGGAGCAGCCAAGGATTGCTGTCTGAAAACGGTGTGGGGTGGTTGACGATAGGAAAGGAGCCTCAGACCCTCTCAGCAGAGAATGCTGTCAAGCAGATGACGGATATGGAACACGTGGTTCCTCTAGCCCTTACTCTGACTTCTTTGGTGATGCGGACCTACRGCAGCAGATGCCCCAAAAGCCTACGAGTCTGTCGCAGGGCAAACTCAAATGGCGCCCGGTGACCGTAACCMYAGTTAACCTCTGGGGCCCTCGTGCTCAACAACCAACACGTACGGGCAAAGAAGTGGTTATCCARCACCCGCTAACGAYCCCAGGGACCTCAGCACAACTGTTGATCACGGCAGCYGGAGAAGGGAACTTAGCTGGGGGGAATAGCTCAACCCCACAGCAGCGACAGTCGGCTTCAGCAGATGATGCACCASCAGCGGTTACCCCTTCACATGGGAAGAAACCAACGAGCCCTGTATCCATACAATCAAYRAAGAAAATGAGAACARAAGATCTCGTCATGGGGAACGTGGCTCAGACARCCACCTCTCCCCCCCCGTGGGCGGGACCAGTCTCTCCATCCTCACAAAGTGATACTCCGTTTGTACTTACTCCCCTCATATTCAAACAGTGCAATCAGAATATCATGCTATTCCTGCAAAGGAAAGACGACAACAGTTTGTTCATTYCATCCCTCACATYTGGGGTATTCCCTCARACAGATACCTTCTTGCAAGCCGCTAGRAAGACGCTGGACAAGAAGTACTTTGTGCGTCCCATTCCGRCAATGCCCTGTCCATCGATTTACAGGGAAGGCCAATCTGGGAAAATCCATCCCATCGTGAGTATGTGTCTGGAAGCAGCACTGGCACCCGGTGTCCACCCCGYGATCGCAGACGAAGGTCTGTTTTGGGYACCTTTGTCCTGGTTYAAAAGGGGTAACAAGAAAGAGATCTATTACCCTACACTGGGAGATGRCATCAAGGGTGACATACCCCTCGGCGCTGGCGAGCTTCGCGGATGRACAGTAGGCTCATAGTGGCCTCCTGGAACGTCCGTGGATTGGTAGATAATAATGGGAAACACAAAAGAGYCAGGCTTAAAACCTGRATCCACTCCCGCAGAGCCTCTRTCACGATGCTGCAGGAGTCSAAGCTATCAGCAGAAAAGTTGTCCTCTATGCCTAAATGGTGGAGTGGACYGSAATTTTGGGCTCCCGCTCAAGGCTCMAGAGGCGGCACTRGTATACTAATTCACAAGAAGATCGCCACCCTGATCCAAGACTCAAAGTCAGACCCACAAGGCTGTTGGACATGGGTCTCCCTACTTATTGATAATCAAACATGGGGATTCATGTCACTATATGTTCCATCAGATCACTCTAAAAAAACGCAGTTTTTAAACAACTTACCAACAATAGTACCCCCAACTGATTTCGTTGTCATKGGGGGGGACTGGAACACAGTYCCCAACCCAGCACTCGACTCAACAACTCCTCTCTCACATCCTGGCGAATCCGSTGTCCTCATTKAACTCATGGWGGACCTCGGAYTATTCGACCMTTTTCGTTYCATGCATCCCGAATCCCGACTTTACACATGGTTCTTCCACCCCCTCTGAGTCTAARCCCCTCACTAAGAGAAGACTGRATTTTTTCCTTACTAATGACGCAGCAWTACAGTTAGCCCACAGGGCGGACAGCGATTTCGAACCCATGTCGGATCATAACCCCATCTATCTAGTTCTCAATTTGGGATTGCAGGCTACTAAAGGTAAARGATTGTTCAGGCTAAGCCTACACATTCTGGAAGATCCAGGAGTGGTGGACTGGATTTGGAAATCCTGGGAARAATGSCGGCACAACACGAGTTTTTTTTAGAACGAAGGAGATTGGCTAGACAAGGGTCTGACCCTCTTGTCCAACCAACTTAACTTAATATCCAGAGTTAAAGCGGTCAATAGGAAATACCAARAACTAYAGATTAAAARGAAAATATTACTGTTGGATAATCAACAACCCGACTGCTACTTTTCCGAAGTGGTTAACCTCTGGAAAAAAAATAAACTACTCCAAGAATGGCAAAATCTGCAGATCTCTAATCACAACCTTTGGGAAAAATACAGACAGGTAGATAAGATCCTTCACACGGATAGACTGSAYAATAAGACATCCAACGCTATAAAGGGTYCTACCAACAACTCATTGATTACCTCCCTATCTCACCCCGAGGACCCRGACCAACCCCACGCGAAGGATCCAGAGAAATTGTGCGRATATGTCAGGATCTTTTACGAACAGTTGCTCACCTCAGAGCGCCCTTCAAATACACCGGTAATACCACCCCACCTTGAAAATCTTCTTTGGGGCTCCACGCGGAGGATCTTATCAGACCTGGAAGCAGCATCCCTGGAAAACCCAGTCTCCATGTCAGAACTCACTGCAGCACTCAACARCATGGCAAAAGGYAAGTGTCAGGGCCCAGACGGACTCCCCGTGGAATTTTACCTTCGYTTTTGGCCCCTGCTTGCCCCGGACATTCTGCGGATCTTCAACTCAATTCTAACAGACAAACCTCWGGGACCCCGTACAACGRAAGRCATTATCAYTCTTYTGTATAAGAAGRGTGATAAAGCAGACGTTCGGAACTACCGRCCAATATCACTCCTGAATGTGCATGGRAAAATTYTTGCTAAAACACTGGCACGTCGTATAAYTCCCCTTCTAACTAAATTGATTCACCCCGATCAATCAGGTTTTATCCCAGGTCSCCAAGTCTTGGACAATGTGGTGACGGTTTYACAAACTATTGACTGGATTAACCATCASAAACTCAACAAAGCAGTGATTCTGATTGATTTYCAGAAAGCATATGATCGGGTCAGTTGGGACTTTGCCCAACTCACACTMAAAAAAGTCGGAGTAAATAAAAACTTYAGGAAATTTGTGAAAGCTCTTTATGGCACTTCGACAGGAAGAGTGTTGGTCAATGGACATCCCTCAACACCTTTCAACATCACCCGCTCACTTTGCCANAAATTTGTGAAAGCTCTTTATGGCACTTCGACAGGAAGAGTGTTGGTCAATGGACATCCCTCAACACCTTTCAACATCACCCGCTCACTTTGCCAGGGATGTCCATTAGCACCCTCCCTATTCGTTATTCAGTTAGAGGTTCTGATGAATATGATCCGGCACCACCCGAACTACACAGGCCTTCAGATCTCTCCCACCTTCTCAATCAAGGTCTCTGCCTTGGCGGATGACCTCACGACAATCTTAGATAACTCAAAGACATCACTAGAAGCATTAGAGGAATGCTTATCAGTCTACGAGACAACTTCGGAAATGAGGGTTAGCTGGCAAAAATCAGTAGCCCTCACCCTCGACGGTCAACCTCTCGTGCTGGATCTAGGAATCCCCACCAAACAAAGAACGGACTCCGAAAGATATCTGGGTATACAGATATCTTTGGGAACCCCACAGACACTCAAAGCAGTTTGGTGGAAAATAAGATAAGAGATGCATGCTCAACCTGGTCCAAGACCCATTTCCTGTCATTATTGGGCAGGGCAATGGTAATCAACACCTTCATCAGCTCGAAAATATGGTATGTCCTGTCCATACGGTCACTCCCATTGGAATCAATTAACAATATTAGAAGACTGTTAACCCGACTCCTGTGGAAAGGCAATTCAGGAATCTACTTCTGCACTAAGCAAAGTTAGCTGGAAGAAGATCACAGAAAAACGCAAAAAGATAGTCTGGAGATTCTGGATCCCAAGACCCAAAATCGAGCTCCCCTAGCAAAGTGACCGGTCAGGGTACTTACCACACAAGAACAACAACCATGGATACTCTTGGCCCAACGATATCTCGCCCTCGAATGGCATCTCTCAGACCCAGATGCAGTCTGGCATGCCCTTCTTATGCGTCGTTTCACGTCCAAACCTGCTGGCAACACCTGGAGTGGTATCCTCAGTGAATGGGGGAAAATGCTCCCCCAACCCATAGAAGATTGCTCTTCCAAGAACGAAGTCCTCAGCACTTGTATCTTTGAAAACCCTTCGATCAGAGACCAGGCCGGATTCCCTTTCTCAGTGGCAAAGGGCCCAG
>BFEA01000173.1:2466731-2485142 GCA_003427395.1 Chara braunii | reverse complement strand
GGGGGGGGGGGGGGGGGGGGGGGGGGGGGCGCTGGGGATCATAACGACGCAGTTTAAAGCATTGACGATCCAACAGATTAAGAGCCTAATTTTCACTCCGCATCTCCCGTAGAGAGCGCTTGTTTTGGAGCAAATTGCGAGGCTGGCACCGGATTCCCCTGGCACGGACGCCTGCACGTGGTGGAGGGTACCGCGAGGGTCGGTGAAGGTACCGACAGACGATAGGCAAGCAGCAAGAAGGGACTTGGGACCTCCCTGCTGAAAATGTGGCACTGGCTCCCCCAACCGGATCGGTCCGAACCTTCCAGATGGGAGGAAGTGTCCAGACAAGCATTATATGGGACGAGGTGGATAACGGATGCACTCTGGAACAGGGAGTATTCATGGGAGTATTCATGGGAGTATTCATTAACAGTAACACGGATCTTAACAGGAACACGGGTCCTCCCTGGAAAGGATGGGTATACAGCACGGAATGATGAGGGTGGGAGACATTTGGGACAAAGAAAGAAAAGATTGGGTTGCAAAAGAATATTTGGGAAGAGAATCTGAGATACTACCTCAAGCTGATGGTAGCACTAGACACCTTGATAGAACCAATCCCCCTGGATTGGGTGTGCATCCTTCGTAAAGGCCCTACTTTGGAAGAAAGTGACTAGGTTGCGATCCGGGACTGGGAGGACACGGTAGGCAGTATCATTGACATGCACCCCGATGGGGCAGTGCTGGTGAGCTGCTGGTGAAGGCTAGAGGATAATAGACTCACCCAGACAACCCCGGAGGAGGTAGACTGGCTGCCCCGAATTCAGTGCAATGGTAAAACACTCACACATAAGATGCAGAGTAGAACTCACACGCGAGACATAAGACAAAGTACAAATCATAGACAATTACGGCAAAGTCCGCAGTCCACAAACCCAAGAACTTCCAATCGTTCCAAAGTCCGCAGTCCACATTGCAGTTGGATTGCACTATTGCACAAACATCGACAACGGGGCATAGAGGGAGTGCTGATAAGAGCAGACACTCCATCTACACTCCCGTGCTGGAAACCGGGTCTGGGCATCATGGATTTGCTGTATGGGACACCCGATTTCCAGCAGGCAAAGCTCCCCACCAATAGATCGGAATCATTGGACCCTTCCGCAGGGCTCCTGGAGGTGTCTTCCCTTATCAGCGCCGTAAGCAGTCTCTGCAGCCTGTTAAAAAAATAAAAATACAAGAATGCCGGACCCTCAGGAGCTAAAATATGACATATTTGGGGCCAAATTAGTCGGTTTCAATTTTGCTCAAAAGTTCAAAACATATAAGAATTAATAAAATCATATTAAAATGTTCATTTAAAAAAAAATAAAAATAATAATAATAATAATAAATAATAATAAATAATAATAATAATAATAATAATAATAATAATAAAATGTTCATTTTAACGATGGCTGTTCTCCATATAAAGAAGAGTAGTTCAAATTGTATGATGAATGGAACAAGTGAGGAGAAACCAAAAGCATGAGCTTTGAGCACCGGGGTACACAAATAAATTATTTTGACTTGCCAGTGGAGAAGTAACCGGATTCAAGATCCCCATACGGAATGGAGTCTCCCCATACGAGAATGAAGTCCAGAAACTTCTCCTGCATGTACAGAAGAATAGTTTGAGTTTCAATAGTATGATGAAGAATAGAACAAGCGAGGAGACGTCAAAAGCGTGAGCTTTGAGCACCAGCGTAAAATTTGATCATCAGACGTAAAACTCTTTTTTTTTTTTTTTTTTTTTTTTTTTTTTTTAAAGGGTGACGGCCTTGAGATATTATCATTGAGCTGACCGGCCCCAAGCAATTCATTAGTAGTTGGTTTTACTCGTCAAGTTCCATCATCTGGATTCGAACACAGGTCTGTATTTCAACAGTTCATGGGTGTACCCACTGAGCAAGTTCCATCATCTGGATTCGAACACAGGTCTGTATTATCATTGAGCTTACCGGGCCCAAGCAATTCATCAGACGTAAAACTCTTATTACGTCTGATGATCAAATTTTACGCTGTTGCTCAAAGCTCACGCTTTTGACATTGTGAACCAACCTCAGACACGTCGAGGAATAAAGGCTCTCCCTTGCAATCCGCGCAGGGAAAGAAGGAAGAAAGGTAAAAGCAAACAAAATTGAGGGGAAGACAAAAAGGAGGAGCCTTTTAGGGTGTGGGCTGAGTTTTGGCCCGAGGCCAAGCTGAAAGCTTGAAAGGATGAGAATTGGGGACATCATGCTGGCTAAGAATTTTTGGGAACATCGTGCTGGCTTACCTGGGACACAGAAATATGGAGGACTGGCCTTGGATCACAGCGCGTCTCGTTGTCTGTCAGCCGCTTCTGCTGCATTGTCTTTTATTTGCCCCTCATGCCAAGCTCGCCCATGCTTCTCACTAACCAGACCCTACTAAGTTCATCCGACGTCTACTGGGGGCAGTGCCTACCTTCCTAGATGCGTCTTTCGTGGCCCAGTATTCTTTCGTCCTTGTTCTACCCATAACCGGATGTACACTCTGCCTGTGTGGATGGCCCTTTCAAGGCATCACTCTCAGCAATGCACCTGTGGCTGACTATGGATGATGCCTACTAAGTTCATCTCTTTCTTGCCTCGTCTGCGGCTGACCCATGGTAAACCCATCCTCAAACTCGGCGGGTTAGCTATTCTACGGAGGACCCATAACTTTAGCGCGAAAGTATCACCTGGGACGCCTCCATTCTAAAATGAATGTCAAGCTGTGTGTCAACTGAACAGCTACACCCATATTGAATGATGCATCTGTTAAAGCACCAGTACACCACATATCGGCCCGGGGGTGTCAGCATGAAACCCGCACCACTTCGGAGGCCGTTGTTTTTTTTTTGCGACGGCGGGCCTGGCCGCGCGGCGCCTCCGAGTTTTGCTTGTGGCGACAAAACTTTCTGCAAGGCTGGGGTCGTGTACTAGTGAGTTAAGATTGGAACGATACAGAGAAGATTAGCATGGGCCCTACACAAGGATGACACACATTAATCGAGAAATGGTCCAAATGGATGAGATGACACACATTAATCGAGAAGTGCTCCAAATGGATGATCCTCGATGAGAATGTGTGCTGGTTGTGTCTGCCTGATGTCAGAGTTATGCCAGTCCTTCCAGTGAAGGTCCTGTCCTTGATAGCTTCCACTTTTCCCTCCGCTAACCAGTTGCACCAAAATCACGACTTAAGTCGACCTTCTTCATCTGACCTCGCTTGTATTAGAACCCTCATCTTTCTCCAGTATGCTCTTGACTCCATCTTTCTCCATTGTGCTCTTGACTTCAGCTTCTATCAGGTCTCTTGTTAATGCCCATATTTTGTCTCTGTTATTAGTAACTGCAAGGAATGAGCCCTCACGGGGCCCTTATCAGACATGCACACGTTCTGGGCAGAGGCCCCCAGCAAGCCAAGTGCCCGCCCTAAGTGAAGGCGGGCCTGAATATTCACCAGAGGCCAAAAATCGGCATTTTTCATATGTGGGTACTCAGGCTGTTGCAGCCCTCCAGTTGGTTAAGTGGACGCGTGAGCCTCCCTAAGCTGCGTCGAGCAGTTCGGCCCAGGCCGTGGCAGTTGCGCCTCAGCACATACACACAATGCAGGGCCGGTACATCACGAAGTGGCCACAGGCCTACACAAAAGCAGCATTGTCGACGTACATGCCCCGGGTCCTGTGCAAATGCAGCAAACGGCCCAAGCCCGAAAACTCAGGCCATGCCCAACTGTAAAGGGCCCAGGCCCACAACTGTAGCATTGGGCCTGGGCGCAGGTACTGGGGCCCGACTGGAAGCTACTGGATGCTTCCCAGCCAGGCCACACGCATCCAAGCAGGGGCTGCCACTTCCATATAGGAAGGAGGGCAGCCAGGGGCAGAAAGGCTGGCCCACACAGGCAATGTGGTCACGCTGCTGCGTTGCTGCACGAGACGCTGCATGCTGCGTTAGCGGCCAGGGCGCGTGCGGGCGCTTGTGAGGTGAAGAGGGGCGCTGCTGGGCAGCGGTGCGCTAGCAGCCATGGCCGGGCTGCAGGGCGCTAGGGGGTAAGAGGGCGATCGGTGGTCTTCAGGAAGGAGGTGAGTGTGGGTGGACAGGGTCTGCTGAGGGGAGACGAGATATATACCTGGTACATGAGAGAGGTCGGCTATGGTGTTGACGTCATGTACATTGGTCTTCGAGAGTCGAAGTGAGCCTGTTGAGAGAATGCTGATGTAGGTAGGATAATCGAGTAGTGTAGGCTGGGCGCTGGGCGCCATACAGAGAGGAGCGACTTTGGATAGGCTTGAACATTGGCTCATTACTTCATTGTATTGCTCTTATTTGGATGGAATCTCGGTGCATTTGTGCTCTTTGCTTGTACATGACTACTTGGACATTTGTGTGATTTAGCAACTTGGCTTTCTATATATCGTTCCCACTCATATTCCTTGCAATTTGGTATCGGAGCTGGTTCGAGATCGCCGCTTACCTGGCGCTGGCGATGTTGTTACTCGGTGCACTGACGATGCTTCTGTGCAATAAGGATACCTTTGCACTGGCTTGAAATAGCAGGGCCCAGGTAGAGGGGCCGACCGCTGGAGGCTGTGGCAACAACGTGGGAGTTGTGGCGACAGCGGATGCATGTATGCTGATGAGAGCATGCTGATGTGGCATGTTGGCTGAGGTGGCACTGCATTGCGTTGTGGGCGGTACTGAGGCTATGACCGGTCATTGAAATGCACGTCGACTCAATTGGTGAGAAATTTGTGGTTGGGGGCAGCTATCTCCAGGTACGTTGTTCCCTTACCTTATCTACCCTCTCAATCTCTTCTTACCGTGAGGAAGTGAGTCCAACCTTGAGTGTCCTCTCTTTGGTGTGAGGAGTCGTGAGCGCTCTACCTTGAGACGACATTCTTCCTGGTGGCGCATCTGGCAGGAGAGGGCGGTACCTCTGAAGGGCTCTGGTCGAAGCATGGGTCACGGTCACCATGCCAACCCATGGGAGTAGTACACGCAGGCCATGCTACTTTGTCCTTTGAGGCTTCGCTGCGCTGATAGAAGGGGTGTGCGGACTGACCAGTCTTTTGCAGACGCTTTCCAGACCGTCTATAAACATTTTTGGCGGGTGTCTGATCTGTCCACTGGCTGTGATCGTCGTCTTGATTGAGACATTAAATACTTCCTGAGGACCTTGGGGGCTGTCCTTAAACTGCCTCTTGATCAGCCATATCAATTAGACATAAGGCTCGTTGCACGCGAGGGTAAGGAACGGGCAGTGCTGGTCATAAGCATACACCTTGGGCACAGGGGTGGGCCGCTAATGCACACCTTAGACACTGCCGCTTGATGATGCCAGGCACGTTGGATACAGGGGAGGAAGATTCCAATTGAGACTCAACTGTCAGACACAATTATACCCATTGTGCATACATCTGCTCATTTAGTCGATTTTTATTTTGATTAGTTGGTTGACAGACTGTTGATACCTCACAGACAATCTAGAGTAGGATTGAATGCTCTACCATAGTCAGTTCTTCTCAAAGCTTCCGGAAGATAACTAATCAGAGTAGGTTTAGACTATGTGTTCGGTCTGTGTAAATGCTGTTGATACAGCTTGAACGGTAGTCTAGGTAAATCGCCGGATATTTATTTCAAGTTGATTTATTTTTAGAACCGGTCAGACGCATGTTGCGGTAGGTTCCAGAGTGGACTCTAGTGCAGGCAGCGTCTGCCTAGCCGATGAGTGGATCGGAAGGTGGTGAAGGTACAGTCGACGACCGAAGGCAAACTAGGCGTGATACGCATAGAACACCTATAGTGTTCCAGGTCCTGCTACCAGGAGAAGAAAGAAGGTTGAGGGTCGAAGCAAGGGCCTGTAATCTTGAGACTGTGAGGGAAGCTGCAACAACAGTAGAGAGGACATTAGGAGCAGCAGCAGCTAGCGCTGTAGCGATGACTACATTTATGGCAACATCTGTGTCAACCTCGTCCAGTTTTCCGTTTGGAATGCCAGACACAAGCGGTCAGCCCATTTCCAGTAAAACAGGGTCTGGAACCAGTCAGATGGTGGACTTGCAGTCCAGCTCGCCGCCTCCGCGCACCAGGGAGCAGATGGAGCTGCAGCAAGTAGAGAGGATCCGCTTAAGGCTAGACGAGGAACTTAAAAAGGCTATTGAAAGAGAGAATGAGATTAGGAATAGAAGTGTCGGACTTAAGGGTAGGGCGGCATACAAAGCTGCTTTAGAGGAGTTAGATGACTCGGCACTGGACAATAACATGAAGATCGTCTAGGCGAGCATCCTATCCATGCATGCATACATGGACAACAAACTGGACGCTATCCAGGACACCCTAGACCAGATCCTGAATGCCATGCACAGGCCAGGAGTCAGGCCAGCAGTTTTGCCATCGCTGCCATTCTCGGCGATGACAGGCCCATATCCGGCTCAGTCTGGTACCATACCAAGTGGTAATTTAGCAACCGCTTTATCTCAGACTGTTGATTCTTCATCTTCTGGTCCAGCGGCTGGTGCTACACCTCAACCGCCACCTGTCTCACCAGTGGGACAGCAGCAACCATGGTACCCCCAAACCCCATTGAAACCACCCTCTACCTTCTCAAGTGATAAGCAGGAGGAGGCTCTCGACACCTGGTTAAGAACAGTTCCAGTGTGGGTAAGGGCGAAAAGGACGTTGGTAGAGGAGGAAGTGATAATTGTAGCATCCTACTTAGCAGGATCAGCAACTCGTTGGCTAAACGGACTAGTAGTATCGAAGGGATTCGGCCGGAACATGGGTGACTGGGCTAAGACCCATACCCTGGAGAGCTTTATGGACTTGGCGGAAGCGCGATGGCACAACCCACAACAGGCACAAATTGCCACTGATGGGTTGTTGAAACTTGATGCTAAAAAGCACAAGTCCGTGCGGACTCACCTCTACCGTAGAGCGTTTGATTGTCGTCCCTGGGGTACAATATAATCCACAAGTCTTGTTGACCATTGCTAGCCAGCGAGGCTCGGCTAGAGTATCACATGTTTGAGACCTTTAGCAAGAAGGCCTTAGATTTGGAGGCTACGCTAGGAGGTGCTCAGACACCCTCTACGGACGGAAGAAAAAAGAAGAGTCCACAAAAGTGGAAGAAGAAGGGGAGTCGATTGATGATGGTCGAGGTCGATGGTACTCAGACCGAGATCGAGGATTTCTCAGACCTTGTGGACGGTACAAAGTTAGACAACGAGGATACTGTTGAGGGTAGCAACCTCGCTGCAGTAGTAAAAGGAAAGGCGGGTGGCCGCGGCAAGGGCGGTCAACATAGGAGTAAGGGGCAAACCCCCAACCCGAACAAGATAGCGGTTTGGGTTCGTGCGGGTTTGGATCAAGATGTGTGGTGGGATCGTTACACGCGGGGTGCTTGCATTAACTGCGTCGAGTATGGCCATCAACAGTTTAAATGCAGGAACACGAAGGTCTCGCAGAAGATACCACCAAAATGTGGTTTTCCTTTGTCCCAGAGTGGTGCTTCTACGAGTTCCGGCTCGGGAAACACATATGGCCAGTAGAAGTTGCAGTTGCTTCTACTCGTGTTGAAGCGGGTAAGGTACCCTGCCCATTTCAAGAGTTGGTCGAAGCTATTGACTCCTTAGTCCCCTTGCAGACGCATCCTGACCAAACGATACTTTGTTCATTGGATGTGTTTGAAGCCTTAGAGGACCTACAAAGTGAGTGGTCGTCAAGGGACCCTCGTGAGTCGTGGGTGGCACTAAGTCGAGGTCCTAGAGGGGAGCACTTCGTTGTGGAAGTTGGTGTAGGTGATCGCAAGTGCAGTGCCTTCGTAGACATCGGCTCCACACAAAATTTCATAAGTTGCGACTGCGTTGAGAGACTACGCCTACAGGACCGAGTGCAGCGCCTGAGTAGACCGGTAGCATCTACTCTGGCCAACAAAGAACGCATGTTGGTGGAGGACTGCGTCAAGAACGTGGTCTGCACTTTCTCCTATGCAAGAGGGGAAGTGAATCAAAAGATTTTGTTCCTGGTTAGGGATGACCTACCATTTGACATGTTGTTAGGTATGTACTACCTCGAGGTTGCCAAGCCCTAGTTCGACTGGGACAAGAAAGTGTTGAAGCACGAGTTGCCTAATGGGAGGACCGTCAGAATAGCTAAGTATAAGGCTAGTAGGTTAATTGACTCCTATGGGTGTTTGTGCGGATCAGCCTTCTCTAATTATTATAAACAGAACCAAGAGGAGGGTATGTATCCAGTTTTTGTCTCTGAGAAAGGGGAGGTCGTTAAATCAACCCCAAAGATAGAAAATGTCGTCGCTAACCCTGATCTGTTTGAGGAGCCTACAAGTGTCGTGGACAGGGAGGTTGTCCATGTCATAGAGATCATCCCTGGGAGCAAGATACCCAAAGGGAGAATCTATAGGATGGCTTCGGCCGAGTTGGACGAGCTCCATCGGCAACTGAAAGAGCTCACAAAAAAGGGTTGGATACGGCCTCGCATCTCCCCCTTTGGCTCACCAGTTCTATTTGTATCGGAAAAAGGGGGATCACTAAGGATGTGCATTGATTATAGGGGCCTCAATGCCATCACTGTTAAGAACGCAGAGCCCCTACCGCGCATCGATGACCTATTGGATAGGGCGCAGGGATGTAAGTGTTTCACCAAGATAGACTTGAAGTCCGACTACCATCAAATTGCCATTAGACTGGAAGACCAACACAAAACCGCATTTCAGACCAGGTACGATCTGTACGAGTTTGTGGTGATGTCTTTTGGTCTGTGCAATGCGCCGGGTCGTCGTGTACCTCGACGACATTCTTATCTTCAGTAGGACTGTCGAGGAGCATGCTCAACATGTAGACAAAGTCCTTTCTCTCTTCCGGCAGCACAAGTATAAGACAAATTTAGGGAAATGTGAGTTTGGTCGCACAAAAATCTTGTACTTGGGTCATGAAGTATCCGCGGAAGGGATTAGGCCAAAAGAAGCGAAGGTGGCCAACATTCGAGATTGTCCGTGACCCTAGTCTTTGACTGAGGTCAGATCATTTTTGGGAATGTGTGGTTATTACCGCAATTTCGTACATAACTATAGCACGATCCCATCTCCCTTGACTGATCTAACGCACCTTGACACTCCATGGGAATGAACAAACGAATGTGGAGCTGCCTTCAAGAGACTGAATCATGCCCTTACACATCATGAGGTTCTCATGGTCCCCCGATCCTCAAAGGTCATTTGTAGTGACCACTGACACAAGCCAGTACAGCATTGGCGCAGTGTTGCCTCAACAGGAAGGGAAGGAGTTAAACCACCAGTACACCCGCACCTAAAATCCCGAACCTACCTGCCCACTGCGCGCCACTATTTTCCGAGCCTTCTACGTGAGGGTACCTGCAGTGAGAATTTCGGAAGTGGCACTGGTGCCGGCGGTCTGCCTGAAAGGAAAAAAAAAAAGAAAAGAAAAAAAGAAAGGAACAAACATGCTAGAGAGCAATGATGTCGTGAAAGGACGTCATAGAGGCCATACGCAAATGCTCACTTTCCTGAATGCATCTGACCACTGTTACGGGGAGAGGGAAACGCTGTTGTTTTTCCTTCTTTTTTGGTTTTGTTTTTTTCTTCCTGGCCCTGTCAGCAAGGCAGCGCATATTCCTCTTGCTCAAAACGCCCTCGTTGAGGGCATACTCACACTAGCGATGTTGAAATGCATCCAAGCACTTTCAGGGCCAAAGCGTTGTTGGTTTTTTTTTCTTTTTCTTTTTTTGAGAGTCCGACAGTCCTGCTTCCCGTGTTCTACGTTCTGCTGAAGTGCCCTCAGTGAGGGCAAAGTCGCACGAGTACTCCAAAAAGTGTATCCAACTGCAATCACGGCCAAAGGCTTTTTTTTTTTTTTTTAGAGTCCGACAGTCCTGCTCCCCGTGTTCTACGTTCTGCTGAAGTGCCATCATTGAGGGCAAATTCGCACGAGTACTCTAAAAAGTGTATCCAACTGCAATCACGACCCAAGCTTGTTTTCTTTTTTGGGACGTACGGATTTGAGATGGGCCCAAAAATTCAAAAACTTTATGACGCTCCGACCCTGACCCAAACCCACCTTTTACTTCTTGTGGCGACAAGTTATTTTGCTACAAGGTTGAGGCCGTGTACGGTGGTTTAAGGCCGATCGAGTACATGAGCAAGAAAAAGCCATCGAAGAAGTTGGGGAAGTCTACCTACGAAAGGGAACTCTATGCCCTTTATAAGGCGCTTGTCCACTTGAGGCACTATCTATTGGGAAGGTTCTTCTACTTGAGGACCGACGATCAGACACTCAAGTGGATCAAGACACAACCTGTTCTCTCCGATGCACTCAAACGTTGGATTGAAGTCATAGATCACTATGACTTCAAGCTAGACTATGTGAAAGGGGAGTATAACAAGGTTGCTGATGTGTTGTCACATAGGGAAGACTACCTGGGTGCGCTGATCATAGAGTTTGGCTTATCTGAAGATGTATCTCGATCCTTGGTGGAAGCCTACAAGAAAGACCCTGTCACGATGGACATCATCCGCAAACTTGAGGCCAAAGATAAGGCCACCTCTGATGAGTTTGTGATGGTGGATGGACTGCTCTTTCTTGAAATTGCTAGGTTCAAACGGTTAGTAGTTCCATCTAGGGAAGTTTTGCGTAGTTTATTTTTAGGAGAATGGCATGACGCAACAGGGCATTTTGGCTACAAGAAGACTTCTGCTAACTTAGTACAACGATTTTGGTGGCCGAACATGCTTGACGATGCCACGAAATACGTACAGACTTGCCAAGTCTGTCAGCGGGACAAGCCGCGGACTCAAGCACCACTTGGGTTATTGAAGCCTCTAATCATTCCTACTGCTCTGAGACAGAGTGTTTCCATGGATTTAATGGATATCCTTGTGACCGACAAGAATGGTGAAAGGCATATCTTCGTCATAGTGGATAGGTTCACTAAGTACGCTAGACTAATTGCCATGTCAAAGACTACCAGGACTGAGCACGTCATCAAGTTATTCATGTATAACTGCGTGCATGATTTTGGACTGCCCAAGACCATTGTTAGTGACATAGATGTCCGGTTTACAAGTGAGATGTGGAAGAAGGCCCGCTGAACAGATGGGCAGCGAGCTCCAAATGACTTTTGAGAATCATCCCGAAGCCAATGGGTGGGCTGAACAAATGAACCGTGTGGTGCAGCATCTGCTGAGGCATTATATCAAGCCCAACCAGGGTGACTGGGATGAGAAGTTACCTCTCATCGCCAGTCTGTACAACAATGTTGTACATATTACCACCGACGTCAGTCCTAATCAGCTACATCTGGGGTGGAAGCCTAGATCTGCTCTAGACTTCCTCCTGCCTGAAAACCGAACTGCTGCAACTCTTGGAACCATCGAGTTTGGTGTCCAGTATGAGAAGCTGTTGCAGCACACTGTCGAGCACATCAAGAAATCTCAAGAAGCAATGATTGCTTCTAAGAACAAGCATCGCCAACAATCCACATTTCATGTAGGGGAACGTGTTTGGGTCAAGGCTAGTGAGTTGGGACAGGAGTCCGACATCTCTAGAAAACTAATGCCTTAGTATTTCGGTCCCTGGGAAGTCTTGGATATTGTGGGTAGTGAAGAGGATGGTCCCTCGTACGTAATTCGTATCCCTGGTGACCTACGCACTTACCCTGTGTTTCACGCCTCAAAGCTTGCACCTTTCGATGAGACAGAACAGTTCCCATCAAGGAGACCTATGCTGCCCCCAACCATGGATGATCGCGTGGACGTCGAGGATATCCTGGAGCACAGAGACATGCCTGTTCCCAAGCCAGCTGGTAGGGGTAGACCGCCTAAACCTATGAGAGAGTACAAAGTACGGTTCAGGCATCATACCGATCATAAGGAAGATCGATGGTTTACAACAGAGGAACTTGTCAAGACAGCTCCTCAGATCGTCGCCGAGTATGAAAGAAAATTGAAGGGGAAGGCACCAGCATGCAGCATCTCAGCGGACTTTCGAAGCTAAGGGGGATGGAATGCGAGGAATGAGCCCTCGCGGGGCCCTTATCAGACATGCACATATTCTGGGCAGAGCCCCCCAGCAAGCCAAGTGCCCGCCCTAAGTGAAGGCGGGCCTGAATATTCACCGGAGGCCAAAATTCGGCATTTTTCATATGTGGGTACTCAGGCTGTTGCAGCCCGCCAGTTGGTTAAGTGGGCGCATGAGCCTCCCTAAGCTGCGTCGAGCAGTTCGGCCCAGGCCATGGCAGTTGCGCCTGAGCACATACACACAATGCAGGGCCGATACATCACGAAGTGGCCACTGGCCTACGCAAAAGCTGCATTGTCGATGTACATACCCCGGGTCCTGTGCAAATGCAGCAAACGGCCCAAGTCCGAAGACTCGGGCCGTGCCCAGCTGTAAAGGGCCCAGACCCTCAACTGTAGCATTGGGCCTGGGCGCAGGTACTGTGTCCCGACCGGAATCTACTGGAAGCCTCCCAGCCAGGCCATACGCATCCAAGCAGGGGCTGCCACTTCCATATAGGAAGGAGGGCAGCCAGGGGCAGAAAGGCTGGCCCACGCAGGTAATGCGGTCACGCTGCTGCATTGCTGCGCGAGATGCTGCATGCTGCGTTAGCGGCCAGGGCGCGTGCGGGCGCTTGTGAGGTGAAGAGGGGCTCTGCTGGGCAGCGGTGCGCTAGCAGCCATAGCCGGGCTGCAGGGCGCTAGGGGGTAAGAGGGCGATCGGTGGTCTACAGGAAGGAGGCGAGTGTGGGTGGACAGGGTCTGATGAGGGGAGACGAAATACGTACTTGGTACATGAAAGAGGTTGTCTATGGTGTTGACGTCATGTACATTGGTCTTCGAGAGTCGAAGTGAGCCTGTTGCGAGAATGCTGATGTAGCCTCATGTAGGTAGGATAGTCGAGTAGTGTAGGCTGGGCGCTAGGTGCCAGACAGAGAGGAGTGACTTTGGATACTGTGTTGGTGCGGGCTGAGGGCTTGAACATTGGCTCATTACTTCATTGTATTGCTCTTACTGGGATGGAATCTCGGTACATTTGTGCTCTCTGCTTGTACACGGCTACTTGGACATCTGTGTGATTTCACAACTTGGCTTTTTGTATATCGTTCCCACTTATATTCTTTGCATAACTTATTATGCATGGCATCCAAAGTTATGGTGCATCTTTCTTTCTAGATAATCCGCAATGGCCAACTGGCTTATCTAAATTGGTACACCACTGCACTGTCGAAGCACAAACCTGAGTGGTTTTTTTTTTTTTTTTTTTTTTTTTTAAAGTTTTTTAATTTTGGTTGAGAGCAACTCCTTTTGGGAAATGGCCCCCCCCCCCCTTTTTTTTTTTTTTTTTTTTTTTTTTTTTTTTTTTTTTTTTTTTTTTTTTTTTTAAACAGGGCCTTATGGTCCTGGCTCCTTTCCATTCTGGGGAGCGACAGTCCGGTTCCTATTCCACCGGCAAGTCAGAATAGACATTACAATAAACATAAACCACCCACGCTTCCTTCCGTCTGGCCGAAGGACCCCTGATCAACATTAATTGCTCCACCTTGATGGAGGATTGACTGTCAGCTTGCCGTGCCTCACTCTTTCCTCTCAGATCAGATAAGCTAGCCTTTGTACTCCCACTTAACCGTCCTGCCCGTGATCCACGATACCCTCTGTCCCATCTTACTTTTCCTCCTTTTATACCTCTCCTACCTGGCCACTTCCTCTTCTCCTGTTTTGTTTCTCTCCCCTCCTTCTCCCTCCTTCTTTCTCCTCCTCCCCTGTAGGTCTTCAGTTTATCTGATCCCATCTCTAGTTTGTTCCTAAAGCCCCCTTCCTCAAAAACCCTGAACCCTAAACCCTCGTCTGATGATAGAACTTCCCAGGGTGATCCAGGCCGGTCGGAAGGATTTTCCCGTCCGTGAGGATCCCTTAAACCCGTAATCCCTAGACCTTCAACTACTTTCATACTCTATGACACCCTTACTCCCGTCTTGTCCACTGCTCTTAGATGTCTAATCGTGGAACGTCTTGTCTCTCAGCGGTTATCTCTTGTTGGTGAATCCTTCCTGGGGTTGAATTGTGCCAATCTTTCCAGTAAATATGGTCTTCACGTAGCTCTGCAATCTTGCTGTTTATCAACCAGTTTTTGCTGAAGGTCGATCTCTCCTTCCTTCGTTGTTCCTCGTCCTCCGTCCATGCCTGCTTGGTCTTCCTCCATCTGCAGAGGATTTCGGCTTGTATCATCACTTTTGTCTCTATCCACACTTTTTCGCGTGGGTTGGACAGTCCTTCAATCGTTTTGCTGCATCTTTCCTTCCATATGACCCATAGTGTGGTCTTTCTGATGAGACCAAACCAATTTTTTTCTGCCTTCTGAAACTGTTGAGGGATATTAGTCAAGAGGAGAAGTTGGATGGGATGTTCGGGAAAGGGAGTTGTGAAAAGGGAGTCCCAGAGTGTCGATGCTCTTGCCCAGTAGTCTGTCGCCTCCTTACAATGTATTAGGCAGTGGATCATGTCCTCTATCGTCCCATTATTGCAGACCATGCATAATTCTGAGCTGTTAGGATCTGAATTCTTACTGGCCCCAGCACCCTTTATAAGATTGTTATAGGAGATTTAAATGAGCATTTGATGTTACTTTTGAACTTACCGAAGCCATTCGCACTTTTCGCGCTCATCGGCGAAATGCTTTTGCATAAAAGCTACACTCTGGCTTAGTTCGCTGATCTGCTGCTTGGTACCCGGATCTAGTTGCGCGGGAGGATCACGTCGCCATTCGCTCCTTCGTGGTGATCGAGATCTCCATGAAACGTTTGAAGTAGATGGCCTAGCCTGCCCACCGTACCGTCTCGATCTCAGGCACTGATTAGCATAGTGACCAACTTCATGGCAGTTGTAGCAGGTAGGTTGACGTCTCCTTCGTTCTCCACGATCTCCATCATCATGTCGATCGCCGCGGTCCCGCTCCTCACGATCACGGTCATCTCTGCGGTGACTGCCTCCTTCCTCACGCCGATCCGAACTCGACATCTTCACCGTCTCGCTAACAACGCGCGACACATGAAGAATTCCACTCCAACTGAGTAATCACAACAACAAATTAGGTCCAAACACATTCACTTTTTCACCGGCACGTCATCCCCGGGCAAGTTCACGTGTGCAGTACGTATAGTATAATGGTACATGGATACTGACGGGCAGCATACAAATAGCGCATTCGCGCTCACACCGCACAGTAGAGTAATGCAGTATGAGTCAATAGTGTTAACCGCCGTACATTCCCAACAACCCCAATGGTCCACCGAACATCCTGTCAAGCCCCCAACGCTTCGCTCTCTGCCGTCGTCGAAACGACGGTGTTCGAACGGAGCGCTACACCAAGAGGACTAACATATCCTAGCTACTCCTATTTATGGTGTGTGCACAGCCTATAGTCTATCCCAAGCCCATCGGAGAAAACTCGAGAAGACCCACGGTCCTATTAACATAGTACACTAATGGTCCTAGTTGATCAATTGGCTCCAAAAAAATGGACCCAGTAGTCAAACCACACATGAAAAAACAGAACCTGGTTCGTAACGGGACAAAAACTGCAAGGGCTCAAATCCAGAGAGAATCTGCTATTGAGCTCTGAAATGCTAAACCAAGAGGCTGCCGGTTATCAGGTTCCAAAAGGCCCGATGGGCCAGCTGGCCCGTTCGAAACTGACGAAAACGTAAGTCCATTACGGGACAAAACTACAGTACCTCTGAAAGGAACAAGGTCTACAAGTAAGCCTCAGACACAGAAATCAACTAAGGAGCCCTGCACCTACCTACCTACACATCGCTTAGCAATCCACTACAGGGTTTTTCGTGCCCAAGGCAGGAAATCTCTCCTAAGTTAAGAAGCGTCATCTGCTCTGTGCGGGGAGCAGCACCCAAGCTTCTAACACCAGGCGCGAGCTGGAAGGCGCAAATGGTCGCTTCCCAGCCAGCCAGGAGGCCCAAGCCAATTATCTCCGCTGGAGAATCTGAAGCCCATCACTGGAGGCCGCGGTGATAGAATGGACAGACTGGGCTAGCACTTCCGTGCTCACTACCAACTGAGCTAGCCCGTTTGGGCTTCCCAGATTCTTTTTAGTTTTGCAAGTGCTTTGAAAATTGTTCTGCGCCACCGGGAACCTGGTTTGGGACCTTGCCTGGGACCAGGTGCAGCAGCGCCAACTGGGCGACTGGATCCATACCGGTCGTGATATCCAGCCCACCTCCAGGGCTGTAGCGTCCTTGAACTCACACCAGAGTGTCAGTGATTTTTGGCTCTCACGGTTCCTAATGGGACGCTGGGCCCGGTTCCCAGCACGTGCGGCTCCCCACAAATAAATAGATTGGAGCATTGTCCCGCAAAAAAAAAAAAAAAAAAAAAAAAAAAAGAAGAAGAAGATTTTTGGCTCTCACGGGGCCAAAGCTCTTGATGTGTTTCACAACTGTCACTGCATGAAAGCGTCCAAATAACCGCTCTTGGAGCGTCTCCAGGTTTTTTTTTTTTTTTTTTTTTTTGGAGTGTCTCCAGGTTCTTCATTAGGTGTACAGACTTCAAGAGGGGCCCATGATGCTGTTTAACAGGTGACGTCTCCAGATATTTCTTACCTCATCGATTTTGCTGGCTGTAGCGTAGCTACCCCTAAAAAAAAAAAAAAAAAAGACGGTTGCAAACTTTGCGATGGGCTGTAGTGCTGAATGTGTGTCTTTTCCTTTTTGCATATTTTACTGTCATTAATGATTAATACATCATCCACAAATGTAAGTCTGTGAATGGATTTCTCATCTGCACGCAAGGATCTTAAAAAAAAAAAAAATAAAAAAAAAAATAAAAAAAAATCTATGCCATTAGTGGTCATCATCCAAGTTACAGACCATGTTGGTTATGGGAGGACTTGATCTTTTCCCCATTGGCACTTCTGTCTGTTGTCTCAGCATCACTCCCTGGAATTGAAAAAATGCATGTGAAATATCATTCTGTAATTTCTGTTTGTTTTTTTTTTTTTTTTTTTTTATCATTCTATTACTGCAGCAATCTCCTTTTTTTTTGATCTGCTGCAATCTCGATATCTCAAGTATCTTTTTTTTTTTTAACTCCGGAACGGACAGACGCTCAACTATCTTGATTGTTCTCCATCCACGTACGGAGATTGCTGCAGTATGGTATTTTTTTTAAGTCCAGGGAGTCTATGCTGAGACTAAACAGAAAGAAAGACATGCTTTTCAGATGTTGCAGAGCAGAGATGTTGGTGGGTGGTAACATGAGAAAGCATCAGTGTCTATTGTTTTTTTTTTTTTTTTTTTAAACACTGAAGACCCCATCCATTCTGGGGGGCATCGGTCCGGTTGCTTGTCACCGGCAAGCATGAGTTCGTCAAAGCTCAAGCAAGATAGTTGCAGGGATAGAAATCAGGCAAGCCCTTGCAGTACTAGTCAGTGGTCACCTATCGAGGGGGGGACTTCTACAGGCCATCCCACCCCCCCCCAAACCATAGCCTCCACTGGGGTGTCTATTGTTATTTAACGTGTTACCAGATTAAAAAAAAAAAAAAAAAAAAAAAAAACTGGAACGGGACACTCGTACTCCTGTCTCTTATACACATCTAGATGTGTATAAGAGACAGCGATTGAAGCAACGGATAGGTGGGCCACCGATTTACCTGCTCTTCATAAGGAGCGGAACCTGTGTTGGGACTCTTGGGACTCTTGGGACCCATGTGGCAGATTGATGAAGCAGAACCTCTGCTTGTGGCCTGATTTGTGGGGTTTGGGACATTGGGACAAGCTACAAAGTCCGGTTGCGATGGAATGTGTTGGCATCAACGAGGCAAAAACAAACTAAGATTTAAAAAAAAAAAAAAAAAAAAAAAACACCAAACAAACAAACAAACAAAGATGTGTGTGGGTGGAAAACAGCAGACGTTTTCCATGGCAGAAAAAAAAAAATATATATATATATATATATGTCACAGCCCCTCGTTTGTTGTCCTCTTCTCCCTCTCTGCCTACGGTTTACCGGCCAGTTCTATTTGTGACGATATATTGTCCTCTTCTCCCTCTCTGCCTACGGTTTACCGGGCAGTTCTGTTTGTGACGATATATATATATTGTCACAAAGTTATCGGAGCGCAAAAGTGAAAAGAACTTTTCTTTAGCCGGACCCCCACTGGCGGCCCCACCCCATCTCTGACTACCGCTGTTGGGGCGGGGGGCAACATGAATTACCTCGTTTGCGAGGCCCTATGCTTGCAGGGGTCCCCTCTATATAGTCTTAGGAGTAGTGGTAGGAAGGTAGTGAAAGGCGAAAAAATAATTTGAGAGAAGAACATAGTGTAGTTTAAAAAAA
>BFEA01000173.1:2443501-2453501 GCA_003427395.1 Chara braunii | reverse complement strand
TTCTGCTTTCAGTTTCGGCTCAATGGTGTCTGGTCTTCTCTGAGATGTCGCAGCTTGCGTTATTGCTGTTTACATTGCTTATTTTTTCCTTACAATATTCTACTCTTCTATACGAAGCAAATCTCATTTTCTGTTTGATTTAGTTAGCTGGATAGACTGCTGGTGGTCCTAATTGATTATGTTAGCTACTATCTTCACCCGAATAGAACACCCGGTCATTATCGCCGCGTCTGGACCGAAAGTTGTGCCAAATATATAGCTATAATGACCGGGCGTTCTATTCGGGTGAAGACGGTAGGACAAAAGTCTACCTAGTCTGATTGCTAGCTGCATTGTCAAATTCAGAACTGATTGAACGGACGGTTGGTGTGCTTTGCCGAAGGTCTGAGAGTACCTGTATCACCACCACTGGGTAGACCTCTGGAAGTATATCAACCCTTCCTGCACTATGGTAGGACAAGTAACAGGCTGTTGTAGTGTAGTGTAGGGATTACCCGGATTAGTTGTTGTTGTTTGCAGGAGGGACGAAGGGAGTAGCGGTGAGGAAGATGGTAGGTGTGTGAGATCAGAAGAGTAGCTCATAGATTACCACTCGTGTTTCAGGAGTTAGGGGTGCAGGGGGGTGAAAGGAGGCAAGGGAGGCTACTGTCTTCACCCGAATAGAACGCCCAGTCATTATAGCCGTATTTGGTGCAATTTTCAGTCTACATACAGCGATAATGACCGGGAGTTCTATTTGGGTGAAGACAACAGGATCACCGCAGCAGCTGCAGAGAGGTTCTTAAAAAAAAAAACTGTTACAACTCCGCTAAGGGCATATTCAGACTGGCACTTTCCTAAACGTATCTGACTGCAGTCATGTCCAACATGAGTAAAAAACTGCAATCACATCCAACGCGAGTAAGAAATGTCGCAGTGTGAGTTTTTTTTGTTCTTTGTTAGTTTTTGTCTTTTCCATATTTGGTGAGTAGCGATGCCAGTATCTATTCGAATCAGCCTGCAGTTGGCCCTCAGCTAGATACAGGGCGGGCTTGTTGGAGAGTTTGGCGGGCTTGTTGGAGAGTTTGGCTGGGGTGGCGCGTGAGTGAAAACGATGATTTTCTGTTCGTTCCATGTGGCGGCAGCAGGTCCAGCGCTCAATCAGAGAGAGGCCAGTACCAGTACCACACTCAATTTTCCAAGCGATGGTACGGGTAGCTTTCAGGATAGGCAAAATAGTAGATTTAGGCTCGTACGTTTAGCATCGGGTGTACTGGTGGTTTACACCAGCCCCAGACCTTTACTCCAGAGGAGCAGGCTGTTTTAGACGCGGCCGCTTGTCGACAGTAGATAGAAGCTGATCTCCGGAATGCTCGGGGAGACGAAACAAGAGCGGTGAATAGAAAAAAAAAACAGCTAGAGAATAGACGGGAAGACAAGGTGGCTTTAGAGTGAGTTGATGAGAGCAGTCAGCATGATGCGGAGAAGGTGCTGAGACAAAATGTGTTGGGAGTCTTGGGACTGCACGAGGCAATACAGATCACCGGAAGCAATATAGTCTGGTAGACTCAATTTAGTCTACCCCTGGACAGGTTAGTGACCACACTGCAGAGGCAGGGAACCTCGGTTCCCTCCAGCACAGTCCTTACATCCCGGCCAATCGGGCCAGCTCCAATGCCACCCGTTTCAGGGCCGCTTGTTCCACAGTTCGATATTAGACCACCTAGTGGAGGAGGCGCACGTCGCAACAGAGGTAACAGCGTTAACATCAAGACCAACAATAACATCAACAACAACAACGACAACAAAGACAACAACATTGACACCGGTGATATTGGCGGCTGCGAAGACAACGAAGGTCACAATGCCAATACCGATCACAACAACAACATCAACGATCGTGGCGCCTGCAGTGTTGGCGGCGGCAATGACAACAGTGACAACAGCACAACGAAAAACAATAGCGACGATGACAACACCGATAGCGACATCAAAAACAACCGCAACAGTAACAACAGCAGAGGTGACGACAACGGAGGCAATTACAACAACAACAACAACAACAACAACAACAACAACAACAACAACAACAACGCCTACTACTACTACCTTCCCCCCCTTCTGCGTGGTGTCTCTCCCTGTTGATCCGCTTATCTTCGCTTCACAGCGGGTGGGAGTGGGATAAACGACGACCCTCCACTGATTGGGGTTGCCCGGCCTTCAATCCCCAATCACAACGAGGTGTAGGGGCAGGTTGTTTAGGGTTTCGTGCATGGGTGCGTTTTGGCTGTTGGGGTGCTTGATGGAGATGGTTTTACTTAGGGCTTTGGTCATGTACGCAGGAGGTCAATCCTTCCCTTCTCCGGGGAAGTAATCAATGCCATCTGCTCTATGGGGAGATATACAAACTTAACGAACACCCTCACATATCATTGGATGCATAGTATGGCATCCTTTCACAACATTGTATAAGGGATGCTGGACCCGATTTCCAGCTGACACATGTTATTGTACAGGGACGCTGGACCCGATTTCCAGTAGGTGTAGCTCCCCACCAATAGATGGAGCCTTCAACGTCGGGACCCACTTAACGGGGCTGCTCTTATCACCTCGTTAAGTGGGTTTCCGGCATATGAAGTTCTTTCAAAAACACAAAAAACAAAAAAAAGACCACCTAGTGGTACAGGTTTGGGTCAATCTCAGACCCAGGTGTGCCCTTCTTCATCCCAAGTGCCTGCAGCTACAGTGCAGGCAAAAGCATCGCCATCTACAGGCCTGTAGGTGTGGTGCAGCCCCTAGTCTTTACCAAGACTTCCATGGTACAGCCAAAAGTGTTTAATGGGGACAAAAGGGGTGAGATCCTGGACACCTGGCTTTGGTCTGTACTACATACGGACTAAAAACACATGCGTAGACAAGGAGGTGATAGTAGTTGCATCCCTTTTGATATAGTCTGCTGCAAGATGGTTGGATGGCGTGATAGCAGAGTCCGGCTATGGGTGCGACATGGCAGCATGGGCAGCCAACGTCAAACTGGATCAGTTCATGCGCCTAGTAGAGGAGAGGTGGCACGTCCGGCAGCAAGCCCAACGGGCTAAACACGATCTGAAAATCTGGATTCTAATACGTACAGGAATGTCCGGGCTGTCACAGAGAAAGTAGCGAAACTGATCATGGTGCCTGAAGTGCTGTACGATCACGAGATACTTCTGAAGGGTTACTTGAGGTGTCTGCCTGGTAGTATCAGGGTCTGCTAGTCAACGAGCCCACTAGCACTAGGAACTGTTTCACCTCGCTTAGCAAGATGGCCTTAGACTCAAAGGCCAAGTTGAGCAATGCTACCGTCTTCACCGGAATAGAACGCCAGGTCATTATAGCTGCATTTGGGGCATTTTTCAGTCCAGATGCAGCGATAATGACCGGGTGTTCTATTCAGGTGAAGACGGTAGCATGCAGGGGGGCAGCAGTAGGGGCATGGAAGAAGGAACTGCCGCAAGGCTGGAGGAAAAAGAGGCACCTTCTTTGTGTAGACCAGGAAGGTAACCAAGAGGAAGTAGATGATCTTACAGTCCTGGAGGATCTAATAGAGCAGGGAGATGGCAAGGAGACTGCTCAAGAGGGAGGAGAGGCAGTTCGTCTCAAAGGCTATGGAGGCTGGCACATCAAGGGGACAGTCAAGGGTCAACGTAGAGGCAAGTTTCGAAGGGAAGGGACCGACCATGGGTCAAGAAGAAGCTTGAGAATAGCATTTGGGAGGAGAGGCATTGGAGAGGGGCCTTCATGCGGTGTGGAGAGTTAGGCCACATCAAGGCTTGGTGTCTCAAGAGGTCCAATCCGCTTGCCCAACAGGTAAACCGGACAAGCCAGTAAAAGTAGTAGTCGCTTCTACAGTGTCTGAGCAAGTAGGAGATATCCCGAACCCCTCGAACTCTCAGAGCAAGATGGCAATGGCTACTGACCCTACAATCACCCCACAATCACATACAGACCAGGTGTTGCTCTTTTCACGCGATGTGACCGAGTCCTTAGAGGAGCTGGGATTCGTCTCTGAAAGATCTGGTGGCTTCCTGGGTGACTATGGCAGAAGGTCCTAGGGGTGAGTTTATCGTAGTGGAAGCTGATGTAGGTGGCCATAACGTTGGCGCCCTGGCAGACATTGGTTCCACGAGTAACTACATCAGTCGTGATTGTATTGATAGATTGCGCTTAGGGGACTAAGTGAGTAGACATGTAGTATCTACCTTAGTCAACCAGCAGACTATCGTGGTGGAGTATTTTATCGAGGATGTAGTGTGCACCTTCTCCTATGGGGGAGGGAAGATTGAACACCGGTTTTCGTTCTTAGTCAGCGATGAACTCCCATGTGACATGATCCTAGGGATGTACTACCTAGCAGTTGTTGAGCCCTAGTTTGACTGGGATAGGAAAACTATGAAGTACAAACTGCCTGAGGGCAGGATTTTCCTTGTGAAGAAGTGTAGTCTTCAGAAGCTGGTAGACTCTTATTGTTTGTGCGCTAGTTCGTGCTACAACTACGATAAGCAGCACCAGGATATAGGTATGTACCTACCGTCTTCCCCCGAACATAACGCACCCTGAAAAGGAAAGTATACAAGGCATGTTTCGGCCAGATACAGTCAGAATGAGGGTGTGTTGTGTTTGTCGGAAGACGGTAGTCCTTGTGTCTCAAAAGGGGCCGGCCATTAAACCACCAGTACTTCCTAAAGTCGCGTAGCGTTAACGCTACGCAATTTTAGGAAACGTACGGGCCACTACAGGAGCGCCCAAATTCATCCAACTAGAAACGTTTCTACTCTATTCTTTTTCCGCGGCCGATAGCTGGGCCAAGTACTGGTGGTTTAAGACCCCTCCGAAGATAGAAAGAGTCGTCGCTAATATCCGGACTTGCGGGAACAGCCTACGGGAGTTGATGATAGGGAGGTTGTCGTCCATGTGATAGAGATTGTGTCCCAGGAAGTAAAGTGCCCAGGGGAAGGATCGATAGGATGTCTCTAGATGAGTTAGATGAGCTCCGCAAGCAGCTTAAGGAGCTTTCTGACAAGGGTTGGATAAGGTCAAGTACTTCATCTTATGGTGGAACACCTGAATCTCAGTCTACTGCAGCACCAGGAAGCATAGAGTATGGTATACAATATGAGTCTATGCTGCAGAAACAGTCGAGCAGATTCAGAGAGCTCGGTATGCCATGATTGCTTCTCATAATAGATATAGATGACCCTCAAAGTTTCAGAAAGGGGGAAAAGTCTGGGTGGGTGAAGTGTTCTGAGTTTACTCAGGAACAAAATGTCTCTAGAAAACCGATGCCATAGTACTTAGATCCGTAGCCAAGCCTAGATATAGTTGGATCTGATCCGGATGGCCCATCATACGTCATTGCGGTTCCACGGAACTTCCACCTCATTTGCGCACATTCCCTGGCTTTCATGCCTCCAGAGTCCAAACTCTTACCTTTCTCAGAGTCTGTCTGACCAATTTCCCTCTCGAAAATCAACGTTGCACCCAACCATGGATGACTACGTGGACATCGATCAGATCGTTGAGCATCGGGTGATGCCAGTTCCCAAGCGAACAGGGAAGGGAAGATCACCAAAACCACAAATGCAGTACAGGGTGGCTTTCAGACATCACCTGGATCCTGCAGAGGATCAGTGGTTCGTGCGCGAGAGAAGAACTGATGAAGACAGCACCGTAGGTTGTCTCCACTTACGAACGGAAGTTGAAGGCAAAACCTACGGAGCTAACCAGGATGAAGACAGCTCTGTAGATTGAATGAAGAATTCTCAGAGAACTTTTGAATTTGAGGGGAAGGAAATGAATGCGAGGGAGGATTCAGCACCTCGACCAGCCAGGAAAAGGCTCCACCCATCCTAAGTGAAGGCGGGCCTGCAAAAATGTGAGCAGAATGTGGCCCCCATGAAGTTGCTGCATGCGTGCAGCATCTTCAACTAACCGGTAGGACCAGCCCACAAGTTAGGTAAAGTTGCTGGGACTAGTGCAGATTGTGGAAGGGCCCAGGGGGCATAGGCAACTGTGGCTGGGCGCAGTTTTGCCAGAGGCTGTTCAGCCCCTCCACGACAGCGCGTTATCGACTCCTTCAGAGCTCGAGTTGATGGACCTTGAGGGGTTTGGGAGGGATGAGGAATAGTGCTATGAGCAACAAGTATATTGACTGCACTCATTTTCCAGAGCGGCGGAATGCCAGTGTATTTTTTTTAATATATAAAGTCCAGGGTGTTGTAGAGGCCAGTCACTGAGTGCACAGTGATCACTTGGAGCTGTGAGCCACGGGTGTCCTGGAATATGAGACCACCTCCCATCCCATCCTCACGTCAATACTCCTAGCGCACCCCCTATCCCACGATCCTACCTCAGTGTGACCAGCACTCAAGAATGCCAGTAATTTAACCATAAAAAAAAAAAAAAAAAAAAAAGTGGATCAGGCGGTTCTCGTAGAACTGAAGAGGCAGACCTCTGCTCATTGGTTTCATCAACTTTCATGATTTATATTCCTAAACAAACAGAGTAGGGGGGTCTGCTCTTACCAGCGCCACTAGCACTGGAGGGGGCTTTTTCAAAAAAAAAAAAAAAAAAAAAAAAAAAAAAAAAAAAAAAAAAACCAGAGTACTCATTGTTCTATGAGTGGACCCGATTTCCAGCAGGTGATGTTTCCCACCAATAGACTGGAGCTTTTCTTTTTGAAAAAAAAATAATAATAATAATAAATAAAAATGCGTAGGAGAAAAATGGCTGGGCAAAGTACTTGTTGTGGTTTAAAGGGAGGATGTAAATGGAAGGAAGGATGGGGACGATGCCATGTTGATCCAAGATGCTCGACCTTTAATCATTTGTCTTTCAGGGCTAGAGAAGGCCTGAATGGAGGCTGATCAGTAATGGATATGCATGAGATTACAGGTCCAAGTGCGTCAAGGAGTGGGTTTCCAGGCAGATCAGGCCCCCATCAGTCAAGCAGCACTTAGTATGCAAAATGAGTTTTTTTTTTTTTTCACATCTGAGCAGGGGCCTGTACCCACTAGCGAAGTATTCTACTTCCTGGTTTACGTTTTCGATCACGTGCGGCTGGGGGTGACAGATGCGAACTGCACATCTCACTCTGCATTGACGGGCCTGCCTGATGCAGTATACAGTGGTGCCCATGAGAAAGCACCGACCAATGAACTGAACTGGCTGCTACTGGAATTTTTTATTGATATTAATGCTGGTGTCGATTAAGACTTCGCGCGTTGCTGTTTACGCCTTGCCGTACTACCAAAAAAAAGAAAACAATTTGCGGGCAGTTACTATCGTTCCGTCAGCCATGGCGGTTTTATTGCATTCGGGACGTAGGGCCTGGCAACATGAGGATAATATACTGCACATGCATTTGGACTCTTCCTCCACACAGTTCATTCATATTTTTTGACTCCTTCGAATGAGCCTCCTGAAAGCATCCAAATGCATGTGCAGTAATGCGTGGTGGAGCCAGGCCCGTAGGCAGGGTATGCAGGCCCAGCACTTTCTTTGATTCATTTTAAAACCACTTAGAAAGTTAGAAACCATTAAAAAATACAAAAATGCTGTCACACATCGTATATGGATTTTTGTATTATGGGACGCTGGACCCGGTTTCCAGCAGGTGTTGCTGCCCACCAATAGATAGAGCAGCCCATTAGGCAAAGCCTCAATCTCGGTGGTGCTGTTATCACTACCAAGATAGAGGTTTTGCACAAGGGATTTTCAAAAAAGAAAAAAAAAAAAAAAAAACTTTGCTAGTGGGTCCAGGCCCCAGGGGTTCCGCTTAGTGAGGTGATGAAGTCATCCTCCCTAAGTGGTCCCCTGCGTTGAAGGCTCCATCTATCGGTGGGCGGCAGCACCTGCTGGAAAGCAGGTCCAGCGTCCCTCCATGGTACAATGATGCACTCAATACTCTCATCATGATGATCGCACTCCCAATGTGACTCTTAACTGTACTGTGCAATTACTGTCCCCTGATTCCTATCCATGACCTGGAAGTACATCCTATACATTTGGCTTGGTGGTGCAGGGAGGAGAGCCTTGAGCATGGAATATGTTGCACAGTACACAACTGTACCACAATTTCCTGTCCCCTATTTCCAATCCATGACCTCGACCTAGATCCTATGAAATGCACTAGCGGTTAATGGAAGGCCAAAAATTCGGGGTTTTTCGCCGCGTCGCTACAAGCAATGTTGTCGAAACTTTTGCGAGCAAACTATGCTGGGTCATAATACAAACATAAAAAAAAAACAATCAGCCAAAAAAAAAACGAAAAAATCAAACTCAAGAGCACTATTGGTGTTGCAATGAGGGCCCTCCAACGGTGGCACTAGATCTTTGATGGACAGCAGACTCGATCTTGGGACAAAGATGGTTTGAACCATACTTGCAAGCGGACGCCGTCCGGGCGGTTCCGCACGTGCGGCAGACCGTCGGACCGGACCCGCGTGGCGCACGAATGTGCGCCCGACGACCAGTTACSCCCCCCCCCCCCCCCAAAAAAAAAAAAAAAACCGCCCCCGTCCGGTCCGTTCCGGGGGGAGGGTGCTGCACGCGGCAAAACGGACCAGACCGGACGCTCGTCCAGTCCGTCTGCTTGCAAGTATGGTTTGAACAACTTTGAAACAAACGAGTAACATTTTGGGGGGGAAAAAACACAAAAAAGAAATGAGTAACATTCTGGGTTTTGTGCTGATAAAAAGGGGAAACCCGGGGCTAGGTCCCACTTGCACGAATTAAGAGATACTGAACGGCCGAAAACTCCTAATTTGCGCAAGTGGGACCTAGCCCCCGGAAAAGAAACGAAAAAGAAAGATTAGGTGGGGTTCTCTTCTGATAATCATCACACATTGCAGAATCTGAAGTTTGCAATAGATTTACGGAAAAGAAGAAGACGGGAAAAAAGAAGAAGTTCACAATGGTTAATATCACTTATTATTTTGGCCGCTTTTAGGCCTCTATTTCTGAGATTATGCTTGTGCAGCGCTCTTTCACTAGCTGTGGAGAACTCTCTGGTATCCTTCAGTTGTTATAGGCCCTAGGTGTCTTGCGCTGCATAGTTAGTGTAGGAGGATAGCCTGGATAGATGATTGAAGTAGTTAAACCACCAGTACTTGGGCGACGCCTTAGCGTTAACGCTACGCGATTTCCGCAGCCGGCGGGCCGTCGATAAATCGAATCGACAGCCCGCGCTGCTTCGAGATTTGGGCGGCCGGCGCGGCGCGCAGTGCCCAAGTACTGGTGGTTTAAAGTTGATATCTCCTTCTTGCTTTTTGCATAGGCTACTTGCAGCTAGAGTCTTTTGCAATGGGTAGTTGCTGGGTAGGTTAGTAGATATATAAGCTGTAATCTGGATTGGATACAGCCAGGTCTCTCTTCCGCTTATCAGGCCTGGTTTATTTGTGCACATCAGTACGTGTGTACTCGATAGGGGGGAAGTGTAAGTGCTTTCAGTTTCGACAACTATAAGCTAAACTGGCTGATGCTGCCAGGATAACTCCGGGTAGAATTGTGAGGTCCCCGGCCTCGATTGCAATTTTTGAAAAAAAATAAATAAATAAAAAAAATCACTTATTACCTGGTGCTGCCGGTCAATCTTGGGCGGCTCCTCAGCCTCAGGCATAATAAAATGCATTTTTTTTTTTTTTTTTTTTTTAAAAAGGGCGATGGCCTTGAGTTATAAAATGCATTTCGAAAGGGTATATAGTATATACTTATTAAACTACTATAAAGTACTAGGTAGATGTCGAAGCACGACGAACACAGTGACTGAGTGGAACAAATGCAGGACTAAGATGTGTGATATGTGAACATTGTGAAGGTGTAGTGGAAGACGATTGGCGGTGTTTTCGCACATATCTCCTCCCCCCCCCCACCCACCCACCCCTCACCCCGAAAAAGAAAGGAAATTGAATCTCTAATTTTTAAGTTGTAACATTAAACCACCATGACCTATGAGTCTTCTTCTTCTTTTTTTTTTTTTTTT
>BFEA01000173.1:2413986-2428065 GCA_003427395.1 Chara braunii | reverse complement strand
TTATCTCAATCAAATGGCATCCTATTGATTCGCTGAAGAAGGTGTCCCAATGAAAGTATATGATTATATCTGAGTTATGGCATGTGATGGATTATCGTCAATACGTGTCCTGCTTTTTTTCGGTTCTTCGAATTGTCTTCTGTTCGTTTTTCGTTTTTTTCGTTCTTACGACTTCCCCTCTCTCTCTCTAGAATTATTATTTCGATTGTTGCCCCCTTGGAATACAAAGCACCCCTATCCCCCTTCACTTCGATTCGCCACTACCGCAGGTTTGACCTACTTCAACCTATAAACGGCCCCGTTGTTACCCTCACCACTAATGGACATACCGAGTGGTTTTACCTCGCCGCGTTGGAATATCGCCTCCCGCATCTTGCTTTTTGCTCACGGTGTGCCGACGCTCTTTAGTCGGAGTAGCACGAGCATGACATGTCATGCTCGTGCGAAGCGCATGTGACACACACATGCTACACACTCAAGAGGACGTGTTTCCTCCATCGCTGCCCGGCGGTGCCCCCCCCCGACCGCATTGTGAAGCGTTTTTGTGTTCCTTATACGCCCCCGCGTGGAAATGAGGTGATGATGATGGCTATGGGGTACGCCGAGGACGTCCGACGTTGGTGGGGGGATGGCTGGATAATATCGAAAAGGGAGACGACTATGTATTGCGTGATCTATGGTGAGATATGTTGTGATTCTGGTGACAGATGGTGGGAACACGCTTTGTCGAATCTATGTTGTCCTCTCGCGTGTGGTTCTGTCTCCCCGCATGGTTTTTCCCGATATTCTCCCATGTCTGCTCTCGTTTCGTTTGCTTCCAACCACCCTTGATCACCCGATTCTCTGATCCCGCTCTTCTCCCCGACCTTCTCCCCGCCTCTCTTCCTCCTTTCGTTCTCCTTTTTTTGCATGCTCGTTTCTTTTGTTGCACGACCACAGAGGCCGCCCAGGGAATCCTTCCCGGGAGGATGGTGGAACGAGTTGACACATCGCTTTCCATGGCTTAAGGGATGTGCCTGGCCCGCAAAACCTACGCAAGCCTTGATGACTTGCGTTAGCCCTGGGGTCATGGATGCGATAAAAAGCGCTTGGGATACCGGACGCTTCCCCCGTTTTTTCGAGATGCTCTGCTTCAGTGACCTTGTTGTTCTCGCTGGGGCTTGGGATCGTAGTAAGGAGGAATTCGATGATGAGTTAAGGGTATTATGTGAACGACTTGAGTTGAGGAAGCAGGAGTATGCCAGGGAGTGTAGGGAGCTGGGGGGAAGATCCGCCAAGGTTGAATGGATCCTCCTCAGAATATGGGGAGTAGATGACTCGCACCTAGAAGGGCAGATCCCCGAAACACGGGTGGAAGCATCACCTACCACAGGGGGCAGCCGGGTCACGAAGTGCGACGATCTTGCGATCGAAGCGGAGGAGAGGGAAGAAATGGAACGAGCGATCGTCGTCATTGCGACCACCATCAGGAACTCTCCCCTCACGAACAGCCAGGCCTGTGATAGCGCCTCGGAACGGGAGCGATATACGGTGTTCGCTCCCTTGGCTTCCACATATTGGGTAGAGCACACGTCCACCGGATTCTGACATGCGATCTGGAAGATGGAGACCTTTAACCATGTCGCGCCGATCTCCATCAGAGCACTCCAATTCCTAGGGAATATCACGGATGCACAGGTGAAGGAGTGCAGGACACAAGTATTGAAGGGTAAGCTGAAATTCTCCGGGAGAGTCCCCCCGCCGGATCCCCAGGACCTTAAATTTCCACCCATGCGCGCTTTTGACCTGGACAAATGCGGGGAAACGAGTTACGGGATGTGGCAGAAAGCGATCAGACAGCAGGATAGATTGGACCTTTGGAACGTGAGAAAGATATGGAGTGTAGGCAGACCCTATCTCAAGTGCAAGTGCAAGAAGGAAAAGAACAGGGACCCCGGGGACACCCCTCTCTGGTTCGACCATGCCCTATGGTTCCTACTTGCACACCCGGATGTATTATTGTCGGACATGTCCTCGATCAAGATCAGGACTTCGATGCTGATCCACTACCTCAGAACCACATGGAGGGAGGGAATACTTGCCGCCATTGGTTTTCACTTTATTAGGGATCTGATGATGGGCTATATCAAGGAACTCGAGAAGGACGCAACTCTCGGCACAGAGGGCTTACTAAAAGATGACCGCTTATGGAACTACCCGATCCCTGCCATACTCGCACGGATTATGCTTCCCACACGAATCCCCGAGAAGCCTACGAGATTCCCACTCAGCTCTCCGCGTGCGGCGGCCCGGAAGAGAAACGCAGGTGTACAGATCCCGGGCCAGACCACACTCAACTTCCGCAGGGTGGCACCGATACCCGACGATCCCCCTCCGACTGCACCTCCTCCCCCTCCTCCCTCCTCCCTCCTCCTCCTCCTCCCCCCCTCCCCCCCTCCCCCTCCCCCTCCTCCCTCTTCGACCGCCTCTGCGCATTTGCAACCCACGATACTGGTCACCGGGCTGCAGCAGACCGGCTGCAATGATCACCTCCGTGGTGTGCATGCCGCAAACCCACTTACCACACCACTACAGGCAACTGGGAACTGGACCTTTACCTCCTCGCTCCCGCAACAACCGATGATGGTAATTAGAGGGCTGACTCCGCCACCCGGCATCCTCCTTTCGCCGGAGAACTCGGCGCAATCAACGCTTACCCAGACCGGTAAGGGCAAGAAGAAGGGCGCAAGGGGCAAGGGCAGCACAAGGACGGGCGCCACCACCAGCACGCGACCTGCACGTGCTTAACCCCCCATGGGAGGGGAATAGGAATCAGGGCTATCTCTTCCGGTACTCCCTCCCTTTTTTATTTCTTTTTCCTTTTCTTTTCCTTTTTCTTTCCTTTTCGTTTTCCTTCCTTCTCTCCTTCCCCCCTTCTTCTGATCACACTTCTTCCTCCCCGGTTATTCCCGTTGTCCAATCGTTCCTCTGAGATTCACTATCCCGTCCGACACAACCCGTGTCTTGTGATTGTGACATTCGGAGCACAGGACCCAGGCTCCAGCTTCAATGCCCCAGGACAGATGACCACGTTACCGACTGGCCGAAGATCCTGGAGAAGGCAGAAGTCGGATTGCGATGTATTCCTGCACCTAAATTACACCAGCAGGGTGATGGAGCCACTATCCATCAGGAGAATGATCAACGAGGTTCTGGCGAGGATAGTGGGAGATGGGACGGCGACATGGCTGAACACACCATGATCGGCTGGACCTATAACACCAGTATCGCATCCAGACTTTGCAGGCCTGCGGAAGTGTTTCGCGACTTTGACGTGGCACAGTGGATGGAGGCCTATGATCCGGAGCATTGTCCATGCAGATCACGCAGATACGTGGATATGCGCAACCGCGCTTCGATAGACCTGCTCCAGTGCGAGGGGCATACGCATGTGATCACTCCGGACTCGTCGATCACAGATAATCCTCTACTCCAGGGCATCATCAATTCTGGGTTGAACCACATCCCCTGCATGGCTCTGGACGTGAACGAAGCGGAGAACGAGATGGGCGGTTTCCTCGACAGGCTCATGGCGGAGGTGATGGAGCTGCGGGAACTCACAACATCCACCCAGTCATTTCTACGAAGAGTAATCCTGAGGAAAGCGAAGGCGAGGATGACCAAGTACAAGGAGCAGCACAGGCATGTAACCGCGGAGCCATTCGAACATCCGGCTCTCAAACGGGAACTGGAGTTCCTCACCGGTCGCTTTCTCATTTGTCCGACGGATAAGGCGCCAAACACTCCTGCCTTTGTATGCAAGAACTTCATTCGGAAGCTCGCTTTTCAGAGGCTGTCCGAACCTGAGTTCGCGAGCATCGCCGCCCCCCCTGCTTCGGTCATTGCGCGGATACAAGGCGAGCTTTCGGCCATGCCCGCTCTGCCAATGGCACCACCAACGCTCCCGTACCTGATGACGGTGTTCAAGGCGCATAAGGATGCGTTCCGATGGATCACAAACACGGCTGGGACGGTCGTCTCCCCGGCAGCAGACCTTTGTGCATGTCTGCTTCGGTTTCTTCTCCCCCTGGTGCAGACATTCTGTCAGGAAAGGAGCCTGGAGACGGAAGAGCGGTATGGAGTGAAGCCGAACCTATGGTGGTCGATAGCCTCAGTAGGGGAATTCTATGCGAACTTGCCAGAGAGGATCTATTTCATCTTTACATCGGACATCACCAAGTGTTTTGAGACGATCCCCACGGACAGCTCGGAGGACGGCCTACCGGCGGCGGTGAAGTTCTACGTACAGAGTGCGATGCGGGTGAAAAGGGAGAGGAGCTCGAGCCACATCATCCGGATCAGGGTGGGGGAGAGCGGCAGGTTCTGGCCCTCGTGGGTGGATGGCGATCAGATGGAAGGAATGGGTTCGATGCTGTTCAAGGAAGAGGATGTCTGCTGGCTCACTAAGTGGTGCATCGCCAACAGCGTGCTGCGCATGGGGGACTATGTATGGAGACAAGTCAAGGGTATCCCCATGGGCTTGGCCTGCTCCCCAATCTGGTGCGTTATATATATTTCTTCAAGTATGAATACCACGCCATGATGAGGTTGGCGGATACCGGAAATGCACATCTAATTTCATACTTCTCGGACACCTTCAGGTATATCGACGACTTGGGCGCGATCAACAACACCATCATTGGGAGCTTCATGCGGAGGAAGGAGGATAGGGTGGAGAATGACCCATGCTGGATCTATCCGGACGAATTCATCGAGATCAAGGAGAATACTGAGGTTGTCGTGGATGGATGTGGCCGAAGGGCCAACTTTCTCAGCGTGACCATCACGATCACCTCTCCGGAGACGGGTGCGTATGTTACCTCCAGGCATGACAAGCGCGAGGGCCTGGGGCTTGCCCCATGCAGGTTCATGAAATATAAATCCAATAGGAGCGCCAAGCAGGCGTTGCAGATCATCACTGCCCAAGTTGCGCAGATCCTGTTGCTATGTTCCGAACCAAGTGATGCAGCCATGGAGATTAACAAGGTGGTGACCGCGATGAAGGACAATGGTTTTGCGAGGGATGCCTGTTGGGGAGTGGTCAGAAGAACTCTACGTCAGAAGAACTCTACGGAACACATATCGCTACCAACCTGGCAAGGTTTCCGTGCATACGGTCAGAGAGGCGCTGGCCGACATGTATGGTTTCACTGACTAATTGTGGTTTCCGTGTGCGTGTACGTGTCTGTGTATGTGCGTATGTGTGTGAATGGTGTCTGGGGGACGACTGGGCCGGGAGGGCCGGTTGTTCTCCGGCCAACCGCCCCCTCGGACCTGCTCATCTCCCGGAGGGAACGGGGTGGGACACACACACACACACACACACACACACACACACACACACACACACACACAGGTGATGGGAAGGAAAAGGAGCGACAAGAGATGGTTGTGCGAGCTCACGGGACTKGGAGATTCTACGGGCAAACGCATGCTCTCCCCTCTCTCTCTTTCATTCCCTCTCTCTTCTCTCCCTCTCTTTTGTCCCTTCTCTCTCAGCTGTGTTTCTTTGCTTTTTTCCATTTTTTCTTCTTCTCTTCTTTTCTTTTCTTTTCTTTTCTTTTCTTTTCTTTTCTTTTCTTTTCTTTTTTTTTTTCTTTTCCTTTTCTTTTCCTCTTTTCTCTCTCTTCTCTTTTCTTTTTTCCGTTTCCCCTTCCCCCCTTGCTTTTCCTTTTTCCTTTTTCCTTTTTCCTTTTTTCGTCCTCGCTGGATCGTAGGAATAGCGGGGTGGCACAACCCCGACCGAATGAATAAAACCCCAGACGCTAGGAATCGGCCATCTGAAAGTCACGAGAGCAGCCCGCTCTCGGATCATGACGAATAAGGTCGAGGACTGGGCAGGTACGAGGACCTTTGGGAACATGGGTGGGTCATAAATCAGTTTGGCGGTCCGGTTTTGCTTTTAGCCTTTTTTCACCCCTGCTATTTTTTCCCCCTTGCTCCTGACCGTAGGATAGGCGTGCATAAATGGGTGGATAGTAGCAATAGCTTGTATCGGAAGGCTGTGGTTCTTAGGCGTGCATCGCGACTATATCAGAACAGAACGCAGGGGTTCTATTCATCGGGCCACTGTGCGAGCCAGGAACAGCTGACGAAGCGACCGTTTTTTCCGCGACTGCGAAGGGCTGAATGGTTCGGTAGACGACATAGACTTCTTCGCTGATTGGGATCTGGAGGAGGAACAGAGGGACGAGGAGGAAGTGGTAACATTGCTGGGAAACGGCACCCTCCCGATTCTGCATTCGTACCCAAGTGCCTGAACGCTTCGGATCTGGGCATCATGCATACTGCCGCTACCTGCCTTGCCGAACCTGCTCTAGCTAGCCTACCCCCTGCGTCTGCGCAATATCGGTGCGAATACCCTTACAAGGGTATCCGCCCCGGTTTTTGCAAGCAACAGGAAGTAAGTTGAATTAAAGTCTAAGTATACCACGCGAGGCGCGGCTGAGTCTGTAGTTTACGTTGATTAGATAGTTGACTAGAGTGGAGAATGCGTGGGCCCGCAATCTTTAAGGCGCGCGTGTGATCTCTTCTTTTGAATTGTTCGTAAGACCGGCGTAGCTGGCCGGCCTGGTTTTTATCTGTTGATTAAGGTGAGGACGTCAAAGTTTCCGTATCTCCACCCGACATGTTCGGCCGGCGGTAGGATTGGCATGCGGAATGGTGGCGGCCATAGTGTAGTCAGAACAAACCGGCACAAACGCATAGTGCTCGACTGCTGATGAAGGAGTGGCCTGGGCGCTTTCTTAGCCTTGAGCGCTACGCCGCACTAGTTTATATGAGATTCCGCGCATGCTGGATTCAGGCTTGGGCTTAGCCCTATAGGTTACGACATTGGACTTGTGAGAAGGAGGTGCGGGGATCAAGGCTAGCAGGCGGCAGTTTAGGAGCGAAGCAACATTGGATGAGAAGGATTGAGGGATTGAGGGTCCCGTGGGACTCTCCCGTTTAGTTTTTGTTGGGGAAGGTCGATCGCGGGCCCGCATGGCAGGTCCGCGGAGGTGCTGATAGGTCCTGCCACCTCGCCTTATTCTAAGTTATTTTTTATTTTTATTTTTTTTATTACCCCATTCGGGTCCGAGCCAGGTGCCAGCTGGTAGCGTCAGAACCAGGCCCCTCCGATAGGCCAATCACGATGCCTCTCCTCAGGTCCCCTCCCCCTATGAGCAGCGGGGAGGCTGATACACTGAGGGAACGGCGGACCAACTGAGTCGGCTGCTGTCTGACCAGTACAAGAGATGAGTGGAGCCATTGAGAAGACCGCTGTCAGATGCGGTCGGGTTGGGAAGGGCAGCGGCAAACTGGACCAGCGGAGTCCACTGCGGGCGTAGGTGCGATTGGGAAGTAGGGAAGAAAAGGCTGAGGGCAGGGAATGCACCAGGGCGCGATCGACGACCAGGTCCACTCGCAAGTCGAGACGGAGAAGGGGGCGCGCAGCGGTACTATAGTGACCAGTCGGCCTGTCGGGTTACTACGATGGATGGAGCCGGCTGTTACCAGGCGCTGCGCTAGTCTCTAAGGGAGGAGACATCGAAAGCGGACGACAGGGAGGTGAGGCAGAGGGCGCAGTGGGGAAAGAACGGGTTCTGGCGCCATCTGATGAAGTGCGATCGGGGTAGGAGATGGAGAGGAAGGAACTAGAGGAAGGGGACACAGTGGAACAGGCAGGGAAGAAGGGCAAAGGCAGCCAGTGACGAGCGGTAGGACCGCTAGCAAGCGAAGGAGAGGCTGACCAGGAACAGGCGCAAAGGAGGAGAACAGACAGAAAGGGAAAAGGGATGAACCTAGGCGCAATATCGCACCGGGTGCATTCTACGAAGAGATGGCGGGAGTGAACAGGGGGGGGGGGAGTAAGAAGACGCTTATCTCCCTCATTGTTGACCGGATTTGGGCAGGGGAAGACGCGATTCCGGCGTTGTTGGACAAGGCGATTCTAGTGGTGTAGTTAGTTTTAGGACTAGTTGAATAGAATTGGAGATAGCTGAGAACGGAGCTGCGCGGGGTTATGGCGGACAGCGGAATGGTAAGTGAGAAGAGGGATCACTCGCCCGTTTCTTGACGAAAACGGGCTGGGAAAGATGGGGTTCTGAGGTTTGTTGACAGGGCGAGCTAGATTATGAAGTAGGATTTAGCTATGAATTAGTGGAAGTCGAGATAGTAGAGGAGTAGTGTGCGCGGAAGGAGTCGAGAGCGCGACTATGGTAGAAGGGAAACTGTCGTACCTTACCTTGTTCACTGTAGAATCAGGCGGGGTGAGGTACTATCTTGAGGTTTAGAAGTAGGGCGTACCGGGAGGCGAAGTTAGATTGATATGAGGTTGAGTGTGTAGGGGATGGTAAGACTAGAGGGTAGTGGGAAAGGTGGTGTGCGGAGGCACGTACCTGACCGGCTTCCCGTAGGAGATTCGTTCCCCTCCTGCACAGTCGGCGAGTAGCAGAGCAAGGCTGTTTTCCACCTAAGTGTGCAGTGGCCTGATGTTGTCTCTGCTATGCCACCGTAATCTTCAATCGAGCCATTGCTATCGGCTCTTCTTCTCTTATTCTGGTACTCCTTGCTGCCTAAGGTGAACTCGCTGGCTCTATCTGAGTATGACTATATGTCATGCCCGGGGGTCGTTTGCTACCGGTTGGACCCAATCGTAAGGATGGCTAGGTGTTGACTGCAGAGAGAGAAAAAGGAGACAAGGGAGAGAGAAGGAAAGTTTGAGGTGGTGACATAGGCGCGTACCTGGTCTCAGCGGTGAATTGCAAGGTCGACAAGGTGTTGTCAGTTCATAGGCTGCTAGCAGCGTTGTAGCAGTAAATGGTCGGCGCGCACCGAGGAAGAGAAAGGAGGCGAGACACTCGCCTGGTCGTTACAGTAACCTGCGTAGTCGGCATCTGTGAGCTGCTGGAGCTATAGACCAGCCACAGGACATAGTGACTTACCTGCGGAACGTGAACCAACACCAGAGTTGTTGCTTAGAGTGCACGTCAGTCGGACGTAGTGGGGGATAGAGCTTTTTCTAGACTCTATGGGTGGTGGTGCTCGACTGTTCTTACATCTGCAAGCGTGAGCAGGTTAGAGAGCTCCTTTGCAGTCGAAATTCTATGAAGTACTGAAGAACACAGGTTTTTGCTCAGGGGACGATCGGGCTGTGCAGACTGCTGTTCTACAGGCTATTCGGTGTTGCTGTTTCTGAGGAGTTGGATGTTGGTATTACAGCCCAACCCCCGTTGGTAATACCGTTTCCTCATTGATTGAAGTGTCATAGGGGATCACTGTGTTTAGTAGAAAGACCATGGGACAGGACTGTTCGAAAATTAACCAACAGACGCTGCGAATGGTCGGAGCCTAGGAAAGGCCAGGCGCAGAAGTGGCAGACTTACTAGCCGGTTAGGACACCGGTCATCTTACTGGACGGAAAGGGCAGCTAGAGGGAGAGCCACGAGGTTGCGGGCTCACTTTTGGTCAGCGCCCCTGGGATCTTGAGCGCAGCAGAGTAACTTCGACTATTGAGGAGGGAGTACCGCTTGCCTCGTTGAGTACAGTGCAGTGGGGGTCAAGTGAGATGCGAGCTGCTGCGGCAGCTGTTGACTGTGCACGAACTGCGGCTACGGACTGTGCACAGACTACTACTGCGGGCTGCTGTTGGCTGTGTACAAACTGCTGCTGCGTACTGTGCACAAGCTGCTGCTGCTGTTGCGGACTGGGCACAGACTGCTTCTGTTGACTATGTGCGAACTGTCGCAAACTGTTGTTGGATGCTGCTAAATGGCACAGTCTGCTGTGTAGCGACGGAGGGGCTAAGGAGAGGGGCCAAAACTCAGAGGGATGGATAGACTGTGAAGGGGGGGGGGGTCGTTGTGGCGATCTGAAAAGGGCATCAGGGAGTTGGCTTCAACAGTTTGACTTCGGATTTTGATCAGGCTGCTGCATATTTGGCTGCCATTGCGGGGCCCTCAGGCGCATCAAGGAACCAAGGCCCTCTCTCGCGAGTCTGAGTGCACCCTCCCTGGATCTGAGAGTCTCAAATCTATCTCTTTCTGCCCTTCTCACTCTAAGTCTAGTCTGTTGGTTATGAGAGGAAGGCGGCAGGCGGGATTGCAACCCGTAGGACCGCGTCAAGACTCTGTGGGGAGTCCACCCACCGATTGCGGGAGCTCTGCCGGAAGGTGGGAAGGAACCATCAGGTATATCATCTTTCTATCTGTATGACCCCATATTACCCATGTTTGCCTATCCCCCATTAGTTTGGCTGATGTATGTATGAGACTGTCCCTATGATTCTTGCTTTCTGTTCAGGATTAATCAGACTGAAAGGAAAGAATGTGTGGGTGTGAAGCTTAAGTTTCTCTTTGTTTTGACTGAAAGCAAACTAAGGGATGAACTGGGGGAAGGTGGGAGGAAGACAAACTGCATGCGTTTGACCGGGTCAACCAAGGACTGGCATTGTTTCTAAGCTGAATGGCCCAGGGCTGTGTTTATTTAACTGTTTTCTGAAGGGCCAGGCATTGTTTCTAAGTTGAATGGCCTGGTTGCAATGTTTATTTTATGAGGGTTTGCCTGATGTGAAAGGATTTTTCTTGTTTCATTCTAAGGGAGGATTTTTGGTCTAAGGCTGAGCATTGTTTCTAAGTTGAATGGCTTAGCCTGAAAACCACGCACATAAGTACAACTTGAGTATAAAAGGAAGTATTTTACATATATTTGCATGTGAACGGGCAGCTGGGCATTGTTTCCAAGCCGAATGGCCCAGCGTTAAGCCATATCACTAAGAAGAGAAGGGAAATTACGAAGTATAATTGGAAATAGACTGGGTAAGCTGATCATTGTTTCCAAGCTGAATGGTTCAGTCCACTGCCCATATTTGCTTTTTCTTTTTGAGAACAAAATCAGAGAATTACTAAACTTGGGATATTAAACAGCTCAGGGCGGCTAGGCATTGTTTCCAAGCCGAATGGTCTAGCCAAATGCCCAAAGAAGAGAAAAGTAGTAGTGCAACCTGTTCGTGTATATCTTAAGGCACGCTGGACATTGTTTCCAAGCCGAATGGTCTAGCATTTCTGCCATATGTAAGTAGGGTATAAGGGATAAAGTATCTAAAGACTCATGAACTATCTTATGTGAAATAACTTGGGATGGTAAGAGTACGTACCCTCGTGGTTTGGCTTGCATGTGGCTGAGTGGGATGACTATCTGATCTGAGCTTCAGTTTGATAGGTAGTTGCTTTAGTTGCTCACCACGTGCTAGAGTCATAGGAGTTAGCTTCAATTCCTGCATTTTCTGAGCTAAGTTTTTTTTTACTTAAATCAATTTCTGCAGTTTCTGAGATTTTTTGTTATACTTTGGTCTTGTATAAATCTTGGTAAGCCACTTTCTCTACGGGAAGCGCTGTCGAAATTTCTACAAAACCAAGGAGTTAGTTATATTTTTCCTTTTCAAAGTTCAGCCTATCTAACTGTTTTGGCTTAGTAAAAATCTGGAGAGTCTCCCTTTCTAAAAGGAGTGCTGCCCAAATTTTTGCTATTTCAGGGAGTTTGACAAAATTGGACCTAGAGAAGACAAAGTCACTTTTCTTTCTGACCTTAGCTTTGTATAAAGCTTGGAATAACACTTTCTCTACTGGAAGCGCTGCCGAAATTTCTACAAATCTAAGGAATTAGTCAAATTTTGTTTTAAGTTGAACTCAAGAATCGATTCGGAGTTCATATTTGACTTAGTACAAATCTGGGAAGTCTACCTTTCTAGAGGAAGTGCTGCCCAAATTTTTACTAATTCAGGAAGTTGGACAAATTTGGACTTTCCAGAGTTAAGGATTTTTTTTTTTCTTCATATTTAGACTATTATAAATTCTGCGAAGGCACTTTTCCTACGGGAAGCGCTGCCAAAATTTTCCTAAATTTAAAGGAGTGAGATTATAATGTGACAGGTGGCAATTTTGGCAGTTCACTCTATATAGAGAAGATTTTGCCAAAAGACCTACCTTTCCCTTAGGCGTTGGTTTAAGGATAGACCCAGGATTAGTCAGGTAGAATGACCCTTGGTGGACTTGAGATATGAAGGTCACCCTTGATTTGGACTCATAGATTTAGCTTGGGGTTGACCTGTCGTATGTTATAGGGCCTTCTGGACGTTTGATTTGAGATCAGGATAAGATTCAGTTCGATCCTACAAGGATCGTTTTTTGTTATCACTGATAATAGGTCGGTTGCCGATTCGTCGGTTTACGACTCAATTCCAACTCACCCTCAATACTCAACCTAAAAGGCTTTAGCCCTGGTGATTTTATTGTTTTGTTAAGGTTTCACCCAGACTTTTATTGAATGGTCATTTAACAAAGGGACTAAGTATTTAATTATGGTTGGTTGGCTGGAGGTTGGGGCTTGCATGGCTAAAGCGAGGGGTATAAGTATAGAGTTTGGCTGGGGTTGACTCCGTGTAGTGCATGAACTTTTGTTTGACTCTTTGATGTGATTATAGGTATGTTCTGTGATTCGGATTTTGGATTGGACTGCCCGCGATCTCACATATATATATGGTTGTGAGGAGTCCCACTGTGATTGTGAGAAGTGATCGTCACATACTTATTCCCCTTATATATATATATATATAAATATATGTGTACCTATGCTGGGAGTTCGCGTGGCCTGAGGGGCCCGCGTATTAATGGTAAAAGTAGGGGTTGGGGTTAAGAAAAGAGAGGGTAAACCCCTTTTTCTGATTGTATGCTTCTTAATAAATTCTCAATCGGACGTTGGTCCTGGGCCGGGATTCAAGGTCCTTGTCCAGGACATCCCAAGCCCTAGACTCTGCAGGGAAGGAATTCGCCCCCGCGCAGAACCTATTTGCCATGCCTGCCGAGATGCTCAGACTGAAAGGCAAAGGTCTCGTGGCGGCCGCACAGCTATTCCTTCAGTCGTGTAATATCGTGAGGGGTTAGACCATCACGATACTTCGAGTCTGACACTTGAGTGTCATAAGCGGTACTCGGATCCATGAGGGACCGCTTGGTCATGGCCACTACATAGTACGCCATCATTACGACTGCTTGCGTACGCTTGCATTGTGAGTCGATATGAGTAGGCCCTGCGACCACGCGGTTTTATGCTAAGTCTCGCGCATAACGCCCATCTGATTCCCGCGTCAGAAAGTTATAGGATGGCTACCGAGGGACTAGAAGCGTTGTTGCGTTATTTGTGTTGTGTCGTTTCGTGCGTATGTTGTGTGTGTGTTTTACTTTTTATGTTCTTTATAGTGGTGTGCGCGTGGCGTGTGGGATGCGTCCTAGTCGACCGGCGACGAGTCGCGCTTGGGACCTCAGTCCCCCAAGATGTCGGTTCGTGTGCGGGTCCGATAGAGGCGTAGTACCGCGCGTACCCCATATGCTATAGGGAACGAGAAACGCCCTCGGCTGGTCCACCTCTGCGACTGCAGCTGATAAGGTTTCGTATTGTGGACGGTAGCTCGGCGGGGATACGCCCACCGAAGGGAGGTGACAACTCCCGTTAGGTGGAGTTAAGTCGTGCCTCGCGTAGGCCCTATCCTGTCGTAGGGGCTCTCGAGAGGTATGGCTGGCGCACTCGGTCGGAGCGGCTTTGCGGAAGCTCCATGTATATTCGCAACGAGGATTTAGACCAACTCCTGCATGACGCGGTCGGGAGGGTCCCGCGCTGCCCTTGAGTAGCGCCGGACCGATGCGCACGATAGCGAAGCGTCACATTCTTGCGCCTCCTCCTCCTCACCTGGCTTCCCAATCTCGCCATAGCCTGCACGCCTTTTGTCGCATGCCTTTCGGAGGGTGTTTTTCTTCGGCTATCGGCGAGGCACTTCGATGTTTTGGTCAGCTGCACCATTTGCTTCGCGACCATCTTCCTCGCCATAGGCGCTGGAGGGTGGTTTACTCAGCTGCACCATTTGCTTCGCGACCATCTTCCTCGCCAGCTGCTGCTTCCTTTTCTTTGTCATAGGCGCTGGAGGGTGGTTTACTCATTAAGTCGCGCGACGAGTTTAGCTAGGGGGCGGAGCGATGGAGCGTAGATCTGTAACGGAGGACTCGG